>CM076987.1:14421759-14744259 GCA_039105355.1 Benthosema pterotum
GGTTACTGCATGTTTTTCTAAGGGGATACCTACCCTAAGGGACATGGTGGAGAACATGAGGACTCCACACATAAAGGCCCTTTTGCCAACCCCACAAAAAAGTTGAATTTCATGTTATTCCTCCTTTTGCAAAAAAACCCACCTCTGCCACAAGCCAACGTGGTGGTGATGGTGACCCCATGTCTCAGTGGGTGGAAGCCAGGGGCGGTCTCACATTTCCCAATTCGGGTGGGGGGGCGTGGGGAGAAAATGGTATGGGGGCGGCTTCAGCGCCCTCTTGATACCATTTTGGTTACAGGATTTATATTAGGCAAGTAAAGCATAAATATTAACATCAGTTGTTAGTTGAAGTTGAAGTTGCAACAGACACGCAGCAGCATGCAAAAAACTAAAGGTCTGACTCAGAGAGTTTTCTGTTTTCAATGATGAAACGGTGTTGTTTAGTGAGTGCCACAACTGTAGTTAGTTAGTAGTAGCAGTAGTAGTGCTTTAATTTGAAATATCTTAGGTTGTTTTGCATGCCGTCGTGTTTGCTGGGGCAGACTGGGCATTTAGGGGGGCATTGCCCCCCCATGCCCATGCCTAGATCCGCCCCTGGGTGATGGTGACCCCGTGTCTTAGAGGAAGCTGCAGGTCTCTGGGAGTCTGGGAGAGAACATTAGTTTAGCTGAGGTGACGTGCATCGCCCGCAGGCCAGGGCTGCAGCCGCGTTGTCTCTCTTAGAAAGGAGGTAAAACCAAGCCTGCTGCTGCAGGCTGGCCAGGCCAGGGTGACGGCACAATGAGTGTGTGCTCCTCTAACCCTACCCGGGACAGCGCGTGCGTGTGTGTGTGTTTCTCTGCGCGTGCATGCGTGTGCGTTCTGTCTTCTGCGCTTTCCTTTGCCCTCCACTTATAAATAGCATTTGGTATGAGGCTGTGCTCGTCTCTTCAAAACAAATTAAGTCAGCAATGTCCTTATCTGCTGTCACCTCTTTTTCCAGGCCCTAATTCTCATTCTCTCTCTCTCTCTCTCTGTCGCTCCCCCCTCCACCCACACACACACACACACACACACACACACACACACACACACACACACACACGCAAGGCCTGTGTCGCATCCATACCATTTTCGGTTACAGGACTTACAGTACATTAGGCAAGTAAAGCATCAATAATAACATCAGTTGTTGTTAAACTTGCAACAGACACGCAAGTTGCAACATGCATAAAGCTAAAGGTCTGACTCAGAGAGTTTTCTGTTTTTTGAATGATGACATGGTGTTGGCTTAGTGGTAAGACAATTGTAGTTAGTTAGCAGCATAGTCTTTCAAATCGTTGAATTATAAGCACTTTAATTTGAAATATCTTTTAAATTTGGGTTGTTTTGCAGGCCATTATGTTTGGTGGGCCAGTCAGAGCATTTAGGGGGGCCCATGCCTAGATCCGAGACACACACACACACACACACACACACACACACACACACACACACACACACACACACACACACACACACACACACACACACACACACACACACACACACACACACACACACAAATGGAAAGACGGGTATGGTGAAACATGGTGAAACAAACAGATGCCAAAAGAAGAAAGAATAAACCTAATTGTCAACACCAAAGACCCTGTGTGTTAGCAGTGGTCAGCCAGGCCACCTGGCTCTTAGAATGCTCTGTGAGCGGGTGCCACTGATGCATACATACCCCACAAAGGCTTCAACACGCAGGTGGCCCATTTTTGCCCACTCTTCCTGCCAGCGTTCAAGTTCCCGCCAAGTGGCCACTGGCGACGGGGCTATTGAGGCCACCTGTCAGCCCAGTCAACTGGACAACGCTGGCTTGCACCTTTAGTCATTACGTTTGTTTGTTTATAGAGCATCGGTTCCCAACCACGGGAACACAGGTTTTTGTTTTCTACATTTATTCTATGGGGCACTGATGGCATTTCCCGTCAGTGTGTTCGTCTGGCACCTGGTGCCCAGGTCTAGGGGTGCACTGATCGAGTTTTTGGGACGATTCCTGATCACAGATTGTTTTTTCTCATGACCAAGGCAATACCGATAAGTCTGATACCGATATTGGTCTCGTGCGTAAACAATGGCTTCCAACGCTGTACTTGCCCCAAGCTCTTCTCCCTCTTGGCTCCAAAACTATGCAATGCGTTCATGTGTGATCTGACCCACCATGTCAAAGCGCCAGCACTCACCCAGTAGTCTACTGTCAACAAGGTGGACATACCACCACATCAGAGCACAAGTTTCAAAACCAAACTTTGACTCATAACCCCAACCTAACCCTAGATGTAAGCATGCATGCTTGTTTGATTTTTTTTAAAATGTAATCATTTTGACAATGACTTTCACTGATGAAACTTATTCAGATATATAAGCAGGGGTTGACACTAAGGTCTCTGAGGCACTTGCCCATCGGGCAAGTGCAAGTCAGGTTCTACTTGCCCTCAGCTCATGGTCACTTGCCCCCCAGGTTCCAGGTGGTCCCCAGTTAAGTTGGTTAACCAGATGTAACTCTTGAGAACGTAAAAATGAAACCAAATGGACCCTTGCGGGTCCATTTGGTTTCATTTTTACACTCTCAAGAGTTAAAATTCATCATCTTAATTAGCCCAGGTCTACACTGTAGAAGATTAATGGTCATTTTGATGTGTTAATTTGCCTGTTTTGTTTCCCAAATCCAGCCTGGAATTGTGGATATCTAGAAAGCAGGGAAAGACAGAGGCAGAGTGCAATGACTGCCTTCAAGACACATTTATCTGGTGTTGTGTTATAGTGCACTATGTTGCACACTTGCCCGATCGGGCAACCAGGTAGCAGTCTTCACTTGCCCCACCATTTTTTTTACTTGCCCCGGGCAAGCGGGCAAGTGTTAGTGTCAAGCCCTGTATAAGTAATAAATAGTAGGCCTAATATTTTGTTCAAATGTCTTGTGATGATCCAAAATTATTTTGCTCTCCTCTGACAAAGTCTCAGGAGAAGGAAGGGAAGGAGAGAATATGAAAACATTCCCTAAAATGTTGAAATGTGGCAATACAAGTTTTCTGTCTGACAGTGATCCTGTTAAACGCTACTACAGGCTATGCAATTAGTGAAAGTCAAATTGACGCTTGTCATGGTCTTCCCCCTCCTTGTGTTAGTTCTACTGTATTTAATCTCGCTACAACAACATGTTTTCAGAGCGCTGCGTCCCTAATTGGCCTTTAAGTATAGCAAGTGGGTTTTTCTCGGTTGTTCTGCAGGGGGTACAGCTCTGCACAACATGGTTGCATTTCATGGCTAAAACACGATAAAACAAAAAAAAATAGTAATAAAACATTTTAGCATTTCCTAGAAGTGGTTGTTGTAACTTAATTAAGAAAACACTCATTAGCAGTGTTCTGTACTGTATGTTTGTGTGTTGTGTATTTATCTTCCACATCAACTTCTCAGCAGTAGATGAGAACGAATCATTGTAATTTAATCTAGCTGTACTATTAAATATGCATACTGTACTAAATACTAAATACTGAATGAAATCGAGTTGAAATTAGACAGAGACGGCATTCATTTTGACAGCAAATTTTGATCTAGTTTTAGTCATACTTGATTTGGGCACCCGGGTTAGCAGTATGGGCTAGCGCCCCAGCCTGTGTCTTCCGTGAGGAAGACGCCCAAAGAACCCTTGGTTAGTCCTTTAGGAGGGCTGTTTGTCCACCGCTCATGGAGTCTCTGTCATGTCCGGCACTGGGAGCCTGGTGCAACGCACAGGTCCTGTGCATCCTGGTGAGAGCCCTAGGCACAGGCCTGGTGAGATGTAGGAGGGGCACGGACAGGTGTCCAACCACAGAGCCTAGTCCCTGCACGCATCAGAATCGTTCCTCCCAGTTTTGGCGGAGTATTTCAGGGGCGGTGGATTGGACGGCCTTGGCCTTTCCCTTGTGGCACTGATCAGGGGTAGCTACTGGGACGTGAGTCGGGGCGTCATGAACCCCGGCTGGGTCACCTGAGTGAGGGGTATGATGTTCGTGAGACCCGAAACCCCGATGAGCTTGGGATACATCACTGAGGACACGTCCCAGGTTGCATCCATTCGATGTATTAAAAAACTGGGCACTACAGGCTTGTACAGTAGATCTGCTAATTGTGAGAAGGTGTGCACCTTTTCACAATTTTTCAAGTTTTTTCAAGATAGCAGATTGAAACTTCAGATTATGAAAACCTGCAAAACAACGCCTGTCCAACTGCTGGTCACCCCACCATAAAGTTATTACTTACTGCGTGAGCAGTGCGGACACGAGTTAAGCGATCGGTGATGTCATCAGATGTATTTCACCATGTTTTTTTTTCAGACCTCCATTTTTAGGAAATACAGAATGGGGGGGGGGGACTTTTTTATCATGTCCACACAACAACTCTAAGGTATATTAACGAAATAGTAAAATGCGGAAAATGGGTGAAGCTCCCATCCTCATCAAACCCTGTACTGTACACTCAAGACACTGCCCCCCCCAAATGTCACCCTTAGATCTCCGTACGTGGAGCTGACCTGTTCTGACGTTCCACAGGTCTGATCTGACCACATCAAACCCTGTACAATCAAGACATGCTCTGCAAATAGGCAGCAATTACGTCCATATGTTGATCTGACATCCCCATGACAAAGTGCCAGCGCTCTGCCATCACCCCCAAGTGGATGTGTGGATACGTGGATGCCTGCGTGCGCAGTGTGCAGGGTGTCTGACGAGCCTAGTACATCTGCTGCCTGCAGCGAGAAAAAGAACATCACTGACCTTTATAATGGTTGTTTTCAGTCTGGCTCGCTGCCTGGGGTCCGTGTTGGATGAAAATTACAAATATATCTGGATGTTCACGACACTATTAGTATCTAGCCTTTATTTTTCTTTCTTCCCGAGTGCGAATATAATAGGAAGGATGTGGCTCAGAATTTGAATAAAGCTAAGGCGGTGTTTTTGTGTTGTTTTAATGTTGAGGTCTGAGCAACTGCTTTGAAACGTCATCCTACTGCTCACAGTTGTCTGTTGTTTTTGGTTTGACTTGCAGACAAATTTTGTCTGCATGCAGATTTATCATGGTCATTTTGATTTCAAGTTGTTATTTCTTAAAGGACCACTTCACCACTTTTCAACGTATCTTTATATAGAAGGTCTGTGTCTCACAGGAGGGCTGTGGCCAACTCAATCCAAACTAATAGAAACTGCAAGCTTTCTATTCCTGAAAAGTTGAAGCCATTGTTCTCCTGATAATAAAAATATAAATATCTTTTCAAAAAAGTATTGTTTTAAAAAAAGTCTGCAGAAACGATGATGCGCATGTAAGGTATCTGAACTGTCCACAGCCCTCCTGTGAGAGATGCAGACTGAGTAGAAAAAAAGGTTATTTGATATTGAAAAAAGTGATATTTTATCATGTATATTAGTGAGGACCTGTTACATGAAGATTGGTTGAAAAGTGGTGAAGTGGCCCTTTAAGCTGTCACCGTAACACCTCAAGATCTGCCCGCATGCGGATGCGCAGTAGTGTCACCTGGAAGAGAGGCCTGGTCTATGTATTTTTTTTGGTCGCGACAATTAGGATGATGAGATGTCCGTCTTTGCGTGGGACATTCCCTCATTTACAAGACTTTTCAGGTGTCCCACAAATTGAGCTGCCCGTCTGTCTGTCCCACTTTCTGTTGTCTCTTTTTTTCCTGCTATAGATGTGTTTTTAAGTCTGTTAAAATAACCCGAGTATTCCCCTGGTGCCACTATATAGTGCCACACTCACTCCAAAGGTGAGTGAAGCTCAAAATGCATTGCAGTGCGACGTGTTTCGACTTCTTAACTCACCTCTTGAATGAGCTCCTCTCATCTCACTTTACTCACCTTTTGAGCTTGTAGATCAGCTGTTTTTGCTATATTTGATCCTGATATTTTTTTGTAGGAATATGCATTTGCCATTTCCCACACATAAAATACTTCTGCCCCTCAAATGAACAATTTAGTGCTTGTACCCACACAGAACAAAACACTTAATTAAAGGCCCAGGGGGACCATCACACATCTAAACGGAGTGAATTCAAAACATTACTACAGCAAAAGTACAAAGGTCTTGTTTTGAGATTATTCCTTTTTTTGTTATGACAATCGAGCCTGTGGTTGTTGTCATGGGGACTGGGTGAGATCGGAGTTGCTGTGTGTGCGATCGCAGGTGAGCATGCATGTTTTTTCAAACTGTATGCTCCACACATGCAGTGTGTGTGAGAGTCATGGTCCCTCCCACGTAATCTAATCAATAGATTGACATTTCCGCTTTGCGGCGGTCCGACCAGCCCTATGATTAATACATTACCCGCTGCTACTTGCCGCCCTCCTGCACCGAACTCATGGAACGCGAACATTAATTGTTTCCTTCCTTTAATCCATCTTTGGGTCCTGAAGGTATCGTTTGCCGATCGTCGTTTTGTTGAATTCTATTTGGGACAAAATGGACACAGCCATTTTGAATGGCATTATCTCAGATTCTACCCCTCAATATCAGATTTTTTTTTTTTTGTCAAAACAGCCGATTTCGATGAGAGACAGCATAACATCTGGGACTCGTGACCTGGATGTTTTTGCACAGAGGGTTAGCGGGCTACAGTATATGGTCAAGACAGCAGAATGACATCATCATATATCCGGTTCCGGAGACCTGACGCTTCAAAATAAGGGTTTCAAACGTGAAAACCGTGGCATAGACACATACTCTGTACGTATATTATCGTCATGTTCGGTGCGAAAAAACGGTTAAGTGAGGAACACCAGCTGTGATGGCATCCTGAGACGCCAGGGTCACCTGGCCACTGTGAGCCTTTTGTCATTGTTGCATGTTGTTGCTGTTGTTGTTGTGATAAAGTGCTGAGGCCTTGCTTCTCTTGGCTCTCTTTGTGCTTGTCTCATCATAGCCCTTGGGACCTGTAGCAGCAGGGGGGGAACACATGCTGTAAATCTATTTATTAGTGGTGAAAGTCTCTGTGATGCCTGCCCTGTGGCATATACTTGGAATGGGGGCAGGGGTGGCAAGGAGATGGACCTGTGTAAACTCACTGACTGGGTCATTTCCAGCACGCAAACCTCCATTACGTTATATTTTCTGAACCATTTTCACATTGGTCTATTTAAATGCACCATTTTGACACCAGGGCCCACTGTTTATTCAGCATTTGAGCCACGGACCACCATTTGAGGACATTTTAGCCCCACAGACCAAAAACTAAAGATTTCTTTTGCTTTTGTCCGCAATACCAGGCTGGTATTGCAAACATGCAAAGCAATGACTGTTAATCTTCTACGTTCTGTAGAATTGTGTAATTGGGCTAATTCAGATAATGAAAATTTTAACTCTTGACAGTGTAAAGATGAAAACAAACGGAACCGCAAGGGTCCATTTGGTTTCATTTTTATACTCCCAAAGAGTAGCATCTGGCTAACCAACATTCCATCATTTAGCTGGGGACCACCTGGAACCATCTCAAGGACCACTGGTTGAAAATTATAGCGCCACTAGGTGGAGACCTGTGCCCAGAAGGGCCCTTTTTTCTTAAGTTTCACAACATTATCAATGAAGATGGAGAATAGCAATGGGCCCAGAATCGATCCCTGAGGAACAGAGGCATTGATTAATGCCCTGTGCTCTAGTCTACGACAGGCTCCTTTTCCTCCAAAATAAAACTTTCTTTCAAGAACTGCCCCGGTTATAGATTCTTGGAACCGTGGTCAAAGAGATTCTATATAAAGAGGCGACACTTCCATTAAGAAACAACCAGCTCCCAGTGCCTCCGCCATATTGGAGTGATGATGTAACTTGCTGACTACTGTTCTGACTATAGATGGTGGGATCGACAGAGTTGCCGCCATCTTAGAGTGATGATGTCACCGGCGCCATAGAGCAGCGCCACCACAGCGCCATCTAGTGGTGCCGTCTTTTTTATAGACCCTCTTTGCCGTGGTGCTGCTTTCTTTCATGGAAACGCGGCAGCCATTTTTTCTGGACAAAATGTGAGAATTCTGAACCAGGGGAAACACTGTGAACTGGCTCAATGTTAGGAGGGGCCAAAGAAAAGAAATAATCCCAGTAGAGTAGAGATCAGGGCCCACAGTGTCCCAGACAGTCGGGTCCAACCAGTAGCCTTACTCTGTGCCTCATTATGCCACTTTAATGCCTACATTACAGTACATACTGTCTCTACAACACACGCACGCGCACACACGCACACACACACACACACACACACACACACACACACACACACACACACACACACACACACACACACACACACACACACATTGACATGCACAGGAGACAATAGGACACCATGGAGGAAAACTGCTAATTATGTATTGTTTTTATTTTGTGTGTGTGTGTGTGTGTGTGTGTGTGTGTGTGTGTGTGTGTGTGTGTGTGTGTGTGTGTGTGTGTGTGTGTGTGTGTGTGTGTGTGTGTGTGTGTGTGTGTGTGTGTGTGTGTGTGTGTGTGTGTGTCCATGCGTGTGTGTCCATGCGTGTGTGTGTGTGTGTGTGTCCATGCGTGTGTTTGGGTATTTGTGTGAAAGAGAGGGAGAGAGAGAAAAGGAGAGAGAGAAAAGGAGAGAAGGTTTTCGCGTGTCTGTTTTGCTTATGTGAGTGTGTGCGCGCGCATGCATGCGTGTGTGAGAGAGAAGGTTTTTGCATGCCTGTGTGCGTGTGTGTGTGGGTTCTGCATGTGCGTGCATGAGTGTGCCTGTGTGCGTGTGTGTGTGTGGGTTCTGCGTGTGCGTGCATGAGTGTGCCTTTGGGTGTTCTGCGTGTGCATGCACGAGTGTGCCTGTGTGTGCTCTGCGTGTGCGTGTGAGACAGACAGATGAATTCCTCTCAGAGGGCACAGCCTTTCATTTAGCAGCATACTGAACAAATAGCATGCATATTGGTCCTGGGTCCAGTCCAGAGGAGAATGGACTGCTCTCTCATGGTTACTGATGTGTGTGAGAATGCAATGTTAATAACTGGCTGTTTGTCTGTGGCACCGTGTGGAGGAACTACAACTAGATATGCCCAGGCTGAAGCCTCTTGCAGTATCTCCATAATTATATTCTAACTTTTTGTGTTTTGTTTTTGAGTTTCTATAGTTTGATTAAACGATTACTGATTAACTCGGGAAGGCTGAGTGTTGCTTTTTGGCAACATTAAAGGGGAATTCCACCCATTTTCAACATTTCAACATACGCTTCTGAGAGCGTACAAATGCAACCAAATGAACCCTAACGGGTTCATTTGGTTCCATTTGTACACTCCCAGAAAAAAGAAGTGTCTAAAGAAATCCATTAACATGGTGAAAATACATCTTGCATGATGTCATCAAGATGTTTCACCATGTTAGTGGTTTTCTTCAGACCTCCATTTCTTGGGAACACAGAATGGGGGAACATTTTTATCCAACCAGCACCTCTAGGGTATACTAATGACATATTAGAATGTTGAAAATGGGTGGAATTCCCCTTTAACTAATGAATTAATTACTTCCCCCCCCACATAGATTGATGTTTAATGTTTAGTCTTTCATTGCCATTGGTCATCAGTGTTGGTCAATATTACTTAGGAAAGTAACTTCTTACTTTACTCGTTACCCCTCATTACTTTACTTATTACTAGAATCGAAGAGTAATATATTACATATTACGTTATTACTTTCCCAAGTTCTCAACACCGCCTTTGAAAAAGTAGAGAAGTACAACATAATCTGTTTAGCGAGCTCTTTTTAGAACTGAATTCAAATTATTGGAATAATAATAGTCTCCAATCCCACAAACTGCACCTGAAAACAAAGCCAACAAAATCTGTCTCTTTGAATTTTTAAACTTTTTCACAATTGTTTTCAAAGACAGTTGAGGTCTTGTATCTAAAAATAAAATACAAAATCAAGCGATTTGTAGTGTACATAATTGTGCTCATGATGCAGCTTGTGCACTGGATCTACAATCTACTGCACATCTCTGTTGTTACAGTACCTGTCGATAGCTTGTAAATCTGTTCCATTTTTGTATGCAGCAACAAGCTCATTTTAAAAAAGTAACTTGGTGTTACTTGCAAAGTAATGCGTTACTTATTACCTATTTTTGCAGAGTAATCTCGTTGCTTTACTTTTTGGAGCAAAAGTAATAATATTACAGTAATATTTAATCTAAAATTAGTTACTGCCCAACACGGTTGGTCATGATATTTGCATACAGTATAAATAGCGCGCACACATCCTGGAATTAACGCAAAATCTCTGGACACTTACTTACTTTAAGTAAGTTTTTGTGATCATTAGAATGTGTAGAACGTGTACGTACATTCATCATTGAAAGATATATCCCAAAAATACAACGAAAATGAATGCCTGGGTGTCAAGGCTACAGTTAAGTGTACTAAGGAAACGATCAAGTTTGGATCATTCCGAACTTGATTAATAATTGATCAGGTAAACATTACTCCCTGGAACGGGTTACCTTGATTATTCCTTACTTAGGTTAACTCATTGGCTTATGTTATAACTTAGGTTAACTCATTGGCTCTTTCACTTTTGAGCTTGTAGGTCTACCATACCTGAGTGAATAAATCTGTCCTTCACCGTTCGTGTGCATCAACAGGAAGGCAAAGCTGTGTGGAGATTTCCACAGCCCCTGAACAACCCCCCCAGTTATCCCCCTTTTATTGCAGTGTTGAAGGGGTAGGAAATGAGGAAGAGTGCGTGCGTGCGTGTGCGTGCATGTGCGTGTGTGTGTGCGTGTGCGTGCGTGCAAGGCCAATCTAAGTAACCTGCAGGTTCATTCCAGGACTTATCGTATTCCAACATCCAGTCCCAGCACTGTACAGTACCTGCTGTTTAAACAAATAGCACCTCTTCTGTCTGATGATGGCCTTAAAGCCTATGCAGATTGTGATAACATTATCTAATTAAGGAAAGTAATCGTCCTATTTGTGTAGGCAGTGTAATGAGGTCCCACGATGCTTTTTAATTTCACTCCACTTTTCGAGTAATTGAGGCAATCTGTGTGTGTGTGTGTGTGCGTGTGCGTGCGTGTGTTTGCGTGTATGCATGCATGTGCGTGTGTGTGGGTGTGTGTGCTTGCGTGTCATTCCCATGGCAATCCTTCATCTGGTGTTTTGAAATTGAAAATCATCTTTGGATGTGCAGACATGTACTGTAAGCATTACAGTTCCAACTGCATTGCGGTTCCAACTGTCCTAAGGACATGCTTCGGGCAGGTAAATGAGGTGCACAAGCATTTCACCAGAGCTAGTATAGCAGATATGGTGCTTCTGGCTTTTAACAGTAATGTGGGCAAAGGCTCTTTTATCTACATAGGAGACACACAGTGGAGTAGCCTGGAAACTAATGTAAAATTGACATCTAATTTGAGGTCCTTTAAACAGAAGACTACAGAAGTTATGGTTAACGGAAAAGGTTCCCCTATAAAGGGCCAGCATAGATGGAGGAACAGATTCTTTGGGAGTTGGGGTGGATGTATTTTGTTATATTGTATTCTGAGTAATGTATGGTATACGGTAATGTAATTTTATGTTCAGTGTAGAGTAGAGACTGACATTTTGACGGGACTCCCGTCGGGACACGTGATTCCCGCAGGAATCCCGCGGGACAGGATTAATAATTTTATAAATCCCGTGATCGGGACGGGACGTGAGTGAAAGTCCACGGGAGCGTGCAGGAGCGGGAGTGACTGTCAGTGTCAAGCCATCAAGGATTTTTTATCAAGGATTTCACTTCCGGTGACGTCATCCTTCAGAATAAAAGTACTCGCTAAATTAAACAAAAAATATTAATTTCCACAGTAAAACAATAAATTCAAGTATATAAACGAGAATATATGACACACAACATACAAAATATGTTTATATTAGAGCTGTCAATCGATTAAAATATTTAATCGCGATTAATCGCATGATTGCCCATAGTTAATCTTTGATTAATCGCAATTTAATCGCATATTTTCATGAGTTCTAAATATACCTTAAATGAGTGTTTTTCAAGAATATTCATATCAAGGTCAATTATTTATTCTGCATTTGAGCCACAGACCACCATTTGATGACATTTATTTAGACTTCCAAACCTAAATTAAAGAATTTGTCAACGATATCATTCGGAACGAACATGCACATTTTGTAGAAAGTTCTCTACATTCTCTAATTGTGTAGACTTATTTTAAAATAACTTAACTGATGCAGCTATTTAAAAATTATTCACCTGCATTTGGCGAAATTGAACCAAATGGACTCACTCGGCCTTTGGTTTTACTGTGAGTTAATCTCGCACTAAAAAAATTAATCGAGTTAACTCATGGCTGAGTTAACTCGCGATTAACTAGTTAACTCGGACAGCCTTAGTTTTTATGTACTTTTATTACATTTTATTACCATTTATGACAGTTAAAAACATTAAAAATTAACTAAATAGATAAACACTGTTAATTGGAGAGCATATGCCTTACAAATAGGATGTTGGACAAAAAACCCTGCTATGAGGCAAATGTTGGGACATATCCACGCGTGCAGGGAGATGTCCCCTACAACATGCCACTATCCGCTAAGAAGGACACGGGTAAAATTCCGAGTACCAGGCCTTTTGGTGGCGGCACACATGCAAAAAGTGCCATTTCTGGGCCCAGAGTAAGCACTGGACAAAAAACGCTGCTACGAGGCAAATGTTGGGACATATCCACGCGTGCAGGGAGATGTCCCCTACAACATGCCACTATCCGCTAAGAAGGACACGGGTAAAATTCCGAGTACCAGGCCTTTTGGTGGCGGCACACATGCAAAAAGTGCCATTTCTGGGCCCAGAGTAAGCACTGGACAAAAAACGCTGCTACGAGGCCTTAGATCTATGGCTGGCTGGAGTTTCCAATATAAAGAGCAGAGCACATATTTGTAGTCATCTTTCTGTGAGCCAGCACTGTTTTGATTTGCGTCGGATAGTCAAAAGAACTATATATCCCAGAATGCAGTGCAGCCTGCCGTTTCAGAGGCAGAGCAGATGACTGACAGACAGCCGACAGCACATAGCGCAGCTGCGCCGCAGTCGTCAAACAGCGCTGGACTTATGGACTGGATTTTTTTTTTTTTTTTTAAATAAAGTTTTAGATGAAGACAGTTTGCTTGCAAGCAGCTGTGCATGATTTTGTATTGCCGTGACGCCGTGATCTATAATAGTCTGACGGATTTGTTGTCCTCCTCCAGCATGCTAACGACGCTAACAGCCTGTTTACATAGCGTTCTATATTGCAACATAATGCGATGCGATGGCATTGCGTCCCCCTTTCCATTCCCAACCAAGTCTTTGATGGATTAACCGTTTACAATAGTGGGCCCTGGTGTCAAAAAGGTTGAAAACCCCTTGAAAAGACAAACATTAAATAAAGGGCAATTTCACCCCTTTTGCAACCATGGCCTATTTTAATAATGTTTAGGATACAAGGAACCCTTTCTTTTTAGATATTTTAGTTCTGAATAGATGTTCATGAGGTCTACAGTCTATAGCGCCCCTCAATAACAACAGAAAACGTGTTTATTGTAAAAAACAACAACAACAAAAAACGGGAGCGGGACAGGAGTGGGAGTAATTTCGAGTGGGAGTGGGACAGGATCGGGAGCCATTCTACGGGAGTGGGACAGGACGGGATTTTTTTTTCTGTCCTTGTTCGGGAGTGGGACAGGACAGGATTTTTTCTGCAGGAGCGGGACAGGACAGGAGTGAAAATCCACTCCCGTGTCAGTCTCTAGTGTAGAGGACCCAAGCGAAAATAAGCCTACTGACTTTTCTTGGTCATCCTTGAATCGCTGATTATGATGATTGCTATTACAGTGTATGTCTGCTTTTCAAATCTAAATCATTACTGTAACATGTATAGGCATTTGTTCTTGTTCAGGATACTAGAACAGGGTTTTCAGCCCTTTTCATATCAAGGTCTATTAATTATTTGGCGTTTGAGCCGTAGACGACCAATTGGATTCGACCAATTAGCTCTTCGCTAAGTCCCACCCCAGCCCGTTCTTGGCCAATAGCGTGTTAGCGACGGTTACTAAGCAACAGAGAATGGACAAGCTTTCAATGCTGGTCAAAATGGTTAAGCGGTGTGCAGGGAGCTCCTGTCTGCTGCTGCAGCAACACCAAGTCTTCATCTGTCAGAGTTGCTGCCCGTAGGTACTAGCAAAACGAGTGTACTCTATGCATCATTGGTATAGTATTTGCTGTAGCTGTGTGACCTCAGAAAGATGAAACTCTGATCCATAGTCTGTATGTAGAACTATTCAGAGCATAGTATACACGGCGTTATGCAAACTCTGTTCACTTCATGGGGTCAGTCCAATGGAGGCTCTTCTACATAGACTTCTATTAAGAAAGGGGACAACAAATGGGGACAAGTCTTGGACTGGAAGTAGCCTTGGCAGAAATGCATTGGACTCAGGCAACAGCCCAGCCTTAAATCGCTTTATTTTAGATTTTTAGTAATATTAAGACATAAACATTAAGGATACAATACTTGAAAACAACTTCTCACAACTTCAGTTTGTCCCTATTCAAGCTGTATGAACGGTGCTCGAGCGCTCAGTTTCCCACCCCTCAATGTTGCAATTATGACGTTGGATGGCACTAACGCAGAGTTTATGGACATGAATGAACTATGCCGTATCTGACTATGCAAACGGCGACACTGTACATTATCTACATAGCCTGGTAAGGCTTGTGTGTTGATAATGTATGCCTGCCCCATTTAGCCTACCTTTTCCAACTGTAGTGTCAATCAACAGGTTTTCTTTTCCAGGAATCGCTTTTATTTTCGCCCCCCCTTGGCTTATGCCATTGTTGTGGCAAACTTGTACACGATGCTCTTATTGGGCTTTCCACTTATAACATCCAGGGTGTTTATTAACCCCACGGCCTGGGATCAATATCCTGGAGCGCTACAAAGGGAAACAGGATGATTCTTCAAGGGGCTAAAACACATTATGTAGCGAAAAATAAAGGATGTCATGAATGAACCATACCTTAAAATATGACTAGGGCATTGTATTGACTTCCCTGCAATGCAAGAGCACTGTTGTTCCGTTATATGGTTATCTTTATTCACATGAATGGACAACACATGAGGAGGCTGCGTTTTGCATCGCGAGCGGTACCATTTCTCTTCTATTTGGATTTCATTGTCTTTGCTGAGGCGACATGCGATCTGGTGGATGTATTTTTCGAAACCATATTGTAAACCCTTTTGACGTGTTCTGTCTGAGATTGATGAACTGTTAGTACTCCAGAAGTTGAAAATTCTTTCTTTTGGTATCTCTTCCACGGACATGGAAGTGTATCCCTCCATTGAATAGGTGAACGGGAGGTTCAAGCTTGTCCATTTTACTTGCTTAGTAACCGTTGCTAACGTGGTATTGGCCAAGAACGGGCTGGGGTGGGACTTGGCGAAGAGCTAATTGGATTCGACCAATTGGATTCTCCTCTCAGTCCCAAAATGTGGAATATTTTGTTATCGTTGGATTCGATTTTGCCTACAACTCCATGCTGTAATGTTGGTACCATAGGAGAGAGGCAGGCAAACATTGGTCCTTGAGAGGGTTCCAGGTGGTCCCCAGGCTAAATGATGGAAAGCTTATGTACCAGATGTAACTCTTGAGAATGTAAAAATGAAAAATCTTTAGTTGTACGTATTTGGGGTGAAAATGTAATCAAATGGTGGTCCATGGCTCAAATGCTGAATAAACGGTGTCCCTGGTGTCAAAAGGTTGAAAACCCCTGATCTAATTGGCTAATTGTTTATAAAGGTCTACAGTTTAGGGATCCATTTGGTTACCGACTCTCCATCATTTAGCTGGGGACCATTTTATTTTTTCCTAAGGGGAACAGAAAAATATTGTGCAAGGCCAGACCCAAAAGACTAACGACTGAGTAAAGCTGTGAACAGCTTTCATTAAAACAGAATCCTACGTTATTTCCATTGGACAACACTCATGAAGATCTCTTGATTATGCCACCATTACATCTGTACTTCAATCGACGACCGACGGTTGACGACTTTGGTCATATAGCAAGAATTTGGGAACTAACTGGTTCTGTATACTGAATGTCTTATCTTTTATCAATGGCACAATCGTTATGCTTTACTCTAACAACAGGCTTTGCAGAAGGCCCACCACAGTGCACACTTTCGTTACAGTGGTCCTAAGCTTTAACAAACAAATCCTCGATGTTTTTATTGTCCACATACAGGAGGAGATGTAGAGACGGTTTACGAAAGTAAGACTCCAAGTAAAGCTCTGTGGGTTTCCTAGGTCAGCCCATGCATGGAGCAGTTTTCGCATTTTGCATTATGTACGTTATTTACCCCCAAGACACAACACATTAAAAAAGATAAACTTTTTAGATATGAAACCAACAGAGACAAAAACACATTTGAAAGGACCAAGCCTCCCTCCCTCCCCACTGGGCCGTATGGTGACTCCTAATCTGCCGTCCTTTTGTTGTGCGACTTGTGTTTTGTTGTCGATGTTTTCATCAGCTGACTTGGAGGCAAAATGTCTCCCTGCAGGGACACAGAGGATTCTGTTAAACTTGCTCTTCTGACACACTGCAGTCCAAATCAAAGTCAGCTGAAATGAGCTCTCTCTCTCCCCCTGTGTGTGTGTTTGTGTGTGTGTGTGCATTTAACAAACTGGCCTCAAATGAACTCTTGTTTGCCAGGGTGTGTGTGTGTGTGTGTGTGTGTGTGTGTGTGTGTGTGTGTGTGTGTGTGTGTGCGCGCGTGCGTGCAACACTCAACCGTATTAGTGTTCAGCTTGTTTTTAAGACAGCATGTAATTCTTCTAATATCCCCCCATGTGAGACATGCATGCTGTTTTCGGGGTTTGGCACTAGTGTCAGGGGTAGTGGTGGAACAGGCAGTGGTTTTCAACAATTTTCATAGCAGGGCCCATTATTTATTCTGCATTTTAGCCCATGGACCACCATTTGATGTTAACTTTAGTCTCTCGGACCCAAAACTAAGGTAGTGATTGTTGGTTGTTTGATTATTTTTCATGTCATACTGTAACTGAGTGTTACAGTAGTGTAATGCCAGTGCCAGTTACACCAACATTTCCAGGAGGAAGAGATTTGTCTATAATGTAGGCCTATAGAGCTAAGCAGTCCCGCCCCCCTTGTGATGTCGCCCTTCTTCCAGAAATAACCGTTCATTTTTCTCAGAGTTTTCTCTGGTCCTGACAGATCATGACAACACACACAATGTTTGGGGACACTGAAATCATTTCTAAGATGAAAAACGAAACAAAAAGTGTTGTGGCCTGCCGTTTTTTTTCTTCTTACTAATTAGATATTGCATGATAATATTATGTTGTCATGATTTGTCACAACCCGAGTTGGCTTTGTCCGCGGTAATCGCCTTTTTATATTAACAATTTACAAAAAGTCTATGAGGAAAATGAACGAGGATTCCATTTCTGGAACATGGGCGATGTCATGAAACGGCAGGATTGCTCAGCTCTATACTCTTAACTCAAGCACTTTTTTATGTTATTGTGTGTGTGGCGTGCATGCGTGTGTGTGGCACAGAAGCACCTACAATAAATCCGTACCATAGCCATGTGGATACTGTGTGGACTCAGGCAGAACAATAATGATGGTGAAATACCACTAAAAAGGCTGTTTACAAGGACCTATAGTTTCCCCTCTATGGTCCTTTGAAGTCCTGATTGGCTGCACTCCAATTTTATGGAGTAGGAAATGGTTCTACAATTGAGCTATTCCAGACCAACTGCTGACAGGCATTTTTTTTTTTTTGCCAACGGCTGATTCGGTCTGGCTTTTCCAGGCTATCTACAGTATTTGTGAGTTATCTGACTGAACTACTTTTTTTAAAATGAAAATAAAATGAAGGCATACCTGAGGCATAAAGCATACAAATTGGTCTGTGACCCACACATGGTCCAAGTGTTTTGATTCATTAGCCATGTGGATACTGTGTGGGCTCAGGCAGAACAATAATGATGGTGAAATACCACTAAAAAGGCTGTTTACAAGGACCTATAGTTTCCCCTCTATGGTCCTTTGAAGTCAAATGCAGTGGAAATCATACAGCAACGTGCACGCACACACACACACGCACGCACACACAGAGCAGGCTACACACAGCGGTTGATTCACAATATTTCTTGAGTCATTACTAATCCAGTACAGGTTGTACCACCACATACTGTAGCACTCCAGTTCTCCAGTATGCTCAAAGAATATCGTGTATTGCAAAAATATTACAACCGTATAGGTTGATTAATCATTAATCAAGAGTTTTTGGTCCAAAGACTTACATTTCTGAATTTCTGCAAAGTTTTGAAGAACCATCCAGACTTACTAAGTTTTCATGCTGGGTTTATAAAATCTATCGCAGATTTTGACAAGTACAGTACAGTAGCAGTGCTCACTCAGGTTTATATATGATGATGACTAATAATATTAAGAAAAAGAGTCGCCAATAAAATAAAGCAGCAATCTCTCAACCTTTTAAATTATTTTTTAAATTTAAAAGTGTGTAATATATTCTATTTTTTAAATAAAGTAACTAGCTACGTATTACTGTTTTGCCATAGTATACCTTAGGCTACTTGACTTATTACTGGCAAAAGTAATAATATTACAGTAATATATTACTACTAGTAACTAGTTACTGCTTAACACTGGAATAGCTCTATTGTAGAACCATTTCCGACTCCAGAAAATTGGGGAGGCCAATCAGGACACAGTATTCAAATATGTTTACATACGGTGTCCTGATTGGCTGCACTCCAATTTTATGGAGTAGGAAATGGTTCTACAATTGAGCTATTCCAGACCAACTGCTGACAGGCATTTTTTTTTTGCCAACGGCTGATTCGGTCTGGCTTTTCCAGGCTATCTACAGTATTTGTGAGTTATCTGACTGAACTACTTTTTTTAAAATGAAAATAAAATGAAGGCATACCTGAGGCGTAAACTCGAGGCATAAAGCATACAAATTGGTCTGTGACCCACACATGGTCCAAGTGTTTTGATTCATTCATCGGTCACTGTGCACTTTACTGTAGCACATGTTATTCTCTTGCTCATCTCCTATTTTTTACAAATGTCCTTTTCAGGGTATAATGTGTTTCTTTTGCACTTAAGTCTTAATCGCTGCCAGATGTACGATAAGTATAGTACTTGTATGATAATTTTACCCTCTCTTTTCCCTCTCTACAACGTATGTTTTTTGGCTCTGTGCGATGGTTTTTCTTTATAATGCCATAATTTTAAGCCTCCGGTATGACATTATAACATTTCCCATCTGGCAACGCTGACATCCTTAATGGTTTGTGTAGCACTTTGAATTGCCTTGTTGTTGAAATGAGCTATAAAAATAAACTTGTCCTGCCTTTTGCATTAATCTCCACATCCAAACTCCCAACAACTGCTGTACAAACTGTAGTGGAACGTAAGAGTAGTAGTACTGTAGTGTAGGCCTATACAATTATACATTCCTTTTACTTGTATTTCCACGTTATGGATGAGTTATGCTTCTTATTCCAGTTAATCTCAGAGGCAAATATTTGTAGTTTAGTTCTATGTAACATTTTACTTTTGTATTGTGTTGATGCCAGTACTTCTATACATTACCTCAACCAAAACAGAATATTATCATTATATATTGTATATCACTACTTTTACTTAAACACACACAAATGGGAGTACTGCACCATAGTTCTCATGCGGCTCCTCAGAGCTCAGTCCTCCCTGTGCATTTCTGTGTGATGTCTGTCCGTCTGCTTTATTTTCTCTTTCGAATTTGGGGCTCTATTTATCCGATAGTATATGAATCGTTTCCATCAATAATTACAAATAATATTTGGATGTATTCCATGAGAAGAGATCTTACAGGTAACAGAAAGGCCTTGTTCGGTCCAACACTTCTTCTGACGTACAAACATAGTTATAAACATCATAGAGTTTACATCTGGCAGCACATCAAGTCAACTGTATAATATATAATATATATAATATACTGTTCTTAAATAAACGTTGTCTTGTACCGAGCAGTAACAGTGTGCGGGCGTACTATTTTACCTTTTAGCACATCAAGTCAGCCATGACTTGTGACTAACCTCTCAAGAGCAGATTTGACGCTGCGCTAGTGAATCTGTCGGCAGGAGCATTCCTTGTTGTTATTGGGATGAAAACATACTGTAGGTGCGCTACGGACGAGGGCGGTTAGTGAAGACTACATACTGTACAGTACATAGTGTGTACTGTGTACTGTCTTACTCTTCAGTTACCACATACAGTAAGTAAATTGTCTCCGTTGGAAGATGATGGGTCATTATTTTCTACTCCCATCTCGTTTCCAAGAGCTATGTATGCACAAAGTTTCCACTTATACATACTAATTACCGTATCCCAAAGTCGTGTATTTACTGTAGTTGTTACTGGGGCTGTTATCCCGAGGGCAGGACAGCGCAGGGCGGGGCGCCGCATGCACTCAGCAAGGTTTGAGTGGTTTTAGAAGGAGCAAGCATGCTCATTTGTATGTGTATGACAAAAATAGGGGAAAACCAGGATGGTGACGATGACCCCTGCATTGGACCTGAGACACAGCTATCTGTCACGTCCTCTGCCAGTGTCCTGGGGGTGTCTATGACCCCGTTTACATGCACAAAACGTATTCAGAACGAATGCATTCATTCCACTCTTCAGAATACAAATGGCCATGTAAACACCCCATTTGGAATGGAATATTTCATTCGACTCTGGAGGGGTGGTACAGTACAGTATATACCGTCTGCATAAACACTTGCGTAAAAACACTTCATTCCAAATGCTACCGGGAGTTTGGAATACATGATGATGCTATTATTTTACACGTCTGCCCTATAGTGTTTTTTGCCTCGGGCTGGCCATTTCTGGGACATGTTATACAGTATGTGTGCAGGAACACGCTGTTATTATACTCATTGAGAAAGACAAATAAACAATTACCCCCATATATACTCCAAATGAAGGCTTTGGTGATGTGATCACTTGAGGAATAGGAACCTATCCATGTGAACAGATGTGGTGTGAATCTCTGTTTGGAATGAAGCTATTCATTCTGAATACATTCTATGCATGTAAACAGGGTCTGTGTGTGTTTGTCATCCTGTGTGTGGGCGCAGGTTTGGTTCCTGGCTTTCCAGATTGGCACTCCTGGCTGTCATCATTTAATCACTCACCTGCCTGCCATCTCCTCATCAAACCACTCTATGTAAGCCCTAGTTCTCTCACCACACGCCGCCAGATCATACCTCAGTTCTCTGAGCGTTAATGCACGGAGAACTGTTTCCTGGTGATATTTTTATTTTTGCTTGACTTCGCTTTCATTCGGGTGTTTTATAGATTTTGACTTGTTTTTTTCTGTCTGCTCCAGTGGCTGCCTATTTCCCTGCCTGCCTGCCTGCCTGCATACTCAACACCCCAGCCTATCCCCTTGCGGTCCCCTCTGCCACGGTGAATGTGACTATTAATATATACAAATATGAATATTACCGGTCCTGCAGGGTCCCTCTGCAAATTCATAGTGTTAGAGGTAAGTGACACAAACTCACCCAACACACGCCTCCTCTGAATCCCTGTGGATTTCCTGACTGGATCCCCCATACTTAACAAGACGATGGTCACTAATAACTGTAGGAAAGTCCAAAGAGCCGAGGGCGTATTTAGGTTTTTGAACCAGCACAACCAATCATTGGCAAATTTTTATTTTTTGTTTTATCATGTCACGTGAAAGCAGGATATCTCAGCTACAATTGGACATGTTGGTTGTTCAGTTTGACTCACCAGTCTATGGCTTATAGAGTCTTTCAGAAAACAGTGAGAAAACAGGTTGAAAGGTTCACTTCTGTGGCCTCTAACATTACACCAATAGCTACAAGTTTAAGCATTTATTTCATGTTTACATGTCAAATTCAGCTCTGATATTTATTTCAGACATGCTTTAGTATGCGAACAATCTTACTGTGCTATTAACTCATTTTGCATGAAAATAAAATGAAAACAGTTTTTTTCCTCTCCTGAACAGTTAGTTCTACAAGCTAATCTTTCTTCTTTGTCTTCATTAAACACCCTTTATACCTCCTTGTCGTGCGCTGCTTTTGGGTCCTCCAGTTTGGTTAAACATGACACTATCATTTAAATGTAAATGATCACAAAGCCTTGTAGTTCCCAAGTTGTTCTCCTGAGGGCATTACATGCCAGGCTGAGCCCCGATTAGTTATGATGTATTTATGTTCTGATCAACTCTTTCTTCTGGAGACCTGCTTGATAACCACTCAAGGACCCCTGTGGTCCCGCTGGACGCCACTTTGAGAAGCACACTGTCTGGCACAGCAAATAGTTGCCGGCATAAGATGCCGGCAGCAGGTCGGTCGCACACAGAGGAGTGGACAGCCTCTTTTAAAGGCTGACGGTAATTAGATGGATGACTGAAGTGTCTGTGTTGTGTTATTGCAGCCCTGCGCCGGCATCAGTCCTGTTAGGGATTATGAAAAGTGAGTTTACTAAACGCAGGGAAGGCCACGCTATCAATTAGAAAGGACGAGTTTCTCATTACCTTGATGGGTTTCTCATTATGTTGTCGGCGGTGTCCTTATTGATCACAGCCCCACAAAGTCCCAAGTTACTGCTCAGAAATACTGCCATGCATGTGAGCTTATAAGCTTACCGGTAGTGGTGTTGTGCAGACATTTAGTTACAGTTCTGAGTGGTGATGTCATGGTATAATCTCCTGTTGCTAATGTATTTATATTTAAATGAATTAGTTTGGAAAGTGGGTAAGCTAATAGAATCCAGCTGCTTTTAAAATAAAACTAATAATAATAATAATAATTAATAATATTGAAGGTTATGATAACCTTCAGTATTTTTTGGTGTATGTACTATATATACTGTGTATATATAATTATACAGTATATGTGTGTATATATATATATATACACTATTTATTCTGCATTTTAGCCACAGACCACCATTTGATAAATGTATAGTCTCTTGGACCCAAAACTAATGATTTTCAAGTTTGTGTCCACAATTTAGTAGAAACAATTGTCAAAATGTTGGTCAAAATAACAATTCTTCTACATTTTCTAATTTTGTATTGTAGATTTTTAGTAATTCAAATGTTTAAAATATACGGTAATTTAACTCTTGAGAGTACAATCTCTAGAATTACAGATCTACAGTATAAGGGTCCATTTGGTTACCAACTGTCCATCATTTAACCTGGGGACCACCTGGAATCCTCTCAGGTCCCCGGACCACCTGTTGAAAACCAATGTATTATATTATAGTATGATGTATCTTTAAAAGCCACATCTCATTCTATAGTATTCACCATTCTCGCGGGTTGTACCGCAGTGCTGTAGCTTTCGGGTTCTCCAGGTGTCACCACACATTTGGTGCTCATCACCCAGTCCCCATTTAACCCTTTAGTGTACTGAACGTGTTTTGGTGTTCTCAGCATTATGTTTTAACTATTGAAAAATAGCAGATCTACAAGCTCATAGCGCGCCACCGAGTGGCGCGCTATGAGCTTGTATCTCTGCTATTTTTGTAAAATCGTGAAAACGTGGTGCAAATCTTTGAATATTAAGTTATTCAGAAACTAGAAATCTAGACACAATGGACACAATGGGTTAATAATAAAACATCTACTCTGCATACATAAAACGTCTGTGCTCCACAAACTAAATCACTACCGAAGGAATGACATCAACTTTCCTTTCCTCAATCCTTTCACTTTGCTCCTTGCTGTGAGCAGCTCCTTCACATCCCTCTGCCATTGGCTGTTTGGATCACTTTGTCCCATTCAGTTTACCCACTGTAAAACATGTCCTGCTTGGATTTCCACAAGCCTTGTTTACGCTCAGATAGTCAGGGAACATCTTGCTCCACATTTCTAACTGACTCTTTAATAAACGCATCCAGGAGATGTTGCTGCTAGCCTACAGTACACACACACACAAATCACACACACACCAAATCTGATAAACGCTGTAGACATGGGTCGTCCGTTCCCTTTTCTCAAATAACACTACCCATGAAAAAGGCAGCTATTAAAACATTGTATAACATTGTATATGAGAGAGGGGGAGAGAGGGGGGAGAGAGAAATAAAAGAAAGCAAAAGAAAGCTACCTTACACATTGGTAAAGATCTGTTCAAAACCAGACAAAATGGAATGTTATTTAGCTCTAAACAGAGAACACTGTATCTGATCCAAAATGAAGGAAAACAATAACTCAGTGTTGCCAAATTTGGATGTTGCAGATTTGTTGATATTTAGCCTCTTTCCAGACCCTCCTAGCGACATCTGATTAAAGGCCATAACCCTGTTGACAAAAATGGCGCCCTGCACCCCCACATTTAGAATGAGGTCCCACGTATGTCCTCGGGCTGTTTTTTTTCCCCCACAGAATTCCACAAAGTTATTAGTGATATCGCAGTGAATCTAAATTATGCTTCAAAGTCTTAAAAAATGTCACTTTTTAGTAACTACTAGCCTCCATATTATTCTGAGGGGATCATTAGCTGTTACTGTCATCATTAGCCACTGGAGATTTGGTCTGGGGAGTAGACGACAGAATTACCCAGCCGACTTTAGGCCCTGTGTATGATGGGCAATTTCATGCTCAAATTAAATCTCAACAATATGATTTTTTTTTTTCATCTCGTCCCTAAGGTCCACATACTCAGCTTTGTTCCACAACATGTGTGTATGGACGCGCACGCAAAAACTTTGTTCATGTACAGTACAACTGGGTATGTATGACTCACACCATTACAGTGCTCTGCATGGAGTACAGTCAGAGGGTAATCAGTGCAGGCATTTAACCCCAGACACCATAAGTACCACTGAAATTACCCATCCCAACTTTTCACCAGGCTATATGAGAGTACATCGGATGCGCCCAAATCCCCACCACTTCCTTCCTCCCACACTCACCCTGTAACTTTAATAAGCTTCACTTCCAACAGCGCCTCCGTAATGCTACTGAGTCGTAAAATATAGACCTGCCAAAAATCCATTCCTTAATTCATCAAGTAGCGCTCTTCGCATTCCTCATTACCCATCGGGTTAGCCAGTCAGGCGAATATGAGTAACGAAGCAAACCATGTGAGAGAATACTGTGTAAAAACGCTGCTGCAGTTGAGGTTTGTGCATGAACAAAAAAATATTCACATCTAATGTGCACTCGCACATTAGATGTGATTGATATAGATGATGAGTCACTGATAATAGTGAGTCTGTTGCTATCTCTTATACATGAGCCCTGGTAGTCTACCATGCTATATCAGTGATATAGCATGCTATCTCTTGCAAGAACACCCCAAAGTACATGATCACAACATCCTATGTATAGGAAAAATACGTAACAAAGAATTCCACTTCTCTGCCTCTTCTCCTCATTTTGTTATTGTTACTAGTCTGTGACTTCCCAGTTTTGACCTTGCCTCGTCACTTGTTTTTCCTCATGCAACTATGTCTCTATATCTATCTAAATCATGTTTTTTCGTTCCACCTCAGTATATGAGAACATTACACTACATAATGTCAAATCGCCTGCTGCGACAAACCTTACATCCAGATGGTTGGCTCCCTTAATGTGCCACAATCCTAGTTCCTTTGAAATAATGATCTAATCATCATTAGGTGTTATTCTCTCGAAAATTATATCAACAATATATATATTGTTATAAAAACTTTATAATGGAAGGCCATGCGACCAAATATATGAAAAAGAGACGGGGAAACCGAACTTAAAGGGTAACTCCACACATTTTCAAATGTTTCCTGAGAGGATACAAATGTGAACCATTCCATTTGTACCCTCTCAGGAAAAAAAGGGGTCTGAAAGAAAAATCATGAACATGGTGAAATACATCTTGATGACGTCATCAGATGTATTTCACCATTTTAATGATTTTTTTCAGACCTCCATTATAGGAAATACAGAATTGGGGGAATGACATATTAATGACATATTAGAATGTTGAAAATGGGTGGATTTCCCCCGTTAACATAATAGAATTTACAGAAAAAGAATGGTTTCAGATGTGGAATCATCAATCAACTACCAATTCAATTAAGAGTAAAGAGTTAACGGCACAAGTAAAGTGTTGGAGACAATGTGGAGAGGTGAATGTTGATCACACATATGTTTTCTGGAAGTGTCTGTCCATCCGTCCTGTGCACATACACTCACATACCAGAGCAGAACATCTGCCCACATTGGCCTGTTAATGCACCACCGGGAGGCATACTGTGGTTAGACATAGCAGTGGTCCGACATGCTTTGATGGTTGGGATATGACCAGTAATAGTTATCTGACCAATAGTATGTCTGACCAAGCAGGAGTCTGTTTTTCACAAAACTCTTACTGTATTAACTCTTGCTAAATATTAATCCTAAGAAAATGGTCTAAACATCACACAAATCAAATATTATACATACTGTATCATCACTGTCAGGTGGAAAACTCATTATGTCCAAAACTGTTAATTAATAGATCAAATTCAAAAATAGCAAATGAATCAGATCGACAAGCTTTGGTTTAGTCTGTGTTTTCACTGTATACGTTAAAACTTTCATGTGTTAGAGACTCAGAACTTCAGACACATTGGGGCTGATCAATGCTCAGCCTCAACTCGCCCACTTTGAGCTTCTCTCTTGCGGGTCGAAGCTGACAATGCTTTTGGGGAGTTAGATGTGTGATAACTTTTCATTGATCTTAGTCTCTCTCCACCAGCAAGATGCATCCAAACACAACGTTCCATCCAGTGTCCTCGGGCTGTTGAGAGACACTGTTTCTTTCTTTACATAGGGTAGATGTACTTTTGGCTTAAGTTATAAACTTTCACAGAGAAAGATACGGGCCAACATTTGATGGCATTTTCACCCCACAGACTCAAAAATAATTCCAGGCTGGAATTAAACGGGCAAACGTACAGATCAAAATGACTATTAATCTTCTACATTCTCTCATTGTGTACACAAGGACCCCTGGTGGTACCCGCTGGACCTCTGGTTGAAAACCACTGAAGTAACACAGTGACTTACGAAAATAAAAACAACACAATGTTAGAATGTGGAGACAGAGTTGTCTGCATGACTGCAACAATACTAGCTCTTAAAAAAAAGCGTGACATTGGGATGGGCATTGGGGCATGGGCATTGGGGCTGTTGCGATCGTGACATTTTACTTGACAATGAAATGTCACACAAGTAATTGTTTTTGGCATTGGACTCTTAGAACAGTGTGTGACATGTGGCAGAAGGGGACGGGGGGCGGTCAGTGCAGTGCTGAACTGTGTGGACCATGTGGACACACCGCTGCACTCGATTGGCCGTGAAATCAAAGTAATCTCAAACGTGATTATCATATCCCTGTTCAACAGCCGGCACTAACCGAACCCTGCATGCGCTGGTAGTGTAGTGTAGTTTCCTGTAGTGCAGGGGTTTTCAACCTTTTTCATTCCAGGGCCCACCATTTATTCAGCATTTGAGCCACGGACCACCCATTGAGGCCACACAGACCCCAAAACTAAAGATTTATTTTGCTTCTGTCCATGACTGTTAATCTTATAGCTGTGTAGACTTGGACTAATTCACATGATGGATATTTTAACTCTTGAGAGTGTAAAAATGAAACCAAATGGACCCGCCAGGGTGTGTATGCAGTGGTTTTCAACCAGTGGTCCAGGGACCACGAGTGGTACTTGAGAGACAAATGGACCCTTGTGGGTCCATTCGTTTTTCATTTTAGTTTCATTTTAGTTTCATAGTCTAAATTAGCCCAAGTCTACACAACTAGAGAATGTAGAAGAAGTTTTGATTTGTTTGCCTTTTTTTGTTTCCGACGCCCAGCCTGGTATTGTGGACAAAAGCAAAGAAATGAAATCTTTAGTTTTGGTTTTTCTGTGAGGCTAAAATGTCATCAAATGGTGGTCTGTGGCTCAAATGCTGAATCAATAGTGGCACCTGGTATCAAAATGGTGGATGGTTGAAAACAATGGTGTAGTGTATAGATCAGTGGTTTTCGACTGCTTTCATATCAATATCCATTATTTGTACAGCATTATTTTTTGTTATCACATGTTCTAACATTTACTACCTTGAAATTCGGCCTGTAATGACGAGAATAGTCACAGCACTAGTTCTGCTAGTGCAACACCGGAGCACAACCAATCATGAAATTACTTTTTTCTTTTTCTTTTTTTCAGATGTACTGAATGTCTTCTGGACAAGATTTTGTTTTGTCTGAGTAAAGTTGAAGAAGACCCCTGTCCTGTCCTAATCCCAAACCCCATCCTTAAATGGAGTAATCATAGGGCCGAGGAGCATGATGTAGGCATGACCCAGTTTGGCTTTAACTGTTGATCTCATCACAAGATCAACACATGGTTTCCCAGTGGGGGGGAGTACAGGGGTTGACACTAAGGTCTCCGAGGCACTTGCCCATTGGGCAAGTGCAAATCAGGTTCTACTTGCCCTCAGGTCATGGTCACTTGCCCCCCAAAAATATAAAAAATGTAAATTTTGCATTTAAGTTCACTTCCTACTTGGGTGCTTTAAACCAGGGGTTTTCAACAGGTGGACCACCAGTGGTCCTTGAGAGGGTTCCAGGTGGTCCCCAGCTAAGTGGGTTAACCAGGTGTAACTCTTGAGAACGTAAAAATGAAACCATATGACCCTTGCGGGTCCATTTGGTTTCATTTTTACACTCTCAAGAGTTAAAATTCGTCATCTTAATTAGCCCATAGTGGTCACAGACCCAATGGTCCCTGACCCCAGCAAAATGATAGTTTGGAACCAAATGGACCTGGGAGAGAGATAGGTAGAGATAGCTAGAAAGCAGGGAAAGACACAGAGGCAGAGTGCAATGACTGCCTTCAAGACAAATTTATCTTGTGTTGTGTTATAATGCACTAAGTTGCACACTTGCCCGATCGGGCAACCAGGTAGCAGTCTTCACTTGCCCCACCATTTTTTTTACTTGCCCCGGGCAAGCGGGCAAGTGTTAGTGTCAACCCCTGGAGTAAGTACTTTTCAGTTACATTTATTTTAATTAAACTATTGTTCTACTTTATAGATTCATTATTATTTACAAAACATACAACCTCTTCATTTTTGACATTTGAAGCTATTTGTAAAAGATTTTTTATACATTTGAGAACTTACAAGGGGACATTCTGCATAAAGGGCATTACAGACAGCGCCACGGGCGATGAAGCCGCCCCCATACCATTTAACCATTTAGTGTTTCAAATACTTTTAAAACACACATGTTTTTTTGCATGCCATCATGTTTGGTGGGGCAGTCTGGCCATTTAGGGGGGCATTGCCCCCCCATGCCCATGCCTAGATCCACCCCTGACACACACAAAATCTCTCTCCTCTCTTGGACGAACACAGTACAGACTGCCATGGGATGAAATTAGTCCTGTGTTATTATGGTCATCAACCCACCCACCCTCTGCCTTTCTGTGAGTCTCTCATTAGCAGGGACCACCCAGCAGTGTTGATTTATTTCTTTATCCTTTATTTTTTCTACCTACTAAAATAAAAATAAAAACTATGACTGAGAAGAGAGTATACTAAACTGTCTGTCAGGGACTGATGAATAAAAGACAAGTCATGTTAAGTTTGGTTTTGCATTCAGGCGTCGTTGGAAAGGATAATCGGCCAAGTCCACTGTTGCTATGGGACTTTTAGAAGTGGGGGGGACGCCTCTTAAAGGGGAATTCCACCCATTTTCATTTTTTTTCTGAGTGTACAAATGTGAACCAAATGGACCCTAGCGGGTCCATTTGGTTCCATTTGTACACTCTCAGAAAAAAGGAAACTCATTAACATCTTGATGATGTCATCAAGATGTATTTCACCATGCTAATGATTTTTTTCACACCTCCATTTCTAGGAAACACAGAATGGGGGAACTTTTTTTTACCATGTCCACACAACATCTCTAAGGTATATTAATGACATAGTAAAATATTGAAAATGAGTGGAATTCCCCTTTAAGACGCGCGCATGTACACTTGCATTTGCATGCACATTTGCGCGCACCTGCGCAACACACACACAACACGCTATTAAAACAAGTAAAAATATTTTAGATGTGAGAAGTGGGGGACGCCGTCCCCCTGCGTCCCCCCTCCACTACAACCCTGGACGCCACCAAGGTCTGTCATGTTTTAGTCAACAAATTCCACTGTAGGCTTACTCGACTATAATCTTATCACTTTTGGTAACCGAAGTTTGAGTCCCAATCAATTTTACTTAAAAAATGTAATAGAGGAAACTTTAATGTGTACAAACACTGTTTGTAAACAGATTAGTTTAAAAACAGAATCTAACTCCACCTCACCTCTATACTATTGGCTCATTATGAATCTGCTGGAGACTGTTGTGCTGTGCTGTGATTGGCTAGAATGCTGCCTCACCCCACACCCCCCCCTCACAAATTAGCACAACCTTTATGATTTGTTGACAAAGTTCTGGACCGTCTGTAAGACAAAGCAAGAGTCTGTCTGCAGGGAAACAGCTGCAGCGTCAAAGTAGAAGCAACGCAGAGGGAAAAAAGGCAAAAAATTATATAGCTACAGTATATATCTATTTTGATTTTTGGATAAAAAGTTGCCTCTATTACCTTTATGTTTGCAGAATTACAGTAGAGTACATTTCAAGCACAACTCAATATAAAATGAGTGGATGACCGGATAATACTTGTTTACCAGACTGTCCACCTGCCACCAAAGGTTCAAGGATACCAGGCCAGAGGGCTGGTGGACAGATGCATTATGCTAGAGGCTGGGTGAGAGGGTGGCTGGATGGATGCATCGCCAGAGGCTGGGTGGAAGGGTCAAGGCTTGAGGGAGGCTGTGTGGAAGGCTGGAAGACTGTAGCCAGGGGCGGATTGTCACATATTTTCCCACCGGGACAATTTTGCCTTTGCCAGGCCACCCTGGTGGAGGCAGCTGGTTAACCAGATGTAACTCTTTGAGAGCGTAAATTTTTTTACACCCTCAAGAGTTAAAATATTCATCATGTGAATTAGCCCAACTTAGTCTACACAACTAGAGAATGTAGAAGATTAATGGTCATTTTGATCTGTATGTTCCAGGCGAGCATCTAGCACATTCTAGTGCATTTTCGAAGTGCCACTAGTGCATTTTGGATCTTGGCAGTTGGCAACACTGCCTCCAGCAGCGCGAGCGCCCTGGCGCACAGGAGTGAACGGGAATATGGCAACTTTCCTACTTGAAGGCTCTGGTGTAGGACACCTTTTCTTTTTTGAAGGATAGAAACACTAGTTTGCCTGGCCTGGGCCTGGCGCCCTGGCCTGCCCTGGACTTTTCAAAAAAAAAAAAAAAAAAAACTGTCCAGGCCACTAGGTGGCACAGGCCACCGGGAAAACTCCCTGTACTCCAGATGGCCAATCCGCCCCTGACTGTAGCGGTGGTTCTGCTCCGTGCTGATTCTAGTTAGGTGTCCCTATGCAAGATTATTTAATGTGTCCTGCCATGCCGACTGCATTAACCAATTATAGGGAAGAATCCCTTTTGGCGTTTTTTTAAGCAATGCTGCTCCAAGGCAGCTTGGACTCCTCATGCATTGAAGGAGGCATGAGGCAAGTCCGCTGCCCCCCCTATGTGCTATGGGCTATGTGCAACATTGTTTTCTCACTCTACAGCATTATACGGAGTCAAAAGTTTGAGTAGCTCAAACCTCTAACAGAGGACGAAACCGGTGAGTTAGCAGTGCCCTTGGCAGGAGTTTTAGAATATTTAATCTCCCATAGGGCCGGCATCACCTAATGTGCGCCACATCAAAAGACACAAACAGCCACAGTAAATGCAATGTATCTTAGCTTTCATCCTGGTAAAAGAATGGCTCAGAGCGCCAGAGTCGGGGAGATGGCTACGACTGGAGCCAGGCAGGCATACTAGAAGTCAGCTCTGGCCCAAAGCAGATAAACACAACTCACTGCTTATATTATTATGCCCCCACCTCCCCACATGTGCACATCCACAAAGACATGCACACACACAGGCGCATGCGCACACACAGGCAAGCACACACACACACACACACACACACACACACACACACACACACACACACACACACACACACACACACACACACACACACACACACACACACAGCAGCATGGTTTCCTTATTTTTCAGAATTACCCTGCTTGTTTCAGACAATTGCAAGGTTCTACCCAGATATTAGCCAGTTTAAGATTCCTCCGACGTACGACTTCATTGTTGGCTCGGTGCTCAATATATAAGCCTCGCGGCCGCCTGAGCCTGTCCTCCGACGGCAAAACGCAGCTCTTGGCATCTTGTTAAAAGGAACCCTGCATAATGAGACAAATATGGATAATACATTATACTTGCCCTCTATAACTAGAATTGAACATATAAAACACATAGAATAAGCTCTTTAGTTTAAAAATAGTTAACTCCCAAGGGAGTCGCCATTTTATTGTGCCTGTCACATGACCTGTCATAGTGATGACGTTTTAAACTTTCAAGAGTTTGCATAGGCCTATAATATTTTCCTTTGTGGATATGGCAACCATAGCACCTCAGTGTGTGTGTGTGTGTGTGTGTGTGTGTGTGTGTGTGTGTGTGTGTGTGTGTGTGTGTGTGTGTGTGTGTGTGTGTGTGTGTGTGTGTGTGTGTGTGTGTGTGTGTGTGTGCCTGTCTGTGTGTGTGTGTATGTGTGTCTGTGCACGTGTGGGTGTGTGTCTCTGTCTCATTATCCCGTTCACACACTCTTCCAGTTATCTTCTCCAGCAGACCAGCAGCATCATTTCGCTCTGCCTCTTTCTCTATTTTACACCTGTCTTCCATCAACAGCTCTCCTCTCTATCAACCATGTCTCTTCCTCTTATTCCTCCTCCTTGTTTTCTGTCCCTGCTGTAGCCCCATGCAGGGGCGGATGTAACATTTCCCATTCGGGGGGAGGAGAAAATGGTACGGGGACCCATACCGTACCCATACCATTTTTGGTTACAGAACCTTTTTAGGCAATAAAGCATCAATAATAACATCAGTTATTGTTGAAGTTACAAGCGACACGCAGCATGCATAAAACTAAAGGTCTGACTCAGAGTTTTCTGTTTTCAATGATGAAATGCTGTTGGTTTAGTGGTGCCACGACTATAGTTAGTTAGTAGCAGTAGTACTGTTTCAAATCAGTTTAAATATAGGCACTTTTATTTGGAATATCTTGGGTTGTTTTGCATGCCATTGTGTTTGATGGGGCAGACTGGGCATTTCCCCCCATGCCCATGCCTAGATCCGCCCCTGGCCCCACGCCCAAACCATGGTCCTGTGCAGAGCCTGATGGAGTTCATGCTCATGCAATGTTCCAACATTACCACCCGCCAAAAAATGCCAAATGCGGACATTTGGCAAGTAAATCTCAGACGTGTCAATGTGTGTGCCAAAATATGTCTTGAAAATAAATTACTCGTGTTTGCCTGCAATAGCATGCTGTTGCATGGTATTGTTTCTTTGTTTAGATTTTACACACTTACAAGCAGTGTTGGGTAATTTTATGCATTACAAGAAACGCAATACTGGCAGTATCGCCAATACTTTCGACAGAAACGCAAGCTTTATTTGCCTTTTTTTTATTATTCTGTAATGTAATCTCAGCAGAGACTAATCACTCCATGTACTGTAGTCTGCCTACCTACACTGTCAGACAGACACTACAGGGATCTGAGGGTGTGTGTGTGTGTGTGTGTGCGTGCGCGTGTGTGTGTTCGGGATGATGTTATTTAAAACTGTTATTTAACAGAGAGAGTGAAAGACAGAGACAAGGACACAGACGGTGAGAGAGCGAGAGAGAAAGAATTTTAGAGACACAATTCGAGCAGTCAGACTAGTTAGACTGGCCATAGGGGATACTGGGAGATTTCTCGGTGGGCCGGTACTGTATGGGGTGCAGTTCTTTTTGGACAGGCCTGCCGCCCGGTATATCAGTTCTGTATTGTACCTGTATCAGTGAGGGACAAATAAACCCTCTTTTCAATTCCAGGAGGGATTGCAGCAGCCACCGTGCCAGGTATAAATCCGTTGCGGCAGCTGAACTGCCACGGCGTTGTCAAGCTGTCACGACCACAACCTAACCTTAACCGGGGGTTAAGGTTAGGTTACTGTAGGTGTGCTGTACTGTAGGTTTTAGTGAAGTTATGTTTAGGGTTAGGTTTAGTAGTAAAACTGCCGGATTTCTGCTATCTGCATGCTGGATATGGTGGCCAAATCCGCACAGAAATGGCAATTTTTTTTTGCCCCAGTCCAGCCCGCGGCTGTCAACCATGTTACCCAATACATTGTTCTTTTTCCAAGCGTCCTTTAATATAACAAACCTCGGGCGTAACGTCCTCAATGTCACATGGAATTGTCAAAAGCAGGACGTTAGCATATGTGGGTATACAGTGGATTTCTATTAACTCCGGGACCGCCAAAGTCGCGCTCTTCGTTTTCTTACCGTGAAATAACACACACCAGTCACGATGAAGGCGCAGAACACGACAAAATGTATATTTCATTCTTTAATCCATCTATTAGTCCGAGCGCATCGTCTGATAAAGATCCCGTTGCTGACTCTCATTTGGGAAAATGGCCACGGCCATTTTATTTTTTTTGTCCCATTCGCACCCATTCAATCCAATGCATTCAGGAGCCTTTTCTGGGGATCTCCAATGTCATTGTTGTGACTTTTTGCTCGGATCGTGAGAGGACAGGTTAGTCAAGACACCAGAAACAGCATGACGTTATCGCGGATCCTGTTTAGGAGATCTGGCGCTTCAAAATAAGGGTTTTTCTTACCGATTGCACTGGCTTGAGCCGTGGCACAGGGCAGAAAACGACGAACACGCGCTCGCGGTCAATGTGTTAAATTTGACCACTGCTAATCCAGCAGTCACCACCACACAACCCGGCTTCCAACAGCAGGCGTGCTTCTCTTCTCCCCAGGTGTGAATATATCAACTGAGAGTTATTTTTTCCCCCTATCTGAAGCAATTTAAAAGTGCTGGAACAGCAATATTACACTTCAGTTCTTCCAACACCATACGGCACCCAGTACCAGACAAGCACACACGCGCGCACGCACACACACACACGCACACACACACACACACGCACACACTACTAAGACATTATTTTCACCTTCCTATTCCCTGCCTTTTATCTGAAAGGGAGACATTTACCCGTAAGGGAGGGTGTGAGAGTAATGCGATACGTCTCCCAGTCACCCTGACCGACCAGGGGAAAGTAAGAATATGAAATGTTGAGGTGATGTACAGATAAATAATAAAATTAGCCAGTCATAACTGTTCAACAAGGTGCAACAAGCTTTTGTCAGGAGGGAGGGAAATCATTTTGCAACTGCGACTGTTGGCCGCATACGCGGTCACGCCCGGCGGTGGCACAACGGTCGGGGGTCAGGGGCGGATGTAGCATTTCCCAACTGGAGGGGGGGTGGGGGCAGGAGAAAATGGTATGGGGGCGGCTTCATGGGGGCGACGAAGCCGCATCCATACCATTTTCGTTTACAGGACTTTTATTAGGAAAGTACAGTATAAACATCAATAATAACGTCAGTTGTTGTTGCAACAGACATGCAGCTAAGGTCTGACTCAGAGAGTTTTCTGTTTTCAATGATGAAATGCTGTTGGTTTAGTGGTGCCACCACTCTAGTTAGTTGCAGTAGTAGTAGTAGTGTTTCAATATATTTGAAATATATTTGAAATTTGGGTTGTTTTGCATGTCATCATGTTTGGTGGAGCAGTCGGGGCATTTAGGGGGGCATTGCCCCCCCATCCCATACCCTGGGTTGTCACCCAGGACAGCAGTGTGAGCTGTATGGTTGCCACTGTTGCAGTTGGTCTGGGCAGTGCCGATTCTGGCCTCCAAGGGGCCCTAAGCAGGTTTTTTTTACTAGGGGCCCTGCTTCTCAGGCGCTAGTTTTGGCCTTTTTTGTTATTTTGGCCATTTTTGCAGAGAAATAAATTATAGATAACTTAATTGTTATAAACCTATGGACACACTCTCTCTCTCTCTCTCTCTCTCTCTCTCTCTCTCTCTCTCTCTCTCTCTCAATGTTTCCTTTTCAAATGAATGTATTTATTGCTATTTCAATCCTGACCAACAGTCTCTTATGTAGAGATGTAGCAGGTCTAGAATAGGGACAAATTAGAGTTGAAAATATTTGTTCACCGTCAAAGTATTGTAGGCTACAGTAACCACCACATTCTGTGTAGTAGCATAATAGTGCCACATAAACATCAGTCACAGAGACTGGCTTCATAACTGTCTAGTGTCTATATCCATAATACTCTAAGCTTTGGGCATGCCGCATGATAGGAGATATTATTATTGACAAAATACAACAAGCTTGTATCTCTGCCACCAAAAAAACAACAACACAACAACACACTACCGACAACCCAGCATTTAACAGCACAACCGAAAACTGCAGTCATTCATAGCGTTAGCCTGCCAGCCTACCTGACTGGAGCTGCTCCTTTTTTCATATCCTGAAGTAATGATGTTGTTGACCAAACACGCTAAGAAAAGGGGGGGCGTTTCTGCGTGGTGTAAAAAAAAAAAAAAAAACGCGACAGCGGGCATGATTCAAGTAACGCTGTTTACGGAAGAAGATTTCCCTTCTACGTACAGAACTAACATGCACTAGAGAGTGGTTACGTTCGCCCGCTGTACGTTATTTGCGTAATGCTCCGCGATTCAATAAACGTACATGCGCCCACCCTACGTTATTTGCGTAAATAACAGTTCTTTCAATTAGTTATTTACTCAGAGCTGGCAGGGGGGGGGCCTTTGGGGAATCGGGGGCCCAACGCAGGGTGCGTAGTCTGCGTATAGGAAGAATCGGCGCTGGGTCTGGGAGTCGAGGTGTCAGATGTGTGCCATGGGGTGCATTGGGGACCAGCGGCTGACATATTGTCGTGTCAAAGTGTCCTTGGGCAAGACACTGAACCCCAAATTGCCTCCAAATGAGTTGGTCAGTGTGAGCTGGCCACCATTGGTGTGTGTGTGTGAATGTGGGAAGTGAGGACGCTGGCATCGACTGTTTGCCGCTTCACCTCCCAAAGTATGAATGAATGGACCATTGTAAAGCGCTTTGAGCACTTGGAAAAGAGCTATAGAAATACTATCCATTATTATTATTTCAAAACTAGCCCAATAAACTATACCACAAGGGGAGGTAAGGGTAAGGTATAATTTTCCAAAGAACAGTTTTTTTGTATATTCTACTGTATACTTTTTGTGAGGTATGAAGTTGTATTTTATAATGGCTGAGAGGCACGGTGAGGTATAAAAATACAAGGTGCCAGAAACTATACCACAAGGTGAGGTAAATGTACGATTTGCCTTTTTCTCCTCTGTATATAATACCGTACTGTTTGGGAGGAGTGCGAAGTTATATGTCAGAGAGAGAGAGAGAGGTGCAGTGAGGCATAAAATACAAGGTGCCTTATGAAATACAAGGTACCCTTGGTCCTCGCATGGCTTATTGCTTTTCTAAAATGGTTACAAGCATGGCAATATTAAAATCACGAAACTATCCCCACATCCTTGTCCACTCTGGCGGTCCATCTAGGCTGTGTCATCATCGACAATTTAAGGTCCTCTTTTTCAGGCACCGTTGGATTGGGTGGCCGGTCTCTCCATATGGCTTCCTTCCACCTGGAACGGTCCATTCATGGACACTTCATGGCCGATGCTGAGCGCCAGCCACTGGGTCTGATCCACTCTAAGTCAGTGGGTTTCAACCTTTTTTGATATCAAAGCCCACTATCTATTCAGTCTTTCAGCCACGGGCCACTATCTGAAGACATTTTAGCCTCGCACACCCCAAAACTAAAGATTTCTTTTGCTTTTTATGTCCACAATACCAGGCTGTATTTGAGAAAACAAAACGGTCAAACATACAGATCAAAAATGACCATTAATCTTATACATTTTCTAGTTGTGTAGACTTGGGCCAATTCACATGAAACCAAATGGACCTGCAAGGGTCCTCTTGCATTCAGAGTGGCAAGATTTCAGCCTTTCCAAGTTTGTTTTGGGCCATGCCTTCATGTATTCCAACTGATCATCCTCATCTCTGCTCTGTTAAAGTTCTCTTCATGCTCCAACCCTCAGCACCAGAGCTTCAGAGATGGGGACTTGGATGGTAGAATTGGCACAAGTTCCTTGAACTTGTGTGTGTGTGTGTGTGTGTGTGTGTGTGTGTGTGTGTGTGTGTGTGTGTGTGTGTGTGTGTGTGTGTGTGTGTGTGTGTGTGTGTGTGTGTGTGTGTGTGTGTGTGTGATGATAATGAGTCAGTTGAGTCACTTAATTATTATTGGCAATTATTTTCCTTTTCTTCATCCCCACGATTTTGTAACCCTTTTTTTTTCATCCAGACTCTACACACCCTCAACCAACCTGGGGGGCAGCAGACTGGCCTCGTACTTCGTTCTATTCTGAGTGAGGAGTCCAAGCTACCTTATTTTCACCTGACACAGGACCCTAGGGGACATGGTGGAGAATATGCAAACTCCACACAGAAAGGCCCGTTTGCCAACCCCCGCCTTGCGTCACTGATGACGCGGGGGAGGAGACACCGTCGCCCCTATCGGGAATCGAACCCAGGACCTTCTAGCTGTGAGGCGACAGCATTTACCACTGTGCCGGTGCGCCACCCTATTATTTATCCATCCTCCCTTCTGCCACTCATCTGTCCATCTGTGCCTCGGTCGCGCTGCTCTTAGCCTTCCTGCAACACAGTCATTACTCACTGCAGAGTGATGCTGCTATAATTAAGAGGAGGAGAGGAGAGAGGAGAGTGTGGGAGCTAGTTGTCTGGGTAGCAGGAGAGGAGAGGAGGCACGGTACGAGCAGGCCCGGATATAACCTCACACTTTGGGGGGTGGGGGGGCAGTAGAAAATGTTCTGGGGGGGGGGGGGGGGGGGGCAGCTTTATCGCCTGTGTGACTGCGTCGCCAAGCATCGCGGCCACAAAAAAGGAAGTAAAATCTGCTAAAACCCTTGAGATGCATAGAAAACTAGATCAACACAGGGGCGGATGTAACATTTCCCAATTGGGGGGGGGGGTGGGGGCTGCATCGCGGCTGCACCGCGGCAGCCGCACCCATACCATTTTCCGTTACAGGCCTGTTATTAATCAAGTAAAGCATCAATAATAACACCAGTTGTTGAAGTTGCAACAGACACGCAGCATGCATAAAGCTAAAGGTCTGACTCAGAGAGTTTTCTGTTTTCAATGATGAAATGCTGTTGGTTTAGTGGTGAGACGATTGTAGTTAGTAGCAGTAGTAGTGTTTCAAATACTTTTAAATATAAGCACTGAAACATCTTGGGTTGTATTGCATGGCATCATGTTTGGTGGGGCAGTCTGGGCATTTAGGGGGGCATTGCCCCCCCATGCCCATGCCTAGATCCACCCCTGGATCAGCACTTGGTAGAGTGCAAATTTGCAAGTTGCACACAAGGAGGCCTACAGTACTTATGGGTCTGCGGAGCAAACTAATACTCATGATATTAGTTACAGTATAAAGGTCTCTTACTTACGTCACCAGTACATCATCACCTAATGACCCTGAGGGACTGACTGCCAAACACCGCGCACCAATCGCCATAGTTGCGCCGGCTTTGTTATTTTACAGTTTTACCTGATATATGATGTAAAAATGCAAAATACCTACCCCTAGGTAATATCCCCTTTTTTTAGATTTCTGTATTTGCCCTGCTGTAAAAGGTTGGCCACCAGAAATAATATCCACCAGAAATAATAATAAATATAGCTGCAAGCAGCAATAAAACGTGACCAAGCAAGCAGCAATAAGGAGTCAGAACAATATGCAGAAGAAGGAACATATTTTTGAGAAATTATCTGAGGGGGGTGCTTTTGCCCCGGGTCCATACAATAGTGAATGAATAAATGAAATGTAAAATTCCTACAGTAGCCTACATGTCAACCTGGCCTCCTACAACAAAACTGATAAAAGCTTGGAGAATTACAGTACAATTCAAGTACAACTAGAAGAAATTGTGAAATAAATGTGATTGGACACTAGTTAACAACAGTTGTTTAATGGCCACTTTGTTCAAGAAGTTAATCTAACATAATCTGGCACAATGTTTTAACCACTACACTGTTGCATGAAATGATCAAGGCTTGTACAATGCAAAGCTTTCGTTGGGTAGGTTACTACTGGAAATCTAGAATGTCGGGGTATGACCTGGCCGGGAATCGAACCCCGGTCTCCCAGTCTCAGGGCAGACACTCTAACCACAAGGCCACTGAGTTGGTGCCATTACCATTACATTGAGTTTTATCATCTCAATCACAAAGTGACATTTCCGTGAATGTCACTTTCATGATATGCGAGTGTAACTCAGCTATTGAGAAGTAGGCAGAAATGCATTGGACTCAAAGTAAAAGCCCAGCTTGAATCCTTTTATGTTAGGTCTTTTTAAGTAATAGCAAATCATACACATTGCAGAGACTTTAATTGTTACTGTAAAATAATTCAAACCGGCTGTCATTTTACATCTCATCTTGCTCACTTCAAACAATGTGTTTCAGACACTAGACTATGATTTGTCACAGTTAGGCTCACTGTGACCACTGATCACGTGACTAACCCAATGTAACTGTGTACCCCATCATTGGCGCAACTCCGTCTCTAAATGGCTCTGGTGCGTTGTATTAAAATTGGATTTTAGATCATGCAACAGCATGCAGCAGTGGATAAACAAAACACAAGACAAATCAGTTTATAAAGAAAACTGAAGCAATAGGACATGTGGGTGTGACAATCTGCCACATTCTGATGTGAAACTTTACATATAAAAGTATACTGGTTTACGGCAGTATGTTTTTATGAAGTGTACCCTTTGAACAAACAACTACCCTTAATCAATGATTATCTATGATAAAAATGCTTCAAAACAAGAGCCTACACATCAATGTTAACAATTAATGTGATTCATAAAATGACCAATGCCAGGCAGCATTATATATTTGATGGTCAAATGAATTATTTTTGAAGTAATTTAAACATTTCATTGATGAGCCATGCGAGTTCCATTGTAAAAGCAGTGAGGTGGCTAACACAACACAGCCCACATTTCATTACAGCTTGAAGTAGTTTGATAGTTTACACACATACTGCATAATTATCTCAACAGCATTCAGAAAATATTTATTCATTGAGAAAACTCACCTATTCATGCAAAGGATAGCCCTAATCTGGTGTAAGGCCAACACTGAGCTAAATGCTGCTTGGTGAAACCAAAGACAAGAGTGGACACTCCCATAGTAACAACCGCTTCCACCATTTTGGAGTGACTTTTTGGAAAGATCTCATGGAGTGGCGTTATACTGCCATCTTGGAGTGATCTAGTGGTTCAAAATGTGTCTTCTCATCTTGCTATATACTATCTTTGGTAAACCCACCTGTGAGAGGACCTAAATGACCCACAATGCAATGCAATCTAGCTAGCCTTAGCAAAGCCTGAAAAAAGTACAACCAGAAGTAACTAGATTCGGCAAAGGAGCTCAATAGAATGGGGTGAAACCAATGAGACACAAAAGCAGTATTAAAGTTTTAAACACAAAATTATTATTGACCTTGTTTGTATTGAAGCACAGTACATTTGGGTGTAGAAAATAAAAAAAGAAGAATGGGGGGCCCTTTAAGTCCAGTCAAGGTTTTAGTCTCTATGAGTCAAGTCTCTTTCTCCTTGATGGAGAACCATGAACTACATACAAAGACTGAGTGGGTCTGAGGTGGGGTTCCTGGGTCGGCTCGCCAGGTCTGGAACCAGCCGGTTCCAGAACCATCCAATGTTGGGTCCAAGGTGTTCTGGGCACACAAAAAAAAACCTGGCCTGGAGGGCCAGGTGTCTACATCAGTTCCCATTGTTGTACAAACAAAGGAATATAAAACATAAATTAAATCAAATATCATGATTGATGTGAGAGATGATGTGATCAAGATCAAGTCATTTCATATTAGCATGCTTTTAATCTTTAGTAGGCCTACTTAATGTTTTAGTCATCTTAAATATCTTTGAATCAATTCATGAATTAATTTCTCTTAACTTAAAACCAACTTTTAGCTTGACCAATCATGTAAACAAAATGATTTACCTAAAAGTATCTTTTCAAACAAAAATGCCAATTCAAAACCACATAATGAAATCAAACATAACTCAAAACAATTGTAAATAACTCAAAATCAAATACATCAAATAATCAAATAAGTGAACCAATGATCAAACTAATGATACCAAGCCAACTAACTCACCGCTGAGTGGAGTAAAGTCTAGTACAAAGGAGTTGTTGTGGAGAAGAGAGGAGCTGCTGCACATGTATCAAACATTTCGGCCATCTTGCCACAGAGGGTGAAGATGGGAGTGGAGTGAGTGAGAACTGTCATATGTGTGAGTGGGTTGCCAGGTTGGTGGAAGGTAAGCGGGTTGCCATGTTTGTCAGAGGTAAGCGGTTGGCTGGGTTACAAGACTCTTCACAAAGCAGCAATTTTCATTGGCTTATAAAAACGTCATTTTTTGATGAAAACAAATTTGCTTCGGAACTTTTGTCCGGATGGGGCCAAAGTTCTCATGTAGCAGGTGTCATGCAAATTGATCAAAAATCCAGGCAGAAAATCAGGCATGAGCACTTTTCAAACTGCTTAAAATGGCAGACACTCTGGGGGTGGAGCTTACCGGTCAAAGTTACAGATGTGTTCCACATGAATCAAGGAACATGTAGAAACAAGTCCCATGATTTTTGGCCAAACGAGGCCCGAGTTGTGGTTGTTCAAATGTTTCAGTTTCAAAGAATTGTTATAGCGCCCCCATTTGAGCAATTGGAGTAAGACTGGTTTTGCTGCTATTTGGCATCCCCCTCTACAAAACTGTAAAATATCAGAAGCAGATTACGCTGCATGTGTAGATTAGGGGCATTAGAATCATTTTCACAAACGAGCAATTTTCATTGGCTCGTAAAAACATCATTTTTTTCACTAAAAACAAAATTCACACCCATATCATGTTTGTATGGCTTCAAAGTTCATGTGTAGGTCATTGTTATGCATTTCGATCAAAGATTGTAGGAGAAGAGACATTTTAACTGTTTTACATATAATTCAAGATGGCGGTTCATCTAAAGGTCAGAGGTCAAAAGTCAGAATACAAAAGTTGTTCGGCATAAGCAGACGCATAAGTGAATATAAGTTACATTTCTGAGAGTCGAGCAGTTCATGAGTTATAAGTGTTTAAAGTTTGCAATTTCAGTTGAGTGCTATAGCGCCACCATTTGACCAGTGGTCACAGGCTTCGCATCATCACCGTTTGGCATCACCCTCTACCAGATTACCAATTTTCGCGAAAACCGACTGCACGGTTCAGCCAGAACAGCTATTTTTGGCGGAAGAAGAAGAAGGAGAAAAGAGGCAATATCAATTAAGTGACCAAGTCACTTCGTGACTGCTTGGTCACTTAATGACCCAGTAGGAATACAACCTATTTGGATGCCATCATGTTTGGTGGGGCAATCATGCCATTTGGAGGGGCATTGCCGCCTCCTGCCTATATTCCTCGATGCGGTCCTGGATACGAAGGAGAAAAACAGAGGAATGCGGTTGGAAGGAAAGATGAGCGTGAATATGGGAAGAGAATGCCTGATGAGGAAGAAGCAGGGGAGCTATTGGGGTTTCCAACCTGCTTCGGCCCACGGATCACCATCTGATGAGATTTAGAGTCTCAGAGCAAAGACTATGAATATTTTGTTGTCGTTGGATAATAGCATTGTCTCCACAGATCCAGGCTGAACTGATGGAGGTGCAAGAGGGGAGGAGAGGAGAGGCGTTGATGGGAATAGCAATCATTCTACATTCTCTTATTGTGTAGAGAACCTGTAATCTAATAGTGAAGGGCATTACAGACGGAGAGTGATAAACGCTTGCATTATCGCGGCGATTCCTCTGTGCCCCTCACTGATGACTGGCTGATAATCGCCTCAGCGTGGGGAAAAAAGCTCAACAGAATTGAGTTCTAAAATCAGACAAAAATCGAACAACATTGGACGCCGTGTGATAGCGCCTGCCGTCACACACTTTATTGCTTTAACTACATTTGCAATCCATGACTCCCTGTGTGAAAAGTCCTTAATGTAGATGTTTATCCCATTTTGAGCTGATTCAACCCATTCTACAAAATGTCTTAATGTTTTCATAAATCCTGAAGTTTTCTGGAAAACCTCGTCATTTTTTTGTCAGTGGTCCTCAATATTTCCAAATCATCGGTATATGGCTGCTGACACCCATTTGAAAATGTGTAGTTCCTGGGACCTTGCAGAAGCACGATATCTTGAGTTAAAAAAAAGTTTGCTGTGACAGAATTTTCAAAGATTTGCATCACTTCTTTGTCTTTTCAAAAATGGCAAATCTACAAGCTCATAGCGTGCCACCAAGTGGCGTGCTATGAGCTTGTGGATCTGCTATTTTTCAATAGCAATGGCTAATAGCTAATGCTTTCAATAGCTAAAGCTAATGCTAGCGAATGCTTAAAACAACAAAAGTGTTCCCTTATTACTCAACCAAGAGATTAAAATCTAATTGTAGACAAGAGTTCAAGATATTTGGGGTTAATTTGGCGACCAGCTCTCCATCATTTAGCTGTGGGAAGGACCACCTGGAACCACCCTCGAGGAACACTAGTGGTCCCCGCCGGACCGCTGGTTGAAAACCAACGCTGGGAATGAGTGTGTGAGAGAGGGAGAGACACACACACACACACACACACACACACGAGGGGCTGTGGGGAGGCTGCGCCAACTGTGGATACGACTAGTCTCTGTGCAATCTAAACCGGCAGAGGAGAGTGTAATTGGTAGCTAGTATAATGACTGGCTCAGAGTGAGAGAGAGAGAATGCCTACAGGGTGGAGGGGGAAGAGAGAGACTGGGCAAATGTGTAAAAAGAAAACCATTTTACTTTCAAGGACTGACAAATTGGTATGTGTGTGTAAATTAATGTGTTTAGCCAGTAGCCACAGACTCGAATTTCAAAAAGATAAGATAGTAATGCTATAGAGCAGTGGTCTTCAACCTTTTTCATACCAGGGCCCACCATTTATTTACCACCATTTGATGACATTTTAGCCCCACAGACCCCAAAACTAAAGATTTATTTTGCTTTTGTCCACAATTCCAGGCTGAATTTGGGAAGAGAAATGACCATTAGTCTTCTACATTCTCTAGTTGTGTAGACTTGGAGCTAATTCAGATGATATTTATATATTAATATATTAATATAAATATAATATTTTAACTCTTGAGAGTGTAAACATGGAACCAAATGTACCCTCAAGGGTCCATTTGGTTTCATTTTTACGCTCTCAGAGAGTTAAATCTGGTTAACTAGGTTTCCATAATTTAGCCTGGGAAAACCCCTGCTATAGAGATACCCATAACAAAATATTTGTCCAACAAAATGTTCAAAGCTTAAGGTCCCTGCAGTGCAGACTGGTGTGTTTTTTCTAGCCTGGAATCCAGTCTGATTCACCGCATTCTGCGCATCTGAAATGTCACTTGGCAAATCAGTCTGGCCAGCAGGAGCCTATGCAACCGAGGATTCTGATTCTGGTCTGTAGTTTAAAGGAAAAAAACAGTTCATGTTCATTTGAACACCATCCGATCAGAAACAACGTAGCAACATAACGGATGACGTCAGGGGAATGCTAGTCAAGCAGGCTCTGGCCAGACTGCTTTCCGAAGTGACATTTCAGATGTGCAGAGCGCAGCAAATCAGACTGTAATCCAAGCTAGCATTTTCCAGATTTTATGCTAAACATATGCAGTAGGTTGATTCAAATGGTGCGTGTATAGCACCGGTGACAATCAGTGTCATTTTTTAAAACTCCACGTTCGCTGTCTCTCCATTAAGACGCCATCAGTGCCTGATAAAAAAATAATGTTCTGTTGACTAAATCAACTGTAGATGTAGTTGACTCTTGTGACTAAAGTAAAACATTTCAGGTGACTAAAATATGACTAAACTAGACTACAGTAAATTGAAAAGTCAAAACGTACTGTCTTGATGTGCTCAGGACGTCAACACAAGACATACTAGCGGCTTTTTCTTCCCTCTTATTTTTGTCCTTTACATATTGCTTGCATCTGGCGTGTGTTGTTGAGTAATCACTGCCATCACTATGTTTAATGAAGAGTCGAGAGGGACAGAGAGCCAAGCACTTTCAATGGAATTGAAATGGATTCTTAGAGGGTGAAGGGGTGTGTACGTGTGTGGTTATGCACATGCCAAAATGTGCTGAAAGGTGCTAAGCTGCTCACATTTTTTGTGACATCTATGGCCATTTTCAGTCCAAGGAGTGTGTTTTGAGCAAAACTAAACCTTGGAATGGATACAGCATAATGAAAACCACCTAGTTTAATTGTCACATGCTATTTAAACGAGAATTAACTTTAGGTATTTTTTTGCCTTATGCCTTCCCATGTCATTTAATGTGGATTTGGGGCTCTCATGAATTTTCCCTGCATTTTTGGGATTTCCATTGGGGGACAATTTGTTTTTTAACCTTCATAGATGATAAATTCACTGAGAATATACTGCTGTCCACGGTCACGGATCGGTCAGATACGACCCAGCTACATCTAAAAGGTGTGTTCAGCAATGTTAGGTAAAAAAGAGAAGAAAGTGCTAGAAAAGGGGTGTTGTACAGTACCTACTTTTAGTCAGCGTGGAGAAAGAGAGAGAGAGGGAGGGAGAGAGAGAGAGATATGAGGACAGTGAGTTACTGCAAAGGCACAGGTGTTCAAAGGACAGATGAATGACACCAGCAACTTTAAGCATGCGACATATGCCCAGACTCTTACTGTGTGTGTGTGTGTGTGTGTGTGTGTGTGTGTGTGTGTGTGTGTGTGTGTGTGTGTGTGTGTGTGTGTGTGTGTGTGTGTGTGTGCGCACGCCAGCGCCAGCCATGCGCGCATGCGCACTACACCCCCAGTGTTATTTCAGTCATCCACTTGTTTGATTGTGGAATGGCATGCAGCTGAGTCTGCATTCATGCCACATTCCACCTCTCAAGCTGAATGTAACCTCCTGACCTCTGTCCACCTTCAGCCTTGGCTGACCCACCCACCCCCTCAGCCCCACCCACCTCGCCTTGCTCTCCCTCTCAGCAGGGCTCACGGAGGGCAGTGTCAGTACGCCCATCTGCCCGCCGTCCGCCCCATCTTGTATGCAGATTGACTTCTTCTCCCTTCTGAAAACAACAACATGGTTTCCCCCAGATCTGACGTGCTGATGACACTGCACACTGTGTGATACTGTGCAGTATACAGAGCTATATATAGACCAAGGGCATCATAGATACGCAAGCAAAATGTTACACTCGATCAAATACCCTATTGGCCTACTGTAAGACAGTGTTCCAATGAAAATATCAAAATATAAAAACTAAAAGTAACTGAATTAGAGATTGAGATGTAAAATCTAATTAAAACTAAAGTAAAATGAAATATTCAAAACTCCTTTTATCACCTGATTAAAAGTCCAGACTTTTTTTTATCACCTGATTATAAGTCCAAACTTTTCTGCCACATTATGTCACCCACAGCCACATGGTTGGAGTGAACGGCGCTGCCATTATGGTAATGGCAAGATGTCCGCAGTGTGTGGTGTGCTTGGGTTGATGCTAACGGCGTGCCTTCTGGGTGTCATGGAGAAGGAGAGGGCCAGCTTTCGGCCCTTTCAAATGGGCAGCGATTAATGTGTCTGGTATTTCATTTTCATGAGACCTTGGCTTTCTTTCTGTACTTGTGCAGAAGTCGATGAGGGATAACAAAGCAAATGTATTTACGTCAGCGCGTCCCCCTTGAAATGGTCTTGTGCCTTGCCTGTTTCGTGAACACGGCCACAACCGGACCTGAATTCTGTTTTGTGTTTTTTGTTTTTAGCTTGCCGTTGTCGTGCCTCTCTTGCGCAGACCTGTGCCATCGATTGTGTCGTCATTGATCCAGGCGACAAGGTTATGAGTTTGGTCTGCATTCCATCTGAAAGTACCTCTGCTGTACGAATAGGTTTGTTTGGTGTATCCATCCAGCAGAAGTATACGTATGAATGCATTGGACTCAGACAACAGCCCAGCTTTAAATGTAATAGGGCAACTTTTTAGCCAAAAATCAAAATGGATATACAGGTAGCTATATTTTTTGCCTTTTTCACTTGTTGCTTGTACTTTGATGCTGCAGCTGTTTCCTTGCAATGTATTTCCAACTCCAGCGAGTGAGTCGCCCTTTCATGCTGTATGAAGCACATGACTGTTTTCTCACACCTTTTTTTCCTGTTTTTTCTAGAGTCGTGGGCCAGACCGGTCACATAGGCCAGTTTGGAACAAGAACTATAGGCTTTCCTCTGTGGTAAAACACAGGCCCGGATATAACATTTCCCAACTGGGGGGGGGGGGGGGGGCAGGAGAAAATGGTAAGGCGCCCCCAAATGAAGGCGCCCCCATACGATTTCTGGTTACAGGCAAGTACATTAGGCAAGTAAGCATCAATAATAACATCAGCTGTTGAAGTGGCAACAGGCACGTAGCATCTATAAAGCTAAAGATCTGATTCAGAGAGTTTTTGATGGAATGGTGTTGGTTTAGTGGTGCCACAATTGTAGTTAGTAACAGTAGTGGTGTTTCAAATCATTTTGATTATAAACACTTTAATTTGAAATGCCATCATGTTTGGTGGTCAGGGCATTTGGGGGGGCATTGCCCCCCCATGCCCATGGCCATGCCTAGATCCGGCCCTGGTGAAACGTCTGGTGATGTGAGGTTACTTGGACAGTAGCATGCTGCATGGCAGCCAAGCGGACTCTTTATAGCTCCCGTGCCACTGCCGGTTTCCTTCCTGGTCTAATCCAAGGCTCACTATGCACTTCACTGTTGGCCTTATAGTGGATCAAACACAAGGACAGACAGAGAGGCTCATTGAAGAGAACTGCTTCTCAAATAATCCCAAAATTCAGTGGTGGAAACTAAGTAAATACTGTACTTCACTGGGGTATTTGCCTTTTATTAGGATAAATACTAGTCTATTACCATTAAAGGGGAACTAACATGAAATTCAACTTTTTATTTTTATTTTTTTGGTGTGTGTTTTTGATGCTCCCATGTGTGTTTTCTACCCCCCCCCCCCCAAAAAAAAAATAACCAAGTTTGAACAATCAGTCTTTTAGTTTATTATAGCAATGTATTATTTATACTATAATCCTAATAAACCCCAGGAAATGGCCATAAAAGTTCACAGGATCCACTGAATGTCCACAGACGGATCTAGAAATGATGTGCCCCTGGACCGCCGCAGCCAAAGGCCACCGGCATTTCAGCAGGATTTATAGCATGGGATTGCTTGAAAATAATAAACACCAAAAATAACTAAGCCAAATAAATGCGAAATGTGTAAACACTTGCAGCAATGTACCGTATCATATTGGTTTAGGACTTTTGGGGTTATTTTATTGACACAGAATTAATAAATGCATTGTTAATAACAGTGGCAAGGACTGTGTGTGCTGCTGTTATTCACTGTTTCCCCTTTTTTTGTATGATAGGAGTTACATGGACTATGGATCATGGTGTAACATGCTCAAAAACCTAAACCAAACAAGTTGTCCAGTTTAAAGTATAGTTACTTTTTATTTTATCTCCATGATTTTCTAACCCATTGATTTTCTAACCCATTTTTATCACCAAGTGCCAACTCCTAATATGATCCTAGGCTCTACTCACCCTCCACTATCCTGGGATGGCAGTGGACTGGCCTAATCCTTCAATGCATGAAGAATGGCCAGGGGGAGGCAGTCTCGAGACCAGGATTACTGCACACAGGGAGAAGATGCCAACTCCACACAGAAAGCGACACAACCCCGCCTCAGGTATGTGCACTGATGACGCAGAGGAGGAGACACGCCACCAGCACGCGCAGCGTCCCTAGCGGGAATTGAAACCAGGAGGTTCTAAGCTGTGCGCTTACAAAGTTACTTTTATCATTATAAAATTACAAATCATGCATGCATTACGTCAGCCCTATTCGCCCATGATTGATTTGAACCACTGTAGTAAAAGAGAGAGAGAGGAGAGAGACAGAGAGCAGTAGTTCATCATACAAGGCTGTATTGACACAATAGTGGATTAGTCACTCTTCAGGCAGACGGTAAGGGAGTTGGGCGCCTCATCGTCTCTCCGCCGTCTGGGACAGCTGGTGCACCAACACACTCCTCCATCATCTCCACATCCCCGAGAGGGGAAGCCATCATATCTCTGGAATACATTTAAGCACTCTTTCTGTCACTCACGCCACGCACGACTGCTCATGTGCATGCATACTGTACACCCACATACACACACACACACAAACAGGCAAGACACGGCCGTGCCTTATACCAGGGGTTTTCAACCAGTGGTCCGTGGACCACCAGTGATCCTTGAGAGAGTTCCAGGTGGTCCCCAGCTAAGTTCTTTAACCAGATGTAACTCTTGAGAATGTAAAAATGTAACCAAATGGATCCTTGCGGGTCCATTTGGTTCCATGCAGTGGCGACATTAGGGTTCATCAGCCATGGGTGCCAATATCAAAAGGGCCCTCTCAGCGTGCGCTCACACATGCGCGTGCAGAGGTGTTTGTCAGATAATTTGGATCGTTTGGGAAGGCTCTCTTTTATATTCTCGTCCTATCCCACCTTGACTAATAAAAATCAACAAGCAACATTACATTATAAGGTTGAATACTAATAGCCAGAAAATTATAACAAGAGTCTACCAATCAGCCAACCATGCTATGGATAAGCAGGTGAAGATGAATGGATGTATTTAGATAAATGTATTTTGATATTGTTTGATATTGATATTGTGAATACAGACATCCCACCCTAGAAAAAACTAATATATATTAACATTTAGGGCTATATGCCACACATGATAAGTGATTAACATATCCTACCATAGATTATATGGTTGCAGTGGCTGTTTTTTAATCAGTAGAGTCAGTAGGATTGTTATTTGGTTACAGTTCCTGTCACCTATGTTTTAAAGCTAAATTAAAATGTATGATAAACACATAAGATAAGCATATTAAGCTCTTTGTGATTTTATATTGAGGACTTATAAATAGCTCTTGATTATATTAAGATTATATTTTATAAATATAATTGATTATATATAGGCCTAGAGTAAAATAGATTATACTGTGCAAACAGACTGAGATCATGTAATTAGCTCCATATACACAGCTGTGTCGTATTCCATATTATAAGAACGGGGAATCCCCGATACGCACGGCACGGGGCACAGAGACAGTGCATGGAGAAAATGCGAAAATTTCCCCTCTCCTTTTGTGTGATAAATGCATACTATAAACGCATTACCTATATAGCAACTGAAAATATACTTGGATATACTTGGACCACACTTGGAATTATTGAAATCGGGTGAGAATGGCCTGAGAGTTTTTAGATTGGAATCTCAAAAAAATCTCGGCGGACTTTCAAAAGGTAAGCACAGAGTCGAGCAGCAGCGACAACTCCGTTCTCTTTAAGTGGCCAGTCCATGGGGCGGCCATTCTACATGGACTTCTATTGAGGATCGGGACAATAAATAGGGACCAACATGCTGCACAAACAGCTCTCGAGCGCTTAGTTTCTGACGCCTCAATGTCGCAGCTTTGACACTAGCCATCTTTGTACGTCTGACTGTAATAAGGTTGCTGTTTTTTAAATGAAAGTAAAGTGACATTAGCTCATCTCCCGTATGCTGCTCGCGTGGGCCCCACGCGACAAGATATATTTTAATAAAAGGAGAAGGAAAAAAGTCTGTTTGGGCCTCGGGGGCCCCCCTAGAGTGGCGATGGGGCCCATGGGTGCCACGCACCCACGCACCCATTATAAATGACGCTAGTGGTTCCATGTTTACACTCTCAAGAGTTAAAATATCCATCATGTGAATTAGTCAAAGTCTACTCAACTAGAAGATCAATGGTCATGGACAGAAGCAAAATGAATGTTTAGTTTTGGGGTCTGTGGGGCTAAAATGTCATCAAATGGTGGTCCGTGGCTCAATGCTGGATAAATGGTGGGCCCTGGAAGCAAAAAGGTTGAAAACCCCTGCCTTATACGATTCTACCGAAAATCGTGTTGCAGCATGCTGCGTGCCGACTGAGTTTATAAGTGTCCTCAGCCCTGCCCCTGACTGCAATCGCCTCCGACGGCGATCCTTTTAAACACACAATTGGCGACTTTAATCCGGTCGTTTTGCTCAAGATCTACTAAAACGACTAGCCTCCTCTAATTGCAACACGGACACAGGGCTTAAAACAAGGCGTCCAACCAGCCACGCTGATCGACAACTTCCGGGTTTTCGCCTTATCAGTGCAATTGTGCCAGTCGCTTCCCAGACAACATGCAGGAGAAGATCGGCTTGATAAACTACCTACTGGGAATTATCGCTTGATTACGGTCGAAAACAGGTGAAATTTTGAAATATCATGAGTCATCGTGTCATGAGTCATGATGTTCACACCTCAAATTATGTACCTTTGGAATATGTGTATATTATTAAAAGCAATTTAGGACTCGGCTGATTGATGGGTCGAGTTGTTTGGGACTGGCTTTTCCTGTGAGAGCTTCTGTTTGTTTCTGTCCTACAGTATATTTGTATGTTTGGATGCACTGTTTTATTGTTTTGTGTACTGTATGTAGTATTGTCAATTTGTCTGTATTTTTTTATGTTGAGGACCCCCTCTGAAATGAGATTCAGGTATCTCAAAGGGTTTATCCTTTCAATAAAGACAAGAAAAAAGTACAAATTTGACAGAGAAACTTTCACTTGTGACTCGACCAGTTATAGCTTATGATAAGTGCTGTATTGTACACTCCAGTATTGCCTTGGCGTGCTTACATTTATGCATGCAACATATGCATTGTGTGTGTGTGTGTGTGTGTTTGTGTGTGTGTGTGTGTGTGTGTGTGTGTGTGTGTGTGTGTGTGTGTGTGTGTGTGTGTGTGTGTGTGTGTGTGTGTGTGTGTGTGTGTGTGTGTGTGTGTGTGTGTGTGTGTGTGTGTGTGCTTTTCACGTACAAGTCTGGCCCGCTACTGCACACAGCAGCAGGCCTGTATCCACTGCACGCAGCCAGGCTTTCATGTGCATCTGTTAGTTACTCTGTAAGCTCCACCACACCGGAGCTCATCATCTCACTTTTTAAAATCAGAAAATCATAACTGGCACCATCCCAATTACAGTAGCAGAGTGTGGAATATATAATGAGTCATCACACTGAGAGAGGGAGAGAGAGAGGGGGGGGGTCATAGAGAAGAAGATTCATAGCATTTTAATGGTCTGCGTGCTACGGCAAAACAATGAACTGAAGTCGACCCCCCTATCCACGCACGCGCAACACCGATCACGTTCCTTTTCGTGCAGCATATAAGAATGACTGTAACCCACCCTGACAGCGTGTATAGCGTTTCACACCCCAAACTCGATTTAGCTCTAATTGGCAATTTCAAACGTGTTGTGTGTGGGTGGGGGTGTGTGTGTGTGTGTGTCCGCGGAAATCCAAGCTCCATTTGTGAATCTGATGAAGATAAGTCGTTGCAGGTGTAACCCCAGATCCTGTCTGGTTACTTAGTAGAAGCCTCATGCAACACGTCAACCCCCACCCCACCTCCTCCCATCTGAAAGGATTTTGTATATTCTCTGGTGTATACTCCAAAGACATACACAGGCATGTGTTGGCAGAAACCAACTGTAGCCTACTACTGTACAGGTACATCCAAAACAAATTACAATGGATCCAATGAGTCACAAGCTCCTTTTATTAGGGATTTCCAAATCATGTTTTTTTTTTCCTTTTGGACGAATCAGTGACGTCTTGATTGTGACCAGATCCAATCCATGACTAGTCAAATCTGTCCAGATTTCAACCAACACAAATCCAGTCCACTAAAGACGGACATCTCTGGATGAGTCAGAGAGAGTGAGATTAAGGCCAGACTCACTTAAAAGGATCCTTGGCTAATAAGACAAATAGGCCTTAAAACACTATACTTGCCTTCTATAACTAAAACATGGGGATAAAAACACCTTCAATGCTTTATTTCATTCATAAATAGAGAATCTTTCACTCAATAGGAAGTGATGATATCACATGAGCATATGCATTCCATATATTCCATAGAGCTAGACCAAATATACTGTATTTATAAACATAGGCATACTCCCATTCGCACCACTATATAGGCAACATGGACTACAAAGCCTACAAATGGTCTCACGTCATCCCTCAAGCTACTGTATACTCTATGGCTCTGGTTACAGGGACACATACAGCTATGTCTCCGTAAAACCCTGCTCTAGTGATTTTTTTTACAATGAGAAAATGCTCAATGGGTTGGTTCAGGGTGCATAGATGAAAGATGTGCATTTATGGGCATGGCTTCTTTTTCCAATGACTCGTTTGTTTTAGAAATGCCATTGACAATGAAGAGAAGTGAATGTTTGTTTTTATCGCTAGCACAAACATACTTGCACTTTTCCTTTAACACAATGACCCTAACTATAATCTTAGAGGACAACTTTGGTTTTCTTCAAACAAGGTTCATATTTTAGGTTATTGGAGAACATAGAAAACATATAATGCATAATTATTTCACACTAGAAATGTAGTTCAGCCGGCTCCGCCGGCCTCACCTCTAGTCTCGTTGTCCAAGTACACTAACAGCAGGAGAAGCAGCTAAGTCAGCTATTGCTGGAGTTCTACAATAGCGTTCTAGAACAAAAACAGCGTTACACCCGGCATAGCGTACCCATTACAGCCTTTATCCCAGAACACAAATGTATATAAAGGATTGCATTGAGAATTTTTACTGTTAAGATTCATAAATCTCTCCCCAGCTATATCTCATGATGAAGCTGAAGCCATATTTATGGACCCCCTAGAAAATTAATTAATTAGTGCTTTCTATTTCCACATTCACTTGAATGGGAAAACACGAAAGCTCACATTCAAAAATGTCTTCCTCTGAGATCGTAAGGGCAAAAGTTACCAGACTTGGAAGTAAGGTTTATATAAAGGTTTATATATATATTTTTTTTATTAATTAAACTATGGTTGCAGGAGGATTAAAACATTTAATCAGATGTTAGGCAGACATCTTGCTCCCATTCTGAAACGACATGGTTATTTTTAGTTTTTAGCGGTTTGTTTTTCTTGCTCATTTGCCACACACATTTTTATGACTTTGAAATGCTACTCACGTTTGCTTGGAAAACAAAGCATTGCATTGTGGGTTTTCCTGATGTAGAAGCCGTGAAGGGAGCTGACAGGCTGTTATCCATGTCAATCAGTCAAGTCAACATACAGTTTTGGGGGGATTTGGTGTAGACGGGGTGGGGGGGGGGGGGGGGTACACTACATTACTTCCATCACTGCCTGGATGTGCACAGACATACCATAACTCTATCTGGGGATGGACCTGCATTCCACAGTGTAATTAGGTGCCGTGGTGTTGCTATTGATTTGCGGAGCACAGCCCCGCTCGTCTCAGCCTATAATTGTAAATGAGATAGTGCTCTCTGGCACTCTTAGTCAATTAACCTACTGCATCTAATGGGAACAAACTGCTGCTTCAACACACTGACTACACCACGCACTAAAACCTCAACAAATACACTGCTCAGCCTTGACATGGCAATAATGACCCCCCATGGTCAGTTTGGTCACGCATGCACACATATGCATGCATGCACCAGCACCCATGCACAAACACACACTCGCTCTATGTCTGTGTCTACCTCTCTCTAGGACCACAACACTCATCTGCAAACAAAACAGTTCATCACAATTGTCTACTTTCTAACCTTCTGTCTCTAATTTGTGTATTTGGATTTCCTCACAAGTAAAGTATAGTGCGCGCACACACACAGACACACAAACCTGATGAAATAAGTGTTGCCCTATACTTACAGTTGCTTGCATCAGGATTTATTTGGATTAAGACTTGTATTTCCTCCTTAATTAGTGCAATTTGGTATTATGCAGCCAGAGGATAACTACAGTGGTAAGTGTTTCTTTGTTAGGCTGTTGTTGATATAGTTTGTTTGTGACAAGCTGTTGTTTTTCTTATCTCCACAATTTAATGAATTGTTTCCAACTAACTCCATCTCAGTGTACATAGCAATCCAAAAACATAGTTTCACTGAAGACATCCACATGGCTAAAGCTGCTGTTGACAATGACTACAGGAACTTTAAGAGAGCCATTTCTAGGACTTCGAGGCGACGAGGACATGGGCGTGCTCCGTCGCAGTCGCCACAGAAGCCCAACATAGTTAAGAAAGGGGTCCACCCCTTCCACTGGGATCTCTGTGGACGCTCCTCTACAGCATACCTTTCATCCACATTGTTAAGAGCTGCGTTTTGCCGTCAGGGGTGAGGGTCCGACGGCCACGAGGCTTATATATTGAGCATATTTGTTGTGAATAGCAATAAAAAAGTAATGGTCCTGGACTTGCAAGGTTTCCCCCTGACAGCAATGATATTAAATATCTCTAGAGCACAGCATGCGTTTAAAAATGAATGTTTTTTCCACTTCTGATCGTGACTCCCTGTGGGGAGAGTGGACATTCAAGTTGAAAAAGAGAGAATATATTTATACTCAGTGACATTTGGTGTGTGGTGACATATCGACAGCCAAAACTTTTCTAGAAGGGCTTTGCTCAATAATAGCAGGAGCACGGTTCACAGAACAGTGGATGTCAAAGCCACGCGGTGACTACAGTTTCTATCAAAGTGGATTATTTCGCCAAAGAACAAAAGGCTTGAAAGCGACTTAATGTAGTGTTGCTTGACACTAGTGGCAGTGGCGTCAGAACACATATTGACGGGCTGCACAGTGCTTAGTGCTTCCCTGGAGGTATCCACAACTTTCCTACAACCCCGTAAGCCAGGTTTGCAACAGAAACAAGTTGACAGGTCTATGCAGCGCAAATGAAAATAGGCTGATCTGTGTTGTATATCTGTCACTTAAAACACTTTGAGGATAATAAACATATCCTCAAAGTGAATAGTATGAACATATTTGAAACATTTTTTAAATAAAAAGGCACAATATTTTCTGATGGTTGTCTGCAGTGTTGTTGTGGGACATTTAGAAGTGGTGCCCGGGGAACGCCTCTTAAGACATGTGCACGCATACATGCATGTGGATTTGCATGTACGTCCAGCACAACGCACACATACACACTGTTAAACAGACACAGACAAGTATTGCATATTGAGAAAACAATAAAAGTAAACAAGTCAAAAAACACATTTTTGCCCCAAAAATATTTTAGATGTGAGAGAAGTGGGGGGACGCCGCCCGTCCCCCGTGTCCCTTTGGTTGTCTGTGGATAAATATGTATTAATCTGGGGTTTCTTGGCGTGAAGAAATGTGGGGAAACACAACCAGGATTTGCGCCCTCTACCAATATTGCCAAGAGAAAACCTCATGGAGAATATTTTTTCTTCTGGTGAAAAACAACCACGTTCTGCCCAAAAAGTCCACTTTATGTATGTGGTGGGGGGCTCCGAGTAGCTCTGGTCCAGAGCTCCCCTGCTTCTGATTCTGACTTGCATTGGAGTCTGTGTATTATTAATACTGCATCCAATGCAAGTCAGAATCAGAAGCAGGGGAGCTCTGGACCAGAGCTAGGCTCCGAGTGGTTCCACTATAAGGAAAGTCGGCTTTCTAATGACACAAGCCGTGTATGGAATCAAGCACAAATGAAATTAGCTGATCTACAAGCTCACAGCGACACATTGTGAGGTTGTGCATCTGTAATTAAAAACGACATTGAATGAATTGAAATATTTGGAATACTTTCAAAACATTTGAATAAAGCAGGCGCAAAATATTTTCAGATGGATGAGTGTGGATAATTAATTACATGTCAATCTGGGGTAACTTGACGTGAAAAAAAATGTGGGCTAGGCCTACACTGGTTTAAACAACATTAAGAACCAAGCCCAAATGAGTTCTTCGTGTATACTTTAGAGAAAAAGCCCAACAAACATCACCCAGCAAATAAGTAACTTTACAGAATAAAACGAGTCAAATGTTGCTTATAATAAGTACACATGGCAACACTGCCTGGACGGGAGATAAGCACAGCGCCATCTAGAAACAACTAAATGTGGCGACACACACACACACACACACACACACACACACACACACACACACACACACACACACACACACACACACACACACACACACACACACACACACACACACACACACAGACACGCATGCACGCACGCACGCGCGCACACACGCGCGCGCATCCCCAGGTTCTCTGGCGGGAGAGGTGAGAGTTCACTGAGGAAAGCAAGATGGCGTCGGTCAGTTTTAAGTAAACATCTGTCATAAATATTAAGTTGAATTCATGTTTTAACACTCCTTGGAAAGCGGAATGATTTTTTAAGATGAAGGTTTTATGGTAAGAGTTTGTGTTTATATTAACTATAGTTAAAAAGATCGTTTTTGTAAACACTAATGCCAAATGAATGCAAATGGTGTGTCTTCTATTAAGGCATGTCTGGGGTTTCAAGGTTAATTTTCATGGTATAATGCCATTTTATAGTGCTAATGATGGCTCATTTCTGTTAAAAGGGCATGGTTTGCTCATTAAGTTTGAAACGTATTTCGCCTAAAATGTCTAAGGTTTACTTATGGTTGAGTTAGTGTGGATTATATTTCTCTTTAGTCATATATTTCCCACAGTTTTCACAGTGCTTGTTTGGTGCCTTATGGTGCAAACAATGAGCACCAGTTTGAAACCCTACTGCCTACTGTCTCATCATTAAAGGAGATAGTGTATGTCATTGTTATTTCAGTGAACGTTTCATGAAAATTTTTGTAAACCATGTTTTTTCTGTTCTATGAAAGCTATGGAACATGAAATAAGAGGTTTACATTTTTTATTTTTGCCCAGAAAATATTTACCCATAACATCCCATATAATGTAATAATTAAAAATATAATCATACTTTAAGAAGCACATGTGACATGTTAAATCCATCCCAAGCATTAGTTCTGCACAAAAAACATTCCTTGGCCTAGAAACGGCCATAGATACTTGCCCAAATGTGCTGACCTCATCACATTTTCCATGATTTCTATGGCTGATTTTAACCCAAGGAGTGTTTTTGTGCAAAACTAATGCTTGGGATGGATTCAGATTCTTAAAGAATCATTATATTTTTAATTATTACATTATATGGCATGTTATGGGTAAATATTTTCTGGGCAAAGATAAAAAAATGTATACCGCTTTTTTCATCTTCCATAGGGTTCATAGAACAGAAAAAACATGGTTTACAAAAATCTTCACAAAACGTTCAGTAAACTAGATTCTGCTACATAACTACATACACTAGGAAAATCCACTGATTTTCAACACATTTTTACTATGTCATTAATTTTGAGATTAATTTTGAGATAATAAATAATACCCTGCTACTTTCCCCCCTTTCTGTGGGGGGAAACTATGAAGGTCTGAAAAAAAAATGTTTCACCATGTTAATGATTTTTTTATCCCTCAATTTCAAGGAAACTCAGAATGGGACGTTTTTTCTTATAACATCTCTATTAAATGAGAATTCCACCACCAACCTAACGGGTCCATTTGGTTCCATTTGTTCACTCACAGAGAAATGGTCCTGAAAAAAATCATTGACATGATGAAACATGGTGCCACAGTGGTTAGTGTTGTCGCCTCACAGCTAGAAGGTCCTGGGTTCGATACCTGCTAGGAACGCTGTGGTGCTGGCGGCGTGTCCGCTCCTCCGTGTCATCAATGCCAATACAAGAGTTGGCGGAAGGGCCTTTCTGTGTGGAGTTTGCATGTTCTCCCTGTGCATACATTAATCCTGGTCTCAAAACTGCCTCCCCCTGGCCAGCCGGGGCGCCTGATGGAGGGGACAGGATCGTGTTCCTTCCAGTCCCCAGGAGCCCAGGATCACATTAGGAATTGGCACTGGGTTATAAAATTGTGGGATAAAAAATGAAACATGATGAAACACAACTTGATGTTGTCCAGTGTTGTTTTTGTCGACTAAGACTAAGACTAAAGACTAAGTCGACTAAGGTTTTTGATATTTAGTCGACTAAGACTAGACTAACAAAAAATAATTTCAAAAGACTAATTGGGACTAAAAGATGTGTGTTTTCAAAAGACTAAGACGAAGACTAAATCATAACCTAAGACTAATGGAAATAGGAAACATTTTTAACTTTTTTTTTTTCGTTCTTTTTAAGTATGTGAACATATCTGCAGTATAGATTGCATACGTTTTCAGGAAAGGGACTTATTACTAATGCAGTATTTTACAAAGAAATAAAACGAGACATCTTTCATACTAAAAACTATAAATCTGTATAACATATATAAACCTACAATGCATGTGTATGTAAGACTAAACTACTAAGACTAATACTGAAAGACTAAGACTAAAAAAAGACTAAGACTAAAAAAAGACTAAGACTGAGACTAAGACTAAATCAATGTTGATATTTTGTCGACTAGACTAAGACTAAAAAAATGAATTTCAGAAGACTAAATAGGACTAAAAGACTAAATGTGTGTTACTCAAAAGACTAAGACTAAGACTAAGTCAAAATATTCTCAAACAAACAACACTGATGTTGTCCATCCCCTTTTTTCTCAGAAAAAAAGAAAAAACTTGAAAATGGGCTAAATTCCCCTTTTAAAATGTTCTAGTTTAATAAAAGAATCAGAACCATAAATATCGATATTGTATTGTGAGGTAAGTGAATTGTCCCCTACAATTGAGTACTTTTTCCCGCCACTGGTGTGAAGCTCGGCGCCTCTTTCCCTGCAGTTGGCAGTGCAGTAGGGAAGGCCCACCTGGAGCTCATCTACTATTGATGGGCTCTCATAGCCCAGGAACAGCTTACACGCTGTCTTTATACCAGCCCATGGAATATAGATGAGAGAGAGGCTAAAGTGCATGGGAATGCACACACGCACGGCACAGGAGAGAGTCCATTTAGTTGTACAATACCTGGGAATCACACGCATTTTGTAGAAGAGACGAACTGAGAGGATAAGATGTGAGGTCGGGGGAGGTGCTGAATATTATCTCTCTCTCCGCCTTTCAGAGTGTCGCTGTCGGTTGAAAAACCTATTAATGTACTGTACGTCCCGCCGAAGAAGAAGGAGGAGAGAGGGCAATTCCAGGCAACATCAGCCACCATGAAACAGCCGGGGCAGTAGGTAATGTTTTGTGCGACAACCCAAACCCTTATGCTTATCCTAATCCTAACCTTGACCCTAGAAGGCCCAGTGTTATCATTATTTTTTGTTTTTCTTCACATAAATATCATGGTTGATGTGTATTGTATTTCATTGCAAACATTGAAACATTTTATTTCTCCCTTTGTGCTTTTGCAAAGGGAGAATCGTGTACACTTTGCACACTTATGCTTAGTTTGTTGAAATCTTTTTTTTTCAATGAGAGTGAACAATTCAAGATGCTAGTGGCAGCTTCCACAACTACTGTTGTGTGCTTAGTCTTATGGAAGCACTTCTGGTATGTTGTGTTTTGTTCGTTCTTATTTCAGATGATTCGTTATTTTATTATATGTGTAAATACTTTGTTCATTGTACCAAAGTACTCTTTTGGTAAGTCTGGTTGCAAGGAGTTGCAAGTGTGACCCATGTGGTTTGTGCCATTGAATTAAATCAATTCATTTCAGATATTATTGGCATGAGAAAACAAACGTGTGCCGTGTGGACATAAAACCTTTGGTGTGGTACTAGCTTTAGTTTACCGCACCTAATTAACGTTTCTGGCCAACAGCTACGATCATATCACACATTCTGTTCCCGCCACACTTTGTCTTCTCTCTCGCACACACACAGAGTATTCCCCATGAGCACTGATTGTACCAGCTCCCATTTGAAAGTGTGAGTGTGCATTGCCTCGGGCTTCCTATACAATAGAGCATTTTTACCCGCCAGCATATCTGTATTGAATGCCTTCCTGTGGATTCAAAACCATCCATGGCATGAAATGTAAGTAATGCTCTAACAGGAGAAGAAAAGAAGGCCTCTGTTTAAAATTTTACTTGAGCAAAAGAAAGAACACAGTAGTGTGCACCACCATATTTTTTTGTTCCAAAGCATTAGTGCTCTATCATAGTATTACTGCTAAATTCAAAAATATTAGTTCAATGTGTCATAGTTGTGAATGAAATATCAGCCATTTTTGAATAGCCTGATCAACATGATGTTAATTAACCCTGCAAGGTCTACAGTTGTCATATGACAACATAAATGCCGCCTCACCCCCACAACTCCATCCCCACACACTAGCACCACCTTGCCATGAGCCTGACGAAAAGGTTTTGTTGACGAAAAAAGTTCTGGACCCCGTCTGCAGGGCAAAGCAAGTGACTGTCTGCAGGGAAATGGATGCAGCATCAACGTAAAACCAATGTAAAAGGGATATTGTGTATATATACAGGTATATACTGTATACTGCATACATACATTTGCAAGTAGAAATCTGCCTGGCTACTGCAGGGTACAGCAAAGAAGATCTTCTCAAAATTGTACTTCTATGTGCAGGGCTTGACTTGAGTATAGTTACTTTTCCCCACTGCCTGCCCTGCATGCCTGCCTGATAGAGACATACTGTAGCTTCATATACCGACTGACACCAGCCCTGGATTCTTATCCTAATACAAAACACACTGGGATTTGAATGATCCCGGACGGATTTAAAGATAAATGTGATTCAGATGTTCAGACTGCAAGGTGTGTGTGTGTCTTACTGATTTGTTGTATGTGTGTGTTGGGAGGTGGTTGGGTATAGTACCCCCACCCATGTATAGTATACAGGATCAGATTGAGCTGAATTGCTTTCCACACACGGCTCGAGACACAATCCCCCTGGCATGACCTCGTGAGATGAACATTTGTAGATTCGCAGGTGCTTATCTGGGTTTTCTTGTGTTAGAGCCTAGAGTAAACGGAGACAGATTACCGCGGGTGATTCAGTGTGTGTGTGTATATCTGTGTCTCCATGTGCGCGCGCATGCGAGTTAAGAGAGGGTGATTTATATGTAGACGGATAGAAAGATATGGTACTAACCCCAGCCAACCCCCACCCTCCCCACTGCACCCTTATGCTGGTTTTGGATTCATTAGCTTGAATACCGAATCCCATTGGAGGGAGGGGAAGGTTTTATTTCACTTGTACATTAAAAAGGTGCTGATAATTTGCTGATTATAAAGTTTGCTCTAATTAAAACTATCATTAGACGGTGCACAGGAGCAGTCCATGGTCTCGGTCCCTCCCCTTTAATGTACTTTATTCATTTCCAATCTCCCTCTGCATTGCCTTCTCTCTTTGCTCTCTGTTTCTATGAAAGGGTAGCCAGTACCTTCTGTAACCTTCCCAAATGGCTCCACTCTCAAAGAGATGTCTGTTGGTGTCGTTGTCATGGACATGGAGTGAATGTTTTTTTATGTAGTGTTGGACCAAACCTTTCAGAATCTTCACAATGAACATCAAATACTGTTCACAAGGGATGTTCTTTTTTTCCCATTTCTGAGCCCATCCCGATACCACAATTTCTGTGTTGGCTGACAGCCTACTGATGCCAAATACAGATTACAGAGAATAATATACACAGATAAGAAAATAAGATCTCATATGAAGTCCACCAACAGGGGAATAACAGATTCCTCACTCAAATGTGCACTTGGGCAACTCCAAAGAAAATTCCACATGTCACAACATTTCATTTACCTGCCATAGTGTCAACCCCTTATCGCTGTGTCTGATATGTGTTTAGACTTTCATATTTGCCAATACTGATATGACCCGATAATGACACTAGGGCCTATACTGATACTTTACTGATACAGTATTTGCAGATACAGATAAAACAAAAAACGGAAATCCGACACAGTATCAGTACTTATCCACTGTCGACAGAGGAGCTTAAAGGGGAATTTCATTTTCAAATTTTTCCTGAGAGGATACAAATGTGAACCAAATGGACCCTAGCGGGTCCATTTGGTTCCATTTGTACCCGCAGGAAAAAGGGGTCTGAAAGAAAAATCATTAACATGGTGAAATACATCTTGATGATGTCATCAGATGTATTTCACCAGAAGTGGGGGAACTTTTTTTTATCATGTCCACACAACATCTCTAAGGTATAATAATGACATATTAGAATGTTAAATGGGTGGAGTTCCCCTTTAAGATTTGTCCATCAGAGACATGATATTTGTTGATAGGTCCAAAAAGTCCATTATTAGAATGGTACATACAGTAATATGTGTTTATTGACTGTTCCTTCTCTCTAGGTCAGACGATCCATCCTTCGTTGCTTCCAGTCGTCCCAGTTTTCTCCTTACATCTGGTCAGCTGATTGGTGCTCTGCGCTCCCACGCCGTTCCTGTGTACATCCACGTATTATGTCAACACGAGACGTCTCCGTGCCCGGTGATGCCTGTTGTGTTGGTCCCCACAGTACTGGTGAGTTTGGCAGTCTCCTGCTAGTCTCATTCTCTCCTGGCAGCTATTCTCTGGCTCACCCTTGACCATTCCATCATGCAGATTGTTGTTTGTAACATGTGTACTCTTGCCGATAAGAACTGCACGCAACACCCATCTAGAGGCTACTGCAGGGTTTGGCTTCAGGGTCCAGCATCCGCTCCTCCATGGGTGCAGAGGAGGATTATCCAAAGGCCCAGTTGGGCCCAGGCCCAGGGGCCCCTGCACTAGGGGGGGGGGGGGGGCCCTGGGGAAAAAAAAGAGATGGCAGTGGCGTACACAGTCTTCGTCAACCATCATGATACCGTACATTACGCACTTTATGTTAAACAGTTTGCATTTATTTGACTTACTTATTTTTGAATATCACTTGCCTAAATGTCATAATTGAAATGCGTATGTGCAGACAGTATATACCGTGATGGTGGATAAAAATGCTCTTGTGTAGGGGGGCCCTTTGGCTGGTGGAGGCCCAGGGGCCCGTTATTTGTAGATCTGCCTATGCATAGGAGAACAGACTCTAAGTAGAAGAAGCCGAGTGTGGTTTGGCGGGGGAGGTTGGAGTTCCATACACTGGCCATTCCTTGACATAGTAAAACAGTGCAGCCGCAGTGGCTCAGGGGTAGAGTCACTGGATGGTAGCCGCAAGGTTCCTGGTTCGAACCTGTACTACCCCAAAGTTGGTGTCGATGTGTCCTTGAGAAAGCCCTAATTGCTCCTGATGTGCTGGTGGTCAGTACTTTGCATGGTTTCTGCGGCCAATGGTTTGTGAACGGGTAAATGTGATCTACAATCTATGTCAAGCACCTTAGATAAAGGTGCTATATACCATTTAACAAGACATTTGACAGATCTGCCTTGCAAGATTCTGGATTGTTTAAACTGTGGCATACAGGCGCCGGGCTTCTAAAAACACATTAATTATTCCATTACATAATTTGTTCATACCTATGAATACCTAATACTGATTAACACTGAATCAGCTGCTTTAATGGGGCTAAATTGAACAACAACCTTGATATTTAATCAAATTTGCATTTAGGCTGTTTATGCCTTTAGCCTTTAGTCCTCCTTTTTTGTGTATATATTTCATCGTACTCAGGAATATGTTAAAATTTGCATTCATCTTAACCTTTTCTGAAAACTACCCAATGTTGGTTTTCAACCTTGACATTTTCACGTCTCCCCCTTTTTGCATTCCCTTCCCTGGCTTTGGGTTGCTGCCTGTACCCACTACAAAACACTGACCTACAAGCTAATCAAAGGCATGGCGCCCTGTGACTTCAGGACATAATTCAACCCCACTATAGCCACTAACTTACATCAGCTAAATCAGAACGCTGTTCTACCCTACCCGAAAACAGCCTGCCTAGCAGGGCCTGAAAGGTAACCACACTATAATTGCAACTATATATAAAACTATATATAATGGTAGATGGTACAAATCATATTTATATTAGTCCTGGGACTTTAACTGTTTAATTGAGATTAATTAATTACAGAAACTAACTAAAAAGGCGAAACATTAAAGATGCAATGAGGACATACCATCAAATCATTAAAAATGCAATACAGTGAAAAAGTGAGTTACAAGCAAGTGCATAAAATTATGTCTTGAGCTGTGCTTTATAACTGCCTGTGGAAGGTAGAGTGGGAGTTTGTTTCATGTCATATTGACATACTTAGGCCGGCAGGCAGTCATGTACTGTAGGTAGATGCAAGACTATTAAGCGCTTTATAGACAAGTAAAATAATTTAGAAGTAAATTCTAAAGACAACCGGAAGCCAATGTAGTGAAGCTAGCACAGGAGTAATATGTTCTCTCATCTTAGTTTTAGTTAAAACTCTGGACCAGTTTTCGCATTTTGGACCAGTTGTAATCTGTCAGTTGTTTTCTTTGGGAATCCTGGAAAAAAGTGCATGGCAGTAATCAAGCTGGGAGAATACAAAGGTGTGGATCAGCGTTTCAGCATCATCCAGACAGGCTCTGATTCGTGCAATGATTTTAGGGTGAAAAAAGGCAGCCTTGCTAACATGATTTATGTGTGAATTCAAATTCAACTCAGTCATAGTGATGACCCGCCAAGTTCTTTACTGTACTGTTACTTTCTAAGTCAGGTTGCCAAATCTGGTTAGTATTGATTGCATGGCAGCATCCTATCACTTTTACATGAAGAGCAGGGGCGGTTGTAACATTTCCCAATTAGGGGAGCAGGTGAAAATGGTATGGGGGGCGGTGTCATTGCCCGTCTCGTGCCACAGGCGATTAAGCCGCACCCATACCATTTTCATTTACAGGACTTTTATTATGCAAGTAAAGCATCAATAATAACATCAGTTGATGTTGCAACAGCATGCATAGAGCTAAAGGGCTGACTCAGATTGTTTTCCATGATGAATGATGACAACTGTAGTTAGTTGTAGCAGTAATAGTATGTCAAATACTTTTAATTATAAGCACTTTAATTTGAAATATCTTTGTAATTTGGGTTGTTTTGCATGCCATCACGCAGTCAGAGCATTTAGCCCATGCCCATGCCCATGCCTAGATCCGCCCCTGATGAAGAGTCAAATCTTGTAAAAGTTCGAAATGGGGGGAAAAAAGGAGACATTCCAGAGCCGCTAAGACAGCCTGCCACCACCACCCACAGAGTGGTGCTGGAAGCAGTCGTGTTTACTGTCCTGAATGGAGGGAGGAGGTCATTCCACAGCTTGGTATGGCCGGCAGGGAGAGGAGAGAAGGAAGAGTCACATTGACTAGGCTGGCATAGAAGGGACAGGGAGATGATGTCCCAAAGATAATTTTCCACCATGATTCCGTCCGTCTAGAAAATTACCATTTTAATGTTCAGTGTGACCATGTGGCCCGTGTGAAGAATGGCTCTGGTAATTACTGCACCGACTGCGGGGCTCAGACTGTCGTTCTGCCCACTATACTGCCGTCTGGTGATTTGTGTCTCTTTCAAAAGTGAGAAACTGAGAACTTAATGAAAACAAGTCAACAAGGACATTTGTCTTTTTTTTTTTTTGCACTTTTCATTATCTACAGCACTGGTCCTTGAGAGGGTTTCCAGGTGGTCCCCAGCTAAATGATGGACAGTTGGTAACCAAATGGTCACTTTATACATGTCTAACATTCGAGATAATTTTACAATCAAGACTTCATTTAAACATCTTTTTTTATTTTTTTATTTATTTAAACATCTAAATTACTTAATTTGCAGGAATCTACACATTTGGGAAATGTAGGCTATAAGAATTGTTATTTTGAACTTTTGGCTATAGTTGTCTCTCCTATATTGGGAAAAAAACTTGAAAATCCTTAGTTTTCCGGTCCGAGAGATTAAACTCAACATCATGGGTCAATCAATGGTGTCTAAAATGCAGAACAATTAGTGGGCCCTGGTATGAAAATGGCTGACCAACAGTGGTCTTTGAGAGGGTTCATGGTGGTCTCATTTTACTATGACAGCATGATTGGTGAGCGTCATAGAACAATAATGCATTTTCAGTTTTAATGCATGAGGTTTCATCTAAGCTTTTATCTTGCTATTAAGGGACCTTGATTTTTAAAGGAAAATGTTTTTTTTTTTTTTTTTTTTGCAGTTTTCCTAGGACATTCTCTTAAACCAGTGCCTGTGTTTTGAGATACAGTCCGACAGCTTCTGGCCCTTGTTGTAACAATTGTTTTATTTTGACCCGCTGTGAATTTGAATTTTACATCCCTGATCTACACAATTAGGAATTGTGGGGAGGGCTAAAAGTTTGGTTCTTGTCACCCTGCTAGCCTCGGTCCTAGCCTTATTCATCTACAAAGAGAAAAGCTTTACCACTATATAAGGCAGATAACACAACATGCTTCAATCACAGAGAATTTAAACTGGTTTGTACAGTGTCAACAGCATGTTGACGGTGCATTATAAACCTACTCTTAGTTATAATCCTTTGTGATTAATGGTATTCATAATGCTTAATAATCTTGACATAAAACATGTATAGCTTAACAGCCAAGTACAAATGCTTTGTGTAATCTCTTATAAGCCCTCATAAGCACTCATGATGCAATCATAACACCATGATTAGGACTTAATTTGAGCCAGGATCATAACGTATTTGTAATTCTCATGGTTGCAATGCACTATAATACTTTATATTAGATTATTATTTATAATCCAGGCTATATTGCTTTGTTAGTGCGATTGTGTCACTGTACATCAGGGATGTAAAACACAAATATACAGCCGACCAAGATAGAAAAATTGGTAGGCTTACAAGTCGAGGGTCAAAGCCGCCAGGCTGTTTGAACACAGCAGTACCAATTCATGGACGTCCCAGGACAACAGCAAATTTGTAATTTTCCTTAAAAAAATGTGTGCCCCTAAATAGCAAGATACTGTACAAGAAAAGATGAAACTGCCAGCATTCAAAACTGAAAATTCATTATTAACTCAATAAGGGACAACAAGGTAAACAAGGTTGTTTACCTGCGCCAAGGACGATACGTTTACTCCATTGATTGATTAATCAACAGTAATCCCGGTCGATGCTAAAACAATCAGCACCTTCGGCTAACGTTGAGATCGTTCTCTTGTAAATAATGTCGAAAATTCGTTGGTGCATGCACATCTGTGCACACGCGAGGTATTTCCGTCCATATGAGTATATTGTGGCAATCAGCAGCCAGATTGAATCTGATTTCACTTCAATATGATTCATTTTGGCATTTTTGCATCGTAGAAATCCTTCCACCCCGTGTAATGGCTGATGGTCTGTTGTTGTCGGCCGATTGGCAGGAAGTGACCCAATGAAGCCATGGCAACGGTGGGATCAGCGGTGGGGGTTAAAAAGCACAGTTAAGTCTCTATATAGGCTGAAAAATGTACACGACTGCTGTTTGTGATTTTTTTTTTTTTTTTAGATGAATCAATGAATTAATGCCTATAAATGGCACTTTGGACCAAATGAGGGCGCTACAGGCTGGCAAAATGCCAACTAAGGAGCTCAGTTTCCTGTTCTATGATCCTGATCCTCACCAAGCACTGCTTTCAATGTAAAATGAGAAACTAAATGACTTGAGTTGAGAAGGTAAAAAAGGTATTTGGTTTCTTGGTGTGCGCAATATGGCCAGTTCTACTAGTAATTAAATATCATCCCGTGAGCCAAAGACATTCATTCATGGGCCTGATTTGCCCCCCTGAGGCTTGTGTTTGATATGTGCTTTAAGGAATTGAGAATGCTGAATTTAATCTATATGCAAGGAGAGCTCTCACAAGCAGCCTGTCCAGCCATATATACACCTTCCGGAAAGGCATTAATTAAAGCAGTGTGTTCTTCAGCCATGCACACAGGATGCTGCTGAGGCTTAGCACCCAGTGCTTGCAGGGTGTCCTCCTCGGTCCCTCCACCGTTTGCCCCTTCTGTTTCTCTCTCTCTGTCTGCCTCCCTCCCAGCTGTCATCTGGCCTTGTTCGGCTTGGCTGCGTGTCCTGATTGTCTATAATTGTTTGGCCGCTGCTGCTGTCAACCTAGGAGACCAGAGGCAATGTTTGGAATCAAGTGCTTCACTGTTTGGCAGTGTTTGCCCTTCGCTTTTTTAAGTTTGATCACATTCACATGGCGAGTTGTTAACACTTTGCTTTGCGCTGCTGTGTGTATACGTGACGTATGTGTGCAGTTACAGTGTGTTTGTACAGTATGTTGTAGTTCTATCCCAAATGTTCCCTTTTATTACAATATGAGAAATTTCTCTCTCCATGCTTCTTGTCTCTCTTCAATGAAGGCATCAATAAAGGCAGAAAAGACCCCCAAAAATATAATTTAATTAGAAAAATAATTCAGAATACATACGGTATAGGAATATAAAAGTATCAGGATCAAAATGTACTTGACATACCAAAATGTAAAAGTACTCATCACGCAGGATATCCCGTTTCACAAAGTACAGTAGTGTTTTCAAGTGATTGTAGTGGTGTAAAAAGGACAATGTATTTACCAATGAAATGTAGTGAGAAGTAGAAGTAAATGTATACAGAAGTGAAATATTACATGAAAAAATTCAAAGCCCAATTTGCAGTTTCTTTGATACACTGCCTTCTTTGTTTATCCCAAAGGTCAAATTAGCCTTATTGGTGAGGCATAAGAAATCAGAACGGATACAATTAGTGTAATTGCACCTCACGTCTGAGACAGGCGCAGCCTCTGAAGACAGCTTTACAACAAAGTGCAAGACCTATTTCTTCACACTTGCCTTTTTTATTGTCTCTGTTGACTAACCAATTGAAACACTTCTAACCCCACTTATGGTTTGAATTGTTTGCGTATAGCAGGGCCACATACTGTAGCTTTTCCCATCTCTTATGGGGGTCAGGGTCAGTTTGTAACAGAAAAAGAGGGACGATCGCAGCAAGGGTGCCCAAATGTAAACATTTATTGTTTTGGTTCAGCTGAGCTCGGCATACAAGTCTGCTGAGCTAACAGTCCACGTTTTAGCTTTGAGAGTTTGTCTGTTCGCGTTTGGCCTTGCCAGCTTTCATTCTGGTCTTCTTGACGGAATTCATAATGTCGGAGCTGATTGTATTCTTTGTACCGACATTTCTCATGTGAGAGAAACAGCCTTTTCTATGCATTGAACAAAAACACGAATCTTCTGTCCACTGGAGGTTAAATACCATACATTCTGAATACATTTTTCTCTTACCCAAACTGTTCTGGGGTGGGACCACTGATGTATAGCCACTGCACTTTGGCCTTGTATTGCAGTATACTTGAGTACATGCACTCAGCTACTTTACAGCTCTGGTAAATACACCCTGTGGGGCCCCTTTTTCCGGGGGAAATAATTCCAGAGCATCCTTGTTTATTTCTGTCCATTGAGCAGGGTCATTGTTGTCAGCTGGGACTGGAATCTCACGGAGGCCATGACCATGGCGGCCCCTCGGCTTGACCTTATGCCCCCAAAGAAAGGACATGCCCTGAGGCCACACAATAGTGGCCATAGTGGCAGAGAGAGTTCACTCTCCAAGAATCAATTAAGGACTAGGTGGTACGATCCCCTGGGACTATGCATGGCAGGGGCGTCCTCCTCCCTGAGCCAGGCTTGCGCCTGACCGCATACCTGAGTGGAAAGGAGCTGCTGCTTTACGGCCTTGGTTAGCCACTGGGACACATCGTCAGTTGTGTCCTCAGATCACGGGGCGTTTCGGCCAGTTATCACAATACGCCCTCAACAAAGGCAGGCCCACCTCAGGTTGATCAGACCCGGGTGTGTGTCCCAGGGCTAAGTTTTTGCCTTCACAGCCCAGCTGGTGTCGCTCCTTTTCAGCCACAGCCAATGGCTCGTCCGCTCGGCAGTGTTGGCCAGCTCCTTGATGGCCTGCCTGTGCGCTTGCCCCCTGACTCCAACCTCCCTGAGGAACTTCACTGTCGAGGTGGCCACAAAACCCCTACAACCCACCTCCACCGGGCGCACCCTTGCCTTCCACCCCCTTTCCTCTGCCTCGGCCGCCAAATCGGAGTAGCGCAGTTTCTTGCGTTCGTACGCCTCTTCAATTGACTCCTCCCAAGGAACTGTCAGCTCGACGATGAAGACAAGCTTGCAGGTATTGGACCAAAGGACAAGGTCTGGACGCAGGGTGGTCACTGCGATCTCTGGGGGGAAGACGAGCCTCTGATCCAAGTCAGCTTGCATCTGCCAGTCCCTGGCAGCATTCAGAGGGCCCAGGTCAGGGTGTGGGGGCCTTGCCCTCTGCTTTTCCCCTTCCCGAAGGAACGTTGGTGGGTGATGGCGCATGCCCTGGTTGCTGGTGGGTAGGGCGTTGATGGAAACCCTTTTGTGCTCAAGCTTGTCGGCAAGACATCTGAGGACCTGGTTGTGTCTCCATGTGTATCTGCCTTGGGTGAGGCTGGATTTACAGCCCACCATGATGTGCTTGAGCGTTGCTGGGGTCGAACACAGGGGGCATGCTGGGTCCTTTCCAAACCATAGCTGCAGGTTTTTGGGGGATGGCAGCACATCATATGTTGCTCGAACAATGAAGCTCAGTTGGTTTGATTCCATGCCCCAGAGATCGCTCCAAGTCAGCTTCTTCTTTTCGACTTCCTCCCAGCTCATCCAGCGGCCCTGTTTGGCTTGTGCAACGGCCTTGGATCGTCTGGCTGTTTCCTCCTGTCGACGCACCTCCTCAACAACCATGGTCCGCCGCTCAGATGTGGATGCCTTTCGCCAGAGAGGAGTTACCGTTCCGCGGCCAAAGCCTGCCCTGCCTTGCTGGACATGGCCCACTACATCCCGGTGGCGGAGGGCGGATTTGGCCTGTTGGACAGCAGTGGCTGGGGTCCACTTCCTCCCTGTTGCCAAGGTGGGGGGGGCACCTCTAACCACAGGGTCCCGGGAATCAGTGAGGGACATCTCCAACCTTACCTTGGCACACTTGAACTCTTCAAGAACACTGGAGATCGGCAGCGACAAGGCTCCGTCGCTGTAGAGTCCAACACTGCTGAAGCACCTTGGTAGTCCGAGCCACTTCCTCACATGGGAGTTCACCAGCCTTTCCAATCGATTCGCATGGCATGTGGAGATCTCATACATCGCCAGCGGCCACTGGAGTCTGGGTAGCAGCCCAAACTGGAGGCACCAGAGCTTCAGTTTCCCTGGTAGTGCAGTGTTGTTAATCTGCCTTAGGCCATTGGCTGTGTCCTGCCGCAGTTGTTCAATCTGCTGGGTGTCTCTGAGGTCTGCGTTATACCATCGGCCGAGACTCTTGATGGGCTTCTCTAGGAGTGTTGGAATTGGTTCACCACTGATGTGGTACCGCTCACCGGTCAGTTTGCCCTTAGCGATGGAAATGCTGCGTGACTTGCTTGGTTTGAAGTCCATTCTTGCCCAGTGAATGTTTTCCTGGAGTTTCTGCAACAGACGTCTTGTGCATGGCTTTGTTGTTGTTATGACGGTCATGTCGTCCATATAGGCCCTGATAGGCGGGAGGCGAAGGCCACTCTTGGTCCTCTCACCTCCCACCACCCAGCGGGATGCCCGTATGACCAACTCCATGGCCATGACAAATGCCAGAGGGGAAATTGTGCAGCCCGCCATAATGCCGATTTCCAAGCGCTGCCAGGCGGTGGTGTTGCCGTCAACTGTTACACAGAACTGGAGATCCTGGAAGTAGCTCTTAATCAGCTTGGCGATGTGGTCTGGTACACCAAAGTAGTTGCAGGCCGTCCACAAGACCTTGTGAGGGACTGACCCGAAGGCGTTGGCGAGGTCTAGGAAGACCACATGTAAGTCTCTCTGCTCCTTTTTTGCGGTCTGTATCTGGTGCCAGATCATATTGGCGTGCTCCAGGCATCCTGAGAAACCCTGGATCCCAGCTTTCTGCACCGATGTGTCAACAAAGTTGTTTCTTTGGAGGAACGTGGAGAGCCTTTGAGCGGCAATGCTAAAGAAGATCTTCCCCTCCACATTCAGCAGGCTGATCTGACGAAACTGGCTTATGGATGAAGAGTCCTTCTCTTTGGGGATCAAGATGCCTCCTGCTCTTCGCCATGCTCTGGGAATCACACCTTTCTTCCACGCTACCCTCATCAGCTTCCATAGGTAACTGAGGACTCCAGGGGCGTTCTTATACAAACTATAAGGGATGCCGTTGGGCCCAGGGGCTGCCGCTGACCTTGCCTGCTTGACCGTTTTCTGCACCTCACTCCAGGTGGGGGGTCTTATGTCCATTTGGTGTTCAGGTGCTTGAATAGGTGGCATGTCGTTTGGGATAGTGACTGGCTCATGCTTCCGAGGATCACAGTATGTCTTGCTCAGGTGCTCTTCCAGGTCTTTTATGGGCACTTTGAGGCTCCCACTCTTCTCTTGCTCAAAGAGACCTTTGACAAAACTGTAGGGATTGTTAAAGAAGAGGGTCCTTGTGCGTTCTTTCCGCTTGCGTTGCTGCCTGAGGCATTCTGCCCTTCGCAATTTTGTTAGGCGCTGCTTGAGTTCAGCCTGCAGGACTTCGATTCCCTCTCTTTCCATCTCTGTAGCCTTTCTCCACAGTTTTCTCAGCTGTCTTCTCTCTTTCACCAACCTTTCAATTTCCCGCTGCCTCCTGGACTGGTTTGGAGGGCCTCTCTGCTGCCTCTGTGCGTTGGGCTTTATCCCAAATCTTTCAGCGCCATAGCTGTAGATAATGGCTCCCATGTTGTCCAGTTTTCTTTCAACAGGCCCCTTCTGCTGTTCTAGGAGGAGGACCAAATCTGAGTCAATGGTCTCCCACTCTTTCAACTGGCTGGATTTGGGCCACAGGATCGGAGCTTTCCTTCCTTCCATCTTCCTCTCTGATGGTGGTGTTGGATGGCTGGGCTCACTGTTGAAGGCTGCTGCTGGCAGGTTGAGTGGGGTGGAGACTGCTGGCTGATAGATGGGCTCCTGGCTGGGGGCTGCTGCTGGCTGGATGGGCTCGGTGCTGGGGACTGCTGCTGGCTGGATGGGCTCCGGGCTGGAGACTGCTGCTGGCTGGATGGGCTCCGGGCTGGGGACTGCTGCTGACTGGCTGGGCTCCGGGCTGGAGAATGCTGCTGGCTGGCTGGGCTCCATGCTGAAGACTGCTGCTGGCTGGTTGGGCTCCATGCTTAAAACTGCTGCTGGCTGGTTGGGGTCCGGGCTGGAGACTGCTGCTGTCTGGCTGGGCTCCGGGCTGGGGACTGCTGCTGGCTGGCTGGGCTCCGGGCTGGAGACTGCTGCTGGCTGGCTGGGCTCCGGGCTGGAGACTGCTGCTGGCTGGTTGGGCTCCGGGCTGGAGACTGCTGCTGGCTGGATGGATGCCAAGCTGGAGACTGGTGGAGGGCCTATGCCACTCTGAGCTTCATTCGAGGTGCTGATACCCTGAGGACTGTGGGGGTTCTCCTGCCTCCGGGCTTCACTCGACTGACTTGACGTACTTCTTAAAAAGTATTGATCAATGCGAGGCCCCTTGTTGAGCTCGCTGAGGCATTTCTTGATGCCTTGGTGGATTTTCAGGCCCCTCTCTGTTGTCATCCTTGACCAGCCACAGAAGCAGGTCTGCAGCGTTTGTCCAGTTGCCGGGGGATTACTGGCTGTGCTGGTTGTGCTGTTCGTTGTCAGGTCCGTTCCGTTGTCTGTCACCGTGTAATCCGTCCGTAATGGGTCATCTTCCGCCCCCGCTCTCGCAGACCCTGGGGGTATTTTCTTCCTTGACTTTTTCGTAGCAATGATGGGTGGAACCAGTAACACTATGTAGTGCTGGGTCCTGCCGGTATGGGCTGCTAACCCACGCCAGCCCCGTTGGGGTCTATTCCCTCCAGTCAGCAGTCTTTCCAGGCCGTCATCGGGTCTTTCCCTGATTGTCAGTTGCTCTTTCGCAGCGGTCACTGGATCTTCTCCAGAAGTGAGAATCAATTAAGGACTAGGTGGTACGATCCCACTTTTGGGGGTGAAAGAGAAAATTGGGGGCAGCTTCATTGTCTGTGCCGTCAAACATCACATACAAAATAAGAATTGCAGGTTAAATCCCCCAAAAGCCTCGAAATGCATAGAACAACTATGTAACCCAGTTCCTTATGTAATAATTCCTTATGTAAAAAGATTTTTAAAACAATATTTTTGGAAACATTACAGCCCAACTAACCAGAAAATGTGTGATACTGTGTTTTTGTAGGTTGTTTAAAATGGCTACTTTCAAAATGAATGCCTCTCTCTCCTTCTAGATGACCTAAAATCAAGATGGCAGTGGTTGAATCTACATTTTTGATTACATTCTAATTGAGGCATAGATGGGTCGCTATTTGCATTTTAATATCACAATTCATAATAATACCCACCTGTAGTAACCCCCTTTTTTTAGATTTCTGTATTTGCCCTGCTATAAAAGGTGGGCCACCAGAAATAATATCTATGACCCCAGTAGGAATACAATCTCCTTTTTGCATGCCATCATGTTTGGTAGTCAGACCATTTAGGGGGCTTCCCTAACCCCCTCCCGCAGTGCCTATGCCTAGATCCGGCCCTGCTTGTTTTCAAACCATTTCTCGCCCCATGGAATTCACTCCATTTTTTTTTTCCGTTTTGTTTTGTCACATTCCAAAGCCAAAAATGTGATGACCAGCAGTGGTTCCCTATGGAGACACAAAGGAGACTCTGATTTCGCTGTCCTCTCCTTGCTTCTTTCCTGTCAATGAGCCTTTTATACACCAGTAAGAGTCTCTTGTTGAGCCTCCATTTACTGCTACTTCACTTGCTTGAGTATTTCTATTTTTTTTCCATACTTCATCACTAAAATGTAGTGGGAGCAGTAGAAGTCAATATTGTGTGGGACAGTCCCTCATTTCCAAGACTTTTCAAGTGTCCCACAAATTGAGCCCCTGTCTCTGTCTGTCTCTGTCTGTCTCATATTGTGACTGACAGAGTTTCAGTGTTCAAATGCCCTAATATTTGGCTTTCTATAGATGTGTTTTAAGTCTGTTAAATAACCCAAGTATTCCCCTGGTGCCACTATATTTACACACTGACTCCAGAGAGGCCGCATCACATGTACTGTAGTGTCAAAAATGGCTTTTTTTTTTTTTTGCTGTATTTGAAACGAAATCCTGAATTAGTTTGAACATGACATCAATTAGTGCTGTCGCTTAGTGCTGTCGCCTCACAGCTAGAAGTCAATATTGTACTATTTTGCCCCATTATAAAGTTACTTTGTTGATATTACTACCTTGAAAGTCTCCAAAACTGCCATCTCACTCAATCTGGATTAAGGATGTGATGTACGTCTTAACAAGCTCATCACTAAAAACACACAGGCCACCCACCTGTGTTGTTTTTGTCGACTAAGACTAAAGCTAAAGACTAAGTCGACTAACGTTTTTGATATTTAGTCGACTGAGGCTAGACTAACAAATGATTTTCAAAACCAAAAGACTAAGACAAAGACTAGATCATAACCTAAGACTAATGGAAATAAGCAACATTTGTATCTTTTTTTTCTTTCTGTTTAAGTATGAGAAATACAACAAGACATGTTTAATACCAAAAACTATAAATCTGTATAACATATATAAACCTACACTGTATTTGTATGTAAGACTAAACTACCAAGACTAAGACTAAATCATTTTTGACATTTCGTTGACTAAGACTAGACTAAAAAAAAAGAATTTCAGAAGACTAAACAGGACTAAAACACTAAATATGTCTTATTGAAAAGACAAAGACTAAATCAAAATATCCTTAAAAAAAACAACAACAACACTGCCACCAACCTGCCAAGCCGCATATACAGTATGTGAAATCTACTAGTCATGTATGTAAACTGCCAGCCCCGACTCACCAATAGAACGTCCCAAAGTTTGGCAGATTGCTATTGGTAATCCCATAATGTACTCCTTCACTCCACTGGGATCCATTCAAAACAAAAAAGCCATCCATTCTTTTGTGAAAAGCACCCTTCATTTAGATCCTTTATAGTGAATTTCGACTCTCACAGGCAAATTTTCACAGATTCATACGAAAGCAAACCAAAAAACTAACTCCTAGAGCAGCCGTATTTACTTAAATGATTCACATCTGAGTGGAAAAACACTGGACGGTCTACTCTAGAATGCCTGTCTATCTTGGCTCGGTGCAGTACCTCGTATGACCAACAGGACGACACCAGGAGTGTTAAGTGTTACACCACCAAGGTCTAATACTTTAAAGAATATACTTTAAAACAAGTACACAATACTTTGACTGTGAACCATTTGAGTGCACAATGAATACTTTTGATGACCTTTTAAAATCTATTTCTTAAGTGGCTTGTATGAAAGGTGTAGCCCTGACACCCAGGCTTTCATATTCGTCCACGTTGTGTGAAAACGGAAAGCCTGGACTAGTTTGTTAACCGTGGTGGCCTAGAAGTGCTAGTCAACCTTTCGGGGTAGGCGTTGCTCCGAATGATAGGCAAAAATAATTTCAGACATTTGTATATTCCAAATGGGATTTTTGTTTTTACCAAAAGTAAAGTATTTCTTCCAACATCGGTCACAGACCACCGCTGTGTTTTCTTCTTGCATATGTTTAGAAGCAGAGTCAGCTGAGCAAAAGGAAATCATTGTGAGTTGACGGCTTGAGGAGCATCCCAGGGCAGCAGACAGCAGGGGGTTGGGGAGAGCTTTAGTGTGGATGAGGGGAAGCAGCTTTTTCCTGCTGCTCCTGCTTTGGAACAACAAAACAAAAATAAAAACTGAAAGAAAGTTGCTCCTCCTCGGAGCACAGATGGACCCCACCACCTCCAGGCCAGTAGCGACCTATTAGAGCAGTGCTTTTCAACCATTTTGATCCCATGACCCACTATTTATTAAGCTTTTGAGCCTCGTAAGGACCCACAACTTGATGACAAAAAAAATGTCCACAATTCCAGGCAAACATAGAGATCAAAATGACCATTAATCTTCTAAATTCCCTAATTGTGTGGTGCTAATTCAGATGAACGAACTCTTGAGTGTAAACATGAGTTTTTACGCTCAAGAGTTACATCTGGTTAACAAACTGTCCATCATTTAGCTGCAGACCGCCTGGACTCCTCTCAAGGACCACTGGTGGTCCCCGGACCACTGGCTGAAAACCACTGTTGTATTGCCACCACAAGGCTGGTTTGAAAGCTTTAGGTTCTATATTAGGTATAGATCTATAGGTGATTAGCTGCTTGCTGACAGACAGATATAGGGTGATCAGATGTCCCTCTTTGTGTGGGACAGTCCCTCATTTCCAAGACTTTTCAAGTGTCCCACAAATTGAGCCCCTGTCTCTGTCTGTCTCTGTCTGTCTCATATTGTGACTGACAGAGTTTCAGTGTTCAAATGCCCAAATATTTGGCTTTCTATAGATGTGTTTTAAGTCTGTTAAATAACCTGAGTATTCCCCTGGTGCCACTATATTTACACACTGACTCCAGAGAGGCCGCATCGCATGTACTGTAGTGTCAAAAATGGCTGTTTTTTTTTTTGCTGTATTTGAAACGAAATCCTGAATTAGTTTGAACATGACATCAATTAGTGCTGTCGCCTCACAGCTAGAAGGTCCTGGGTTCAGTGCCCATACCCGAGGCAGGGTTGGTGAAAGGGCCTTTCTGTGTGGAGTTTGCATGTTCTCCCGTGTCCCCTAGAGTAGATTCCCTCACAAAAACATGCTGTAATCCTGGACTCTAAACTGCCTCCCCCTGGCCAGCTGGAGCGCCTGATGGAGCAGACTGGAACTGGTTGGAATAACGTGTTCCTTCCACGCGCTACAGACAGACAGACAGACAGACAGGCGGGGTGTTTTCATCCACTATACGTTTTTATCCAGTTCTGAGAGAGAGCGGGAGACGGAGAGAGAGAGACACCTTTGCTTTAGTCACTGCAAAAGCAATTGGAAGGGAACAGAACATATTCCATTAAATTGTCCCTTGCTGCCAAGGTTAGAGGAAAAACACAATAGTTTTGTTCCTATAGCCTGTAGGCCTAAGGTGCACTGCTCTGTCTGGATGCGAGAGAAATGAGCAGAGAGATGAACAGAGCAGAATGAAGAAAGGTCTAGTGGAAGGTTCTTTTTAAAGAGATGAATTGGAGAAAATTGTCTCAATGACTTGTTCTGTAAAAGTCTCTCTCTCACTCTCTCTCTCCAGGCTTGACACCTCTTGACTTTCAAAGGCACAAATCACTCAGCCAGCCTTTATGTAAAGTAGTTTTGCAGGAACACGGTGTGTGCACAAACGTTGCACAGAGAAGAAATACAGAAATACTCCCCCTACACAAACACATGCGCACTAGACACACGCACACTCGCTCGCTCGCACACGCACAAGAGCACCGCACACGCTGTTTTTCTGCAGAACTTAATTTTGGGGGGGTCACCAGGTGATTTGCTTAATGCACAGCATTGTTTTCTGACTGAAAAGTAAACAAATAACTGTGTAGAGGGCATTTGCAAATTCCTCCTGCGAAGTCGTAGCTCAGTGAGGCACAGAGGGCCGAAGGTTTATTTTATAAATCTCCTTCTTATTCTCCATCAGTAATTCATTATGTTTCTTTAAATCAGCATCAGTCTATCTCCATGTCAACTCCGCTTACTCTCATTGGCTGCCAGCTAAGTCACTCACGCACACATTCAATCAGGTGTTCTTTATAAGTAGTCACTACTGTGTCCTCATTCTTCTGTCCCTGTCCTCATTCTTCTGTCCCTATTATTCAAATTTCCTCCACTTCCCTGGCCTCCTCCCTGTATGGCAGCGATTTTCAACCTTTTTCATACCAGGGCCCACTATCTATTCAGAATTTCAGCCACGGACCACCATTTGATGACACACAGTCAAACATACAGATCAAAATGACCAAGTTGTGTAGACTTGGGCTAATTCAGATGATGAATATTTTAGCTCTTGGGAGTGTAAACATGAAACCAAATGGACCCGCCCATTTGGTTTGGTCCATTCATGTTTGCTCTCAAAGAGTTACACCTGGTAAACCCTGGACCTGTTGAAGACCTGTTGAAAACCCCTACTGTATGGCATTAGTTCTGGGTGGATGATTCTGTGATCAAATCATAATTCATAGATTGTGCTCTATTGTGGGTTTTTGTGATTATTGTGTTCTATGGACCGTGATATGTTCAGTTTCTATGCGGCACTAGGCTACAGTCTCGATTCACAGGTAATTGGAGTGAAATGTGATATCAAATATATCTCTATCACTTTGTACCGCAATATACGGCGACGCAGCCAAGCTCAAATATGACTTCAATAAATGTGTTAACAGGCTACATGTACTATATCCACACTAATTCTATTGTTGACTGAAAAATGCGATCTGTAAAAAAAAAAAAAAAAAAAAAACACACAGTATAAAACTCTTTAAGATCAGATGACCTTTCTTCACTTGGATAATTGGAAAGAAGTACAAGATGTATCTTACTTCAGCACACCACCAGTTCAAATTAATTATGTGTTTGACCAAGGAGCCCACGTCTAGAAATGCATGCATTTCATGCCACATGGACCCCTATACTAGATTTCATTTCACCATGAAAAGAAATCAATCATGGGCAGACTGGGCTACAAGAAAGTCGTAGATACATTGGATTTATTTTTGTTTCTCTTGTTTTTTAGCAGAACGGTGCAAGAAAGAAAAGCAAACTAAAATAATTGACATTTAAACAAAACAACGGATGAACTGTGGTGGAAAGGCAAAAAACCTCCCAGTCAATTAAGTCCCGGGTGCAGCTGTTGTTTCTAAAGGTCATGGTAGCCATGATGCTGCCACTGATGCTGCTGGTCCATTCACAGCATCAGTATTCGTCACGCGTACTGTGCGTTCGCATGAGCACTCTGATGCAGATTGCACGTACACGCTTTCACACACGCAGATTGCAGGTACACACATACACGTGCACGCAAGTGTGCACGCCTGCCGCCGAAAAAAAGCCAAACAGAATTTTAATTTCCATTCATAACGTTGGAATTTCCAAGCCCCAAAACACAATTAAGTTGTCAATCGCAATTATTTGTGTGACAATTAATCGTCAACTTAAATGTGTAGTCCTGACAGCCCTGCACACATGCACATGCACATGTAGCCATGCACATACACACCCGCACGCATGCACACATGCAGTGATGTATAACATTTGGCTAGGGGCTGTGGTGTGCAGCAGTATTTGTGCATCTCATTAGCCAGCGTTTATATCCCTGGTGTAGCATGACATGGGCTCCAGTAAGAAGGCCAGGCCACAGGCTGCCACTGTGTTACAGAAGGCTAGAAAAGCACTTTGCACAAGGCAACAAAGGGCGGTGCGCAGCTCACTGCCCCACGGGGACAACACAGTATAATACTGGGATAGGTTGCAACCTCTGCGCCCAGAGTCACATGTTGTTCTTCTGTGTTTGCAGTTTATCCATTATGCTGTAACCAAAAACCAAATGGACCCGCAAGGGACGGGTGCATTTGGTTTCATGTTTAAGCTCTCAAAGAGTTGTATCTGGTGAACTAACATTCCGCCATTTACCTGGGAAGACCTCAAGGACCACTGGTGGTCCCCGGACCACGTGGTTGCAAACCACGGCACTATAGACCATTTTTCTGAGTAGGTGATTTTACCTGAGTGTCGTTTATATTATGGCTGGGCTGCTGTGTGTGAGACAAATGATAGGTGTTTCAGAAAGCCTCTTTCTTTCCAAAGTAATTCTCAGTCTTTTTGAATGGGGATTATTTATTTCTCAGGACACCAAGTTAATACGTTGTTGTTTTTGGCTAGACACAGTTTAAATGAGGGCAGATGGAGAATGGAGATTAGAGCAATAGAGGCAGTTAATTGCGAATCGTGATTAAAAAGTAAGTCTACTTGCTACTGCACTGCTAAAAACTTGGTTTTGACCACATTTCCTACTTAATTTAGTCATCGTCTTTGGGATAAAGTTCCATTTAGCGTTCGTCCCATTTGTCTGTGACCAATTCTGCAGTTGGTTTTGACGACGAGTGCATTTTGCCGTGGTAATGACTCTTGGTTGCATGCTAAAATTAGATCTACAAGCTCACAACGTGCCGCACTTTGTCAGCTTGTGAGCTTGTAGAGCTGCTCCATTTCACAGCACACATGAACAGCACAATCAAACAACCAAATTGAATTCTCTTTAGTTTTAGTTCGACTGGATCTGTTCTCAACCAGTCCCTCCCTAGCGATTTAATCTACGTTGTATCTAAGACACTGTGCACTGTGGATCTGTAATTTATCTGAGAAAGAACGAGGAACAGAACACATTACTTAGTGTTCCCTTGCTCTTGCCAGGAGCAACCTATTACTGACTGCGCATGCTTGGGCCTTGGGGCCAAGACTCTGTCTCTGTCTCAGCCTAAGTAGCTCATGGCCTGGGTGGCTAAGACATGTTAGGTACTGGGAGCTGATGGTAGGTATTGGTAGACTTGTCTCACATAGTAACGTTTTCGAATGTGTGCATGGGGTAAAAAAAAAAGATAAAAGTAATAAAAGACATAAAATAAGCCTTTGAGATGTTGGAGAGTATTGCATAATGAGCTATTGCAAAAAAGGACATACTCGCCTAAAGTAGTTCCAAAATGTATTACAGTACAGTACTTGAGTAAATGTACTTTGGTGCACATCCTCACTGCAGCCGTCACTACTCACTAGTAACGACCAGAAGCTACGTTGCGATGGTCACGACAAGCCCACTCCTTATTCAGAATTTGAGCCACGGACCACCAATTGATGACATTTTAGCCCCATGCACAGACCCCAAAACTAAAGATTTCTTTTGGTTTTGTTCACAATTCCAGTCTGAATTTGGGAAATAAAACAGGCAAACCGATTAAAAAATACCATTAATCTTCTACATTAGACTCATTAAGTGGTGCTAATTAGATGATGAATATTTTAACTTTTGAGAGTGTAAACCATTTGGTTTGTTTACGGACTTTACGCTTTCAAAGAGTTACACCCGTTTAATCAACTCTCCTCCATTTAGCTGGGGACCACCTGGAACCCTCTCAAGGATCACTGGTGGTCCGCAGACCACTGGTTGAAAACCACTGGGTTAGGGTATAGTGCAACTAGTCGCTACATGGTTGTGACTAGTAAGAAAGGAACTTGTTGCAACCTGTTCGTTGGTCACTATAGGATCTGGCTATCTCTCTGCTTACACAGTGACACTGCATGCAGCCTAAAGGCTGGTACACACTGCGCGATTTTTGGGGACTTTCACGACGTCGTGCACGACGTACCCTGTCACATTATGCGATTAAAATTGCATAATTCGTTGACGATCATTTGTCTTGCGAGTGTTCACACTGCACGTTCCCGACGTATTGACGGCGGGGGCGGTGCTCCCGAAAATATTACCACCGACATAAGGTCGGGAAGGGAGGGTACCTTGCGTCAGTCTCTGTATATTATCTGACTGGTGTCACAGCAATGTTGTTTCTTTATACACTATGCCCCATAAAGTCATCCGTATGGCGTTTTGGTGACGACAGACACACAGACAGTGAATCCATGCCAGTTGGCAGTGGCACAAATGTAACCAAATGGACCCCCAATGTGCCTATAGTTCATCCTTTTGGTTACAAATAATTGACACATAAAGGGGAGAATTCCACCTATTTTCCACATTTTACTATGACAGAGATGTTTTGTGGAATTAAATAATGATAAAACAAATTGAAATTACCCATGTTCCGTTTTTTCCTGGAAATTGATGTCAGAAAAAAAAACATTAACATGGTGAAATACATCTTGACGCTGTCATCAAGATGTGATCACCATGTTAGTGTTTATTATTATTATTAACACATGGTGAGCATTAACATGTTGATCATTAAATAGCTTAAACACGCGCCCACGGTGTTGTGGAACGATCGGTTCTTTTGGTTACATTTTGTGCGGCATGCTGCTGCGGCGCTGCCTGGTTATATTACAAAGTGATTAAATAAATAAACGCATAACCACAATACCAACAATTGTAATATTGTGTAATATTGGAGCCAATCACCAATCACCTGCCATGCATCTGATCTGTCACACTTAAAAAAAAGTTGTCGTTTTTACGCGCGGGGAGGAGAGAGAGAGAGATGACGGAGCCAAGCCAATAATAAAAGGTCAGTAACTATTTGTCATCTTCTCAGCGGTTTCACTGCATCCCTTGCGTCCACTATTCAGAATTTGGCTCAAATTTTGAGCCACGGACCACCATTTGATGACATTTTAGCCCCACAGAACGCAAAATACCTCTTTTGTCCACAATTCCAGGTTGGATTTTCGGAGAAAACAAAATGGTCAAACATACAGATCAAAATGACGATGAGCCTAATCTTCTACATTCTCTAGTTGTGTAGACTTGGGATAATTCACATGATGAATATTAAATCTTGAGAGTGTGAACATGAAACCAAATGGACCCATTTGGCAAGGTTCTATTTGGTTTCATGTTTAAGCTCTCAAAGAGTTACATAGGCCTATAGTTTAAACCAACTTTCCCAGGGGGCCCACCTGTTGGGGAAAAAAAACGTTATAGGAGAAGCAGCCACCTATAGCCTATGTTTTTTATTTTATTTTATGTAGGCTACATGCAGGTTTTGTAGGCTATCATCAATCAATGACCGCCGGCATTGTTCCCTTCCCATCGTCCCCCTTCACTCAAATGCGCAAAAGTTAATTCGAGTACAAAATAGGCCTATAGACAATGCATAAATCATTTGACACGCGTTGTAGAATGTTGATCCCTGACAACTTTACGCACGGAGAGAGAGAGAGGGAGAGAGAAGGGTAGAGAGAGAGAGAGAGAGAGAGAGAGAGAGAGAGAGAGAGAGAGAGAGAGAGAGAGAGAGAGAGAGAGAGAGAGAGAGAGAGATGATCGAATTACAATGTCATACGTTTGCTGCGCTATGATGCTTTGGATCAGAATTATTTGAATGATAGGAGTGGTCCGTGCGTCCATGCAGCCTCGATCTCCAGGCTCTCATCCGCGCTGCGAGATGAGATGAGATGGGGGGACAGTGGCTGCCGGCCGGCATTGCAATGTTTTTACATTTGCCAGCACAATGCAAGTGTCGGGGGCTTGTCAGAAACTATGTCACACTGGACGAGGAAATGTCGCAAAAATCAAAATTGTTTAATATTGCCGATGTTTTGTCGGGGGCGTCCCGACGGCAAAATCAGGCCGATTTTTTGTCTTTTTGAGCTGTCACACTACAAGACGAAAAGACGGCCGTCAAACTGTCGGGAGTTGAAAAATCGTCCCCGACAGAGGAATTTTGTCGTGAGTCCAAAATCGGGGCTAAATCGGGCTAAAAATCGCGCAGTGTGTACTAGCCTAACGGCACAGACTGGAGTGGAAAATGTTGTCATTCAGTCATGAAACATTCATGACTGACGACTGACTCCACCCGACTTGACTTATTCCACTTGGCAGAGCCTCGTCGCCGAGGAGTGTTTCGTCACCAGTCGGAGCAAACACGCATAATGCTGTGTAAACCTGGCAGGCGCCGCTGTGCTCCACACACCTGGCCACGAGGGGAAGTGTCCACTGAAAGCAAAAGTCCGGAATTCAAAATGTGCTTGAGTACAAAGTAGTAAAAAGTGTTGGAATCAAAACGTACTCAAAGGGCTCTATTTTCGTAACCACTAAACCCCTTATCCCTTAACTTCTTTGCTTTTTTTAAACTATTAAAAAATAACATTTTTCAATAGTTTAAATGGCCAGTCTACAAGCTCACAATGTGTCAATAGATTGGCATGTTAAACGATTCCAAAAAAGTTTTTCAAAATAGTAAAAAATGATAAGGGGTTTAGGATAAGGGGTTTAAATGGTAACAAAAATGGAGCCCATACTGCCAGAACTCATTATGCAGAATGTCCCCAACCCAATTGAAATTTTCAAATGCATGGAAGGTATTTTGAAAATAGCAATGTATCACGTTGCTCAAAGCAACAACAAAATTTATAGACAGGCTGAAGTGTTGGTTGGTTGGTCCTTCCACCCGCTACGTCCAACCATGGAAATTCCCCCCTGTCAGGTGAAAAGAAGGCAGCTTGGACTCCTTGCATTGAAGGAAGCATAAGGCCAGTCTCTGGCCTTCCTCTCCAGGCAGGATCACGTTAGGTAAATGGTGCTGGGTGAAAAAAAAATCGTGGAATAGGGTTAGGGTTATAAAAAAAGGAAAGGACATACTCAAAGTACAAATACCTCAAAATTGCGATTAAATTATACAGTAAGTGCGATTAAAGTAATATAACTTAATTATCATGCAGTATGCTTATAATGTAAAAACATTACAACATACAGTACATAAACATACTGTAACAGTCAAGGCTCACTTCATCCTTTAGCCACGCTGTCATTTGCATGTTTGCTGGATCTAAAGTACGCAACATTTTCCAGCACAGCCTTCCTATTGGAAGCTCCTCTAACAGGCAGCAATGAGCACAGTTACAGCCGAGCAGCTACTCACAACTCCAGGGTAACTTTCCCTTACAGCAGACATGGAGTTGGTTACATCAGCTCTGGATCCAGACCGGATCAGCAACCTATAAGTGTCATCCTATCCTAGTCTAACCAAACAAGTAACATGAAGTGTAACATTCTGTTTTTTTAAGAGTATTATGTACAGTAATATTACTTTAACCTGAGTATAATCATCAAGCTGGATCACGTTACCAATGTACAATGTTCAACTTCAAGTTCATGGTCACATGTTTTTATGAGGCATTAAAGAGAGAGTGACATTAGCTCCTAAAATTTTACAGTTTGAAATGAGAAAAGGGTTGTTCCTCAGAGCACACGGGTCGTCCACAGGCTGCGTTGCCAAACCCGCCCAGGACAGTTTGCGTTTTTCCGCAAGGAGGAACCTGCAGGAGAAGTGGCATTAAGCCGATTGGCTGCCGTGTTAATAGTGAGATGGTTTGGCCATGTGCTCTTGTAATGATTTTAATGATCAATCAGTCGATTGTCTTCTGGCTTGGCTCCACGGTGGCCGGCATGCTTTTAAGCAATTAAGTTTATTGGTATCACTATGAATTAAGCGTTTGGTTATGTGGCGGGCGGCGGGCCTCTTATTGCCAGGGGCGAAGCCAGGACTTGAGTTTTGGGTGGGCCTAGGCCACTGGCTAGGAGTGGGCGTCCATGCACTTGTGTAACTCTTAAAGGGGAAATAACACGAAATTCAACTTATTTGTGTGTACTTTATCTACCCCCACAAATAAACACATGTATTATAAACAACCAGTCTTTCATGTCATATAGGAGCTTTAATGTAAATTGCTCTCAGGAACAGCGTGTTTGGGTTTGGCCTCATAATGTCATCAATGCGCCATCCTTTGCATAATTCCTTCTCTCCTTCAGTCTTCAGTTCCTAATTTGCGTTTCCACTTTGTTTATAATGTCCACTGTTGTTGATTTTCCAAGCTGGTACAGGATGGAAAAAACCTGGTTTTATATAGTATCAGTATAATGACTACTACAAAATATCCAGCATATCAGCGCCCCCACCACCTCAGGACATTGTGGCACTGCAGCTAAACTGTCCATAAAGAAATGACAAGGACTGGTTATATCAGTGGCGATTAAGGCTCAAATCATTAGAAATAAGCTTGAGTGACATATACAATATGATATTATGTATTACAAGCGATTTAAGGAATGCATGTTATATGTGCTTTAACATTATTTACAGTATGTATAACATAATAGACTAATGATCATGACATGCCATGATATATTTGTACATAATGGCATAGTCAAAGGTAAGGTAGTGTAAGACGTTTTTCCAACAATATGGACTGTAAGAAACTACTAATATATTTGTCAACAGAGATATTACATGTAATACAATATTAAGACATTTTCTCAACAATATGGGCCATTATGGGGCTGCCAGGGGTTATTTCATAACATGACACATTATTGCATCTGTTATTACGTTATGCATTTTTATTACATTTAAATTACTACATTATGACTTTATGAGCAGTTATAACACTGAGTAGCTATATATATGTATTCAATTTAAAAAGCACACACACACACACACACACACACACACACACACACACACACACACACACACACACACACACACACACGCACATATATGCACTAAAAAGGAACTGAAATGCAATATGCAGAACCTTAGTAGGTTATACACTTTTGGCTGCTGTCCTCTTTTACACTCTAGATACCGAGTGGGAGGAGGAGGATGTTATCAGAGCCAAGCCGCAAAATCATCCATTATAAATTGTTTTAATTTTAAAATGATAACAAGGAAAAAAAAAGTTCTGTAATGAAAATGCTTTAATTTGTTGCTATAGAGCCTGGAAGTTTGGAATTTTAATATTGCATATCCATGGGCGTATTGCCTACTACAAAAGTAAACTTTATGCTAACATAAATTGGGTCTTGGTATAAAATCTGCCAGGCAGCATCTCTCAACAAGCAAACTTGCCCTTAAAAACTGGTGGAGCAGAAGCGATTAGAACTTCTGCGTGTAAGAAACAATGCTGCTCTATGACAGAAAAACAATGCATATGAAATGTCAAGAGGTAGAACAAGGTTGCAGTTTTTAGCCTGTTAGCAACAAGGCATCCGAGGTCGTTGGCACTGTGTGTCAAGTAAATACTCCCAATAGTCTGAATCAGTGGTTTTCAACCTTTTTCATACCGGGGCCCACTATTTATTCATAATTTGAGCCACAGGCCACCATTTGATGACATTTCAGTTCCACAGATCCCACAACTAAATATTTCTTTTGCTTTGTCCACAAAGGCTGGATGTCATAGAAAAACGAAACGGTCAAACATACAGATCAAAATGCCCATTAATCTACATTCTCAAGTTGTGTAGACTTAATTGGGATAATTCACATGAATATTGGGGGCCCCCTGGAATCCTCTCCACCAGTGGTCCCCGGACCACTTGTTGAAAACCCCTCTTCTGAATCATTTTTAACAATGCATTGAATTGAAATACAATACGAAACTTTATTGTCATCTTGCACTGAAATTTGTTTTGTATGCATGGCATCACCGTTCACATACAAAACGGCTTAGAAGTCCAGCCTAGATTGTGGTGATCAGAGTAGTTGTCACCGAAGGATGGCCGTTTTTTGTAGTGTAAAACACTGGAACTAAAAAACACGGCATGATGGACATTGGCAGCGGTGTGTAATGAGCAGCACTGCTTCTCAGGGTCACTTTGACATGACTGTTACCCAAGCTATAAACTCTGTGTCACATCATTTATCTGCTATTTTCAAAAGATCTTCACCCATTTTTATTTCTCAACATAATGAGTGCATTCTACTTTTGTTCCTTCAGCAGCCTCTTTCAGGCTGCATGAACAGCAGCCTGAAAGAGGGACAAACTGGAGTCCGAAATATGTTGTTTTTTTCAGCGAGGGTGACAACTAAAGTCTCTGTAATGTTTAGGCTGTAGGCCTACTAGTATTACTGCAAAACAATCTAAAATAAAGGGATTCATAACCACTAAAGCTGGGCTGTTGCCTGATGTTAGTGTTTTATGCTGTACTAAATTATCTAGAAGGGATTTATAAACATTAAGGCTGGGCTGTTGCCTGATGTTATGCTGTACTATATTACTACAAAACGATCTAAAAGATAAAAGAGCCGCCATTGCACTGAACCCATGAAGTGAACAGAGTTTGCAATGGTATAGGACCTAACTGTGCATGTCTATACTCGGGGTCCGAGATTGTTTTAGGCCGAGCCTTCCTGTTACCGAACTTCCAATAGCTGACATTTCCAGATCACGAGTATGGGGACACAGGACTGAATGTGAATTTACTTATAACTCTACCTTCAGAATAGCACTGAACCTGTTTCTAGGCCAGCCTTTCCAAGCTGAGCTTGATTTTAGCTTGTTGCATGTAGTACTGTTTGCTTTTATGTTGTCCTTTTCTCATGTTTTCTCCCCTGGCCCTCCTCACACATATAAAGCATCCTTGAGTACTCACAAAGAGTGCTATATAAATCCCAGATATAATTATTGTTATTAACTTGCAGTGGTAACAGGTACGGTAAACAGGTTGTGTCGCAGAATCAGATCTCAAGGGCACTCAAGATGACGAAGATAATAGAGATAGTGTTATTAACAGTTTTTCCATGCTATAACTCTTTTTTTTATTATTATTATTATTATTGGTGACTGCCCAGGGGTGGTCCCCTGACCCCACTTTGAGAACATTGAGAACTGCTATAAATGGCAACTGACACTTGTCTGTCTGCAATCGGTGGGGACCTGAATGCTTCACACACTCAAGTGGTCTAGACAGGAGAATTAAGTAGCCTGCAGAGAGAGAGGAGTCTTTCCAGATGCCTCCTGTTCAGCGACTCTGTCGTGGCATTGAACTTAAACCGCACAGCTGACCCCCCTCGGGCTATTATTAGAACACAGCCTCTCAGGGGGTTGGAGGGGGACGTGGTGGACGCAGGGGTGGATGTAACATTTCCCAATTGAGGGGAGCAGGAGAAAATGCTATGGGTTAGCAGCTTCATCGCCCGCACCCATACCATTTTTGGTTGGACTTTGGAGGACTTTCATCAGGCAATTAAGCATCAATAATACCATCAGTTATTGTTGAAGTTGCAACAGACACGCAGCATGCATAAAGCTAAAGGTCTGACTCAGAGTTTTCTGTTTTCAATGATGAAATGCTGTTGGTTTAGTGGTGCCACAACACAAGTTAGTAGCCGTAGTAGTGTTTCAAATCATTTTACATGTAGATACAAGCGCTTTAATTTGAAATATCTTGGGTTGTTTTGCATGCCATCGTGTTTGGTGGGGCAGACTGGGCATCTACGGGGGCATTGTCCAATGCCCCCCCCCATGCTAGATCTGCCCCTGGGTTGACGCCAGAGAGGCAGAGGCAGAGAGTATCATCTACATCTCTGTCCTCCATGTTAACCTTATACCTGACTTTTCCTCTGCTGATTGCACTTGCCATCCCTGTCAGTTCTGCTTACGGTGAACGCGAACACACGCACGTGCGCGCACACGCGCCGATCGATAAAAACAAACTTGGTATTTAACAGCATTGGCATTCTCCTTACAAGTACCCCCCAACCATCCCCCCACGTATTTGCTCTGCCTGCTTCTCTTTGGTCCCTCGCCGTTGGCATCAAATGTCACTGCAGATGTACCTGAACTACGTGCACACATACGTGCACACATGCGCACATGCACGCGCACACACACACACACACACATGTGCATGCCCACACACAACACTTGCCTGGCTCAAAATAAATACAAAAATTAAAAATGTGAATAGGTACAATGCCTTTGTTATACGGCCGTCCTGCCATGCTGAAAAGTAATTATTTGTTTTCTTTTTATTTATCATCTTATATATTATACTGTATAACACAAAAGGAACATTCAGTGATTTGGAAAACCGTCCCGTCCCCCTGTAACAAGATGTGCACACATGCACAAATTCTGCAGTGGCGGGGAAGTAGAAGAGGCCAACAGCCATAACGCCAAGGCCCACCCCCACTCCCCCAGACTGAAACTATTTTTTTTGCCCCAGGGACAAGGAGGAACTCCTTATGGTCACCACATTCTATAGTAGGAAGGATTGGCCAAAAAAAAGAAGAAAACTATAACGATGTTTAATTTAAGTGAAATCACTTAATATACCTTTAAATTATGGTGAGTATGATTGGATACAGGATTCCAGCCATATCCTATGGTTTCACCTACTCTTAGTTATTATTTTTGGGGTAATGAGTGTGTTCAGAAAGTGGAGATGAGTACAAAGTTAAATCCATAGTGTTTATTCATGTCATTGATCTAAATTAAACTATACATGTACTACTGTGGGTCTGAGTTGTACTGTGTATGCCAATGGATGACAGTCATCGACAAAAACTGATTAAAAAAGTTTCACCAATGAACTTCTTTCGCTGGTGAAAACTATAGCTATAGCTCCTAAAACAATAGGAACATGGGGAACAACCTAACAATGCCAGCGGGAAGACTGCGGCAGGAGTTATGGGGTAATCTCTCATTTGGAACTGACACACGGTTCGTAACACAAAACTTTGCCTGTGTGAGAGAGGTCTACTCTAGACAGACATTTCACCGATCCACAACAATTAGACTCTGACTCACTGCCAAAGTGCCTCCTTTATAGGGTTTTTGCCGGGATATGACCTCACGGCTAAGAGTTTCTAATTCCCAGGTTTCTGAGCTCGTGGGAGTGAATAAATTGTTTCTATTGACACATGCTGATCTGGCTGTACTGCATGAGAACAATAACATCTACTGTGGTTATTGCAGGTGTCACATGATTTACAATACAATACGCCCTGCTGGGAGTGATGATTGTGTTGGACTGCAACCAAAGATGAACTAAGATCTCTCTTAAGATCTAAACAGGATCTGACATCTGAATCTAGTGATACCAAGACATCAGAGACGCAGACAGTACTTCTCACAAATTACACACACGCACACAACGTGGGTTTGAAACTATGACCAATGATGAGAAACTCCCACACTCATTGGGAGAAATGCAACAATGTGCAAACACAGCAGAAAGACTTGTAAATTGTTGTGACATTAGATGATTTGACAATGGAATACAACCACCCGAAGGAGTAATGCGGCCTGTACTATCTAAACCTGCCCATGCAAACAGAGCTGCTACATTTAAAGAGATTTTAAACTGCACAATCTCAAGGAAAAATGTTGCATTTTGTCCTGAAGAGTGAGATAAATGACTGTTCAAAATAGACAAAAGAACATTTATATGATGTTATAACATGTATAAAATAATAATGTGACATAAATCTGTTTACAAAACTTGGTACCCCTTCCAACTGTATATATTTTTCCAATTTTCAACGTTTTTTTATTGTATTGTGTTCGTGACGCTTTGGCAATGTAAACATTTGTTTTTGCATGCCAATAAAGTTCCATTGAATTGAACTGAGTTCAGTCCCATTGATGGACAGTAACACAGTATGAAGTAACTGTTCTTTACTTGAAGGTAGGGGAAGTGATTTCACTTTTGTCAGATATCACCCAAAAAAAATCTGTTAAAATGCTCTATTATAAGGTGTGCAGACCATATATGGAGTTTCCCTCTCCCCCATGTTAGCAGAGGAGCTAATAAAAGTTCTCCAGATGGAGGGTGAATTCTCCTCCAATCAGGATCGAGCAGCAGGTTCACATAGTGTAGCTACTCTTGGGCGCCCCTAGTGCACCAGGCTGGTACTACATGATGAATTTCAAATCACTTACCCTACCTTTAAGTATTTGTGGATACTTTATCATTTTCACTACACTATACTTAAAAGACAAATGTAACCTAGTACTTTTGACACCCGCCACCTTTCTAGGAAATGAAAAAGTATGTTTAACCTCACTTTATGACCAGTCAGGTTTGCACACTGCAGGCATTTTTTTTCTATCTAGAACGTATAAAGTTGGGTATATTGGGTCTATTTTATCCAATTTCTGCAGCTCTCTAGTGGGGTTTAGTGGGTGCATAACAGGCTGACAGCTACTACTTTCAGATCCACAAAACGCAACGCAAAAACTTACCAGCTGTACAACCACCTTCCTGTTTGACTAAAACTGCTTGACTAAAACCATGGTCCTGTTAGTTTGACTAAAACCATGGTCCTGTTACTTTGACTACAACCATGGTCCTGTTACTTTGACTACAACCATGGTCCTGTTACTTTGACTACAACCATGGTCCTGTTACTTTGACTAAAACCATGGTCCTGTTACTTTGACTACAACGTGGGAATTGTACCCCAAAAGGCTTTCTTACCTTTGCGGTTGATTTAGTTTCTCAAAAAGAAAAAGTGCTCCAGTTATTTTTATTTTGAGGGGGGGGGGGGGGGGGGGGGGTTCTTATTTGCCGTTTCCCTTTAAAATTATGCTATGGGATGTTATTCAATTTCACATATTTATATCACTCCAAAATATTTTTTTGCTATATTTTGTCTCTTCACCATATCAATAGTGTGTTGACACTCAGACTTTCACATGGATCAGAATTCTGAACACTTGGACAGCAAAGCGCTAAGTGACGTTGAATAGGTTTAAATATTATACAACGTACGTTGTAATATATTCATTTGAGTTCATTGCAGCACAGTGAGTCATATTATCAGGCACATTTACTAATAAAGGCTCAGAACAAAGCAAATGCTGCTTTCTTTTGTGCTATTTCTAACACTGCAGCCCGGTCAAGGTTCATTTATGATGTGTCTCTAATCTCTTGAGCCGACCCAGTGTTGAGGTGGAGGGATATAGAGAAGAATAATAAATTGCAGTTCTCAATGACCCCTGGAGACTAAATTTGCACAAGCATTACGGATATAATTCATAATGGGAGATCTAAAGAACAGCTCACACGTCTCATACCTCATTGTTCCTCATGAGGGGATGCATATGCAATGACGTTTCCTGTCTGTGTGAGGTCAAACGGGACCTCTGTTAAAGGCTACCTGTTCAAAGTATACTACATGAAACACCATGAAACTCTGTTTTGGGAGGATTATTCGTGTTTTGAGGTGGAAATAACAAAAATGCTCAGGGCATATCACTGGGCACCCTATTGAAACTTTTATCTGACAAAATCACGTTCAACCAAATATCTGTTCGTTACATACACTACACTAGATAATGTATTCAAGTTCATGGAAAATCTTTCCAGTATTGGTATAGCAATCACGGTGGCTGTGGCTCAGGAGGTAGAACAAGTCGTCCAATGATCCATGGGTCGGCGCTTCAAATCCTGGCTCCTCCTGTCTGTATATATGTCGTGAGGACGCTGGCGTTGACTGTTCGCTGCTGCAACTCCCAATGTATGAATGAATGGACCATTGTAAAGCGCTTTGAACACTTGGAAAAGCGCTCAACAAATGCAATGCAGGGTCTGGAAGTGAACCTTTTTTTCCAAGACGGCCTCTCTGCCATGTCTAAAATGCTTCGTCCTGTGTTGGACTTCTAAGTAACAAAATCTTGCTAGCTCTGCCAGTTGCATCCAACGCGCACTGAAGAGTGTTTGCACTTCGGCTTTCATGCAGGCTCCTGTTTGATTTGGGAGTGAGGCTCCTTCACCCTCTTTGTTTTGTGCAAGTTGTCTAGCAGCAAAGGGAACCAGGGCGACAGAACTTTTTTTTTTGCCCTGAGAAAAGTGAGAAAGAGATTGAACTTTGTACAAATCAGCTTGCCAGTCATCTGATAGAGCGAGATGAAAGTTTGAGGACAGAGGATAGGAGAGAGAGAGAGAGACAGAGAGAGAGAGAGAGAGAGAGAGAGAGAAGGCTGTGGAGGGATTTAATTAAAGATCTGACACAGAGCTGAGATCGTATACACTGCATGAGTCATGCAGTACAGTGGAACAGATGCATGTGCACGCACGCACGCACGCACGCACGCAAACACATTGAATTCTACTGTACTTGTGGGATCATTCAGACCTCACAAGTATTAGTACTACAAGTACATACGCATGCATGCATGAACAACAAAAGCCACAGTTGGGTCTAGCTTTGTGCTTCCAGCTATGAAGCATAAGACCACTTTTTAGTTTTTTTTCGTCTGTTTATCTTGCCATGATGTGATTTCAAATGTGGACAAGACATTTAAAAGTATAGTAAGTGATTGCACTTAATTCAGAGAGTATGTGGTGACCATCTAAGGAGTTTCTCCCTGTCCCCAGTGGGTGAAACTAGGGTTTTATGACGCCCCTGCGGGGGCGTCATAATCTAATTTGGGGCTTTGGGAGCCTTTCATCCAATCGGGATGAGAGCGACCTTCCTCCAATCAGGATCAATTTGGGGGCGGGCCTTGGTGTATGTGCTGTTGGCCTGTTGCAGAGTGTGTTCATGTACACACTCTTATGTCAGCCACAACAGTTTTGTCGGTTTGTCCGACAAAATCCCTGGCAACATAATTAAGCCGTATCGAGCGTTAAAACTGAATTATCGCCTCAAACCTAACTCACAATGTACATTTTTGTATCTGCTCTGTTTGCTATCTAGACCTAGGAGGAAAAAGCTTTGGAAGTGAATGCACGGTTAAGTGTGTGTCTGTCCCGTGGCTTTTATAAATATCAAACTAATGAAGTATTAAAAGCTTGTGAGAGCATGCACGCACAATAAGTGTGCACAGACTAGTGCACACCCACGCACACACGTGCATACACACGCACACATGCACACACTTATACAGGCTAAACCATAAACAGACTAAACTACAGTCTCTCAGGGCTAGCAGCTGGCTGCAGTTATCTCTCCACTTCACAGACATGCAGGGTTTGCAGTGTTAATCGCACACATGGATCTCTCTCTCTCTCTCCCACACACACACACACACACACACACATACACCCACACATACACACATGACAGTTACCAAACGACCCCGGATTACCCCCACGTCAAGAGGCATGTCTAAGCCATGCGTGAGACATCAATCAGTGGGCCACGATCACGTCATTGAGGGGTCCAATGTGTCTCCGTCCCAAATTTGCATAGTGGGCCCTGGTTGGTTTATATCCTGCAGGTTCCACATAAATCCATGTTGGCTTGAAGTCACCATTTCGGGCATGAAGTCCTCCCACAGTTGACAGGGGCCGGGGCTTAATGTGCCTGGGGCAACATGCATATTGGCAAGGCACTCCCACAACACCAGAGGGAGTTCAACAAACCATGTGCAACTGAGATTCGGCACAAACAAGGGAGTAATTCTTTTTTGCTCCTATACCACCAGAATGTGGAATGCCCTACCAACAGTCATTAAGACATGCAAATCACTTGAGTCCTTCAAAACCACTCAAAAGGCACTGAAGGACGGCTGCAATTCGTAACTGGTCACCGTAAAAAAAAAAACACCGCCCCCCCCCCCCCCCTGTATATTTTTCTTTTCCTTTTTACGTCCATTATGATTTGCTGATTCTGACAGAAGTGAATATTTGTATGTCTTCCGTTGTTTCATGAGATGTACAAGATTCTTAAATAGTGTGTCCATTCACAGTTATCAGATCTGTTTTAGTTGTATTTGAAATGTACTGTTACTGTAAATCTAAGTAGTATGATAAAAAAAAATCATTCACCCATTCACTCACTCACTCACTTGAAGGCTGGTTATGCAAGGCAATACTCGCGCAGTCTGCTGCTGGCTTTTCTCCGCCTTCTGCTTGACCTTGTGTTCTGCTTGTAACCATGCTCCGGGCAAGTTAAAGGGGAGATAACATGAAATTCAACATTTTGTTTTATTTATGTGTTTTGGCGCTCCCATGTGTGTTTTGTATCCTCACATATCCTGCTTCCAAAGTCCAGAAAGAAATGACGAGAATGGTTATATCAGTGGTGGAGGAACAAACCATTAGAAATAAGCTTGAGGCATACAATTTGATATTAAGTTGAATTAAAACACTTTTTTGGAATACATCTTATTTGCACTTTAATTTTTACTGAGGGTTAGGTTTAGTTATAGTTTTACTTGAAGGCTTCTGTATGTACGAAATCTGATAATTTGAATGTTTTCTTAAACCCTTCCAATATTAGATCACTTCATGAAAATATCTAGTATCTATGACAATCATAGGGGCAACAGTATCCATACATGTCCCTATAATCTTTGTCATTGGTGGAGGGACAGTCCCGACTGGACTATTAGCAACCAATCAGGAAGTCCCTATGTTATAGAGTACTACTGTATGCATTTGTCAGGGCCACTGCAGTGCCAATGATTGTCATAGATACAATCATATAGGTATTTTCAGGAAGTGATTTAATAATGGGAGGATCTAAGAAAAAAATATCTTTAATGCCCTAAATAATAATGGGACGAACTAAGAAAAAAAAAACTATCTTTAATGCCCTAAATCTCAGAATTACATTCTGAGATTCATTACATATACTGTATCTACTTTAGGTTAGGTTTCTGGTTCAAGGACTTCAGTGTTCCGTACCATGCATTAGGCTGTCATATCACAGTGATGTCCTTGCACAACCTGTGTAGTCTGTGGTATGACAAGGCCCTCCCTGAGGCATGTTCAGCGTGTGCTCGATACTCCTGGCTCTATGCGGCGATGCATGATAAAGGAGCGTTGCGCTCTGTGGCATGTGACGTTCAAGTTGGCCTCGGAAAACAGAGATTTCCCCTTGAAACCCACGCCAGCGAGAAAGTAGAGATTTAATTAAAGTAAGAGTCCTGGCTTAAGAAAGAGATTAGTCGATTAGTAGTACAGAATATTGGAGGACGTTTGAATTGACTATTAGGACCACTAAATGACATTAATTGATTGATACGGGATGAACCCAACCTACTTACCTCCAGGACTCTGGAGGTAACTTCTTTTGGTGGCTAGAAAATTAGGTAACTGAACCAAATTCTAATATTTGTTCAGAAATCAACAAACATCAAAAAAGGAGGAAAAAAGGTTATTTAAAATTTAATTCCTGCTGTTGATCACGTGAAGCCAAATTGCCAAGGATCTGCTCCGAAAACTGAAGCATTATCCTCATTTCTTTTTGGGTGCTGGATAATTAGGAGAACCGAACCAAAATTGAATGTTCGTTTAGAGATAAACATCAATAAACAGGATCCGTTGATACACAGCTGTTCGTTTTCTTCCCCATTTTCTTAAAAGTAATGTTTTTTTGACAAGCACGTTCCCACCCGACAGCAACAAATAGTGAAACTTTCCCTATTCCGTGGAGTCATTTTGGCTGCTTTGAGCTGAGCGAGCACCATGCCCCTGGGCTCAGAGAACACCATTGTGCACTGCCGCGGCATGGCGGCACTGAAATTGCAAAATGCATTGGTTGCCAGTCAGAGGGAAATTCATGAAATGGGTTCCTATTTTGGAGAAGCAACATTTTTTATGACAGCAGCTCTATGATTCTGACGGCTGGCTGCAAAGACAACAGATTTTAAATTGCATTGTAAACAGAAAGGGGCGCTCAGCGGAGTGGAAAACTCCACCAGGAGGCACCTGCTCTTCCTCTCTTCGTTCATCTGTCTGTCTGTGTGGTCATCTTGTTGGACTGTCAATGGGATATTTAATTATCCCACATCCCGCATGAACGTGACAATAATGAAGTCATTGTCTTTATTTGTTGTTTTATGCGACTGCAGTTTATTTAGTCGACTAAATGTATTTTGTTGAGAATATCTGATCTACAAGTGCACTACATATTTCAGCGCGGCAAGTTGTGCAGGAGGGGCCAAATCATTACCTGCGACTGTTGAGCCCAGTGGTCGGGGGTTAAGGTTAGGTTTAGGCATAGGTTCTACTGAGGTTATGTTTAGGGTTAGAGGTTAGGATTAGGTTTAGTACCAACCGGTGAAATTTTGCCTTCTGCGACTGCGTAAACTCGCATGTATGTTCTGTATATACACTCCTTAAGTCGCTGCTTTCACTCTGAAGAGCATGTGCTGCGCTGGTCGTAAAGAGAAAGGTCAGAGGTATGTATGTGAGTCATGGTCCATGGATGTGGGAAGGAAGGAGATTGGCATGTTGGACCACCAGCTAGCATGGGAGAGGAATGGAGACAGAGGAATGGTAAAGGAAGGAAAGAGAGCCACGGGATAGTGCAGGATAGAACAGTCTCAGACCAACTAAAAGAGATAAGGGAGTACCTTTTCTTTAAGGCTATTGTCTCTCTACTTGTCTCTCTCGGCTTGTCTACAGCAAATCACTGTAATCCGATGATATGCTATGGTACCATATTTTCCCAACTATAAGGCACACTTAAAAAGCCTTTAATTTTCTCAAAAAATGGCACTCCGGAAATGCAGTAGTATCTATTCTATGTTGACTGCAGTAGTTTCTATTCTCTGTTGACTGCAGTAGCTTCTATTCAATGTTGACTGCAGTAGCTTCTATTCTATGTTGACTGCAGTAGCTTTTATTCTATGTTGACTGCATGAGTAGCTTCTATTCTATGTTCACCACAGTAGCTTCTATTTTATGTTGCCTCCAGTAGCGTCTATCTATGTTGACTGCTGTAGCTTCTATTCTATGCTGACTGCAGTAGCTTCTATTCTATGCTGACTGCAGTAGCTTCTATTCTATGCTGACTGCAGTAGCTTCTATTCTATGTTGACTGCAGTAGCTTCTATTCTATGCTGACTGCAGTAGCTTTTATTCTATGTTCACTGCTGTAGCTTCTATTCTATGTTGACTGCAGTAGCTTCTATTCTATGTTGCCTCCAGTAGCTTTTATTCTATGTTGACTGCTGTAGCTTCTATTCTATGTTGACTGCAGTAGCTTCTATTCTATGCTGACTGCAGTAGCTTCTATTCTATGTCAACTGCAGAGCCTCTATACTATGTTCACTGCAGTGACTTAATCTATTTTGCACCTTATAATCTGGTGTGCCTTACGAAAATAGTTCTAAAACACCGGTAGGCCATTCATTGAAGGTGCACCATATAATCTGTTTTTGTACCATGTACTTGCACTGCAGTGTCTAATTTTGTAGTCATGCGTATAGGACCCCCTCTAACACGAGATGCTGCATCTCAAGCACCCATCCTCCCAATATAATTCTGACAAATTCTTTAACAACATGTCTCACTGCACCACGTGAGCTTGCAGATCCCAGAATATGGATGACAGGGTTCAAATGGCTTCATACTGTACATATTACATAATCAGTGAGATTTTGTCTTTTTTCTGGGACTATACCCTTAATTTTCTTGGAAAAGGGAGATGGCAAGCAACGTGAGCTTCAGTTGCTCGTCTGATAGTTGGCAACCCTAATATTATGTCAAAGGTTTGTCAAACTCTGGTTTAGAAGATAGAAAAGCTTTGCATTCCAGGGGAGCAGAATGAAGAGATGCTCTGATGATGAAACGCACATGAGGAGGTCTAGAAAGAGAGGTTGGGACGCGTGATTTTTCAAACCCGTCATCTTGTACCACACATGGAAATCAAAGAGAAAATGTCAGACACCGCAGGGAGATATACTACTAGTTTTCAGAGTGTATTTTTCCTCTTTTTTAAATAGACCAAAGAAATGCCACAGCAAAAAAAAAAAAAAAAAAAAAAAAAGTTTTGGCAGGCAAGACTCGAGAATTGCATGACAACTTGGGGACTTTTCATTCCATCACATCAAGAGCCGGATAAAATCACATCCCCACATAAACAGGAAGTACATTGTCTTTGAAGAGAGGCAATTGGCTCACTGGCATGTTGTAATCTGATGATATGAGAGAGTTGTCGCACTTGAAAAGCTCAGAGCAGAGGGAGAGCAGTGGACGGCTGCAGCCTTCTTAATAATCATTAAGTGTTCCATGTTGTACTTTGAGAGACAGAGGGAGAGAGAGGGAAGGAGAGGGAGCAGGTCCGGATCTAGAGGGGGGCAGGGCAGAGCCCACCCAAACGTGCCTCCTGCCCACCCAATGAAAGGACAACTGATTGAAACCACTGGTTTCAAGCAGTGGTCCAGGGACCACTAGTGGTCCTTGAGAGAGTTCCAGGTGGTCCCCAGGCTAAATGGTGGAATGTACTGTAACTCTTTGAGTGTTAAAATTAAGTGGGAAAAAAAGTTAATATTCATGTAAATTAGCTTGAGTCTACAAAACTAAAGGATGTAATAGAATAATGGTCATTACGATCTGTATGTTTTTCTGTTTTGTTTCCCCAAATCCAGTCTGGATAAAAGCAAACAAAAATCTTTCGTTTTCGGATCTGTGGGGCTAAAATGTCATCAAATAGTGGTCCTCTGTGGCTCAAATGCCGAATAAATAGTGGGCCCTGGTGTCAAATAGATTGAAAACCACTGCTTCATATGAAAAACTTTGGAGTTGCCCACCCTGCCATTCTTCCAGCCCACCCTAGTAGGGCTGGCTAAATCCGGCCCTGAGAGGGAGGGCGGGGGGGGGGGGGTTGGGGCCGGGCCCCTGGGTTGTCACAGAGTTTGATGGAGACCTTGAGTCCAGGATTGGTCTGGGCCGAGGGGAGACGACTGACTTGAACTTTCTTCAAAAACCGAGTTCAGCCTCAGACTTTTTTGAGAGTCCCTGAACTTGTGAGACTCACCTTCTGTCCCACAAGCACAACACAGAAAATTAACCGTCAGGAGATCAATCCACTATCCAGATCAATCAGCGACGGCTGTATCACCGGCGTGTCGGCATGCAGGGAATCGGTGTGATAATTGCTGGGGGAGGCGTTATAGGCCTGAGCTGGGGGCAGCTCTCAAACCTGTTCTTCTTTTCAATTTCAATTAAATTGACAGAAGGGTCATTGGAATGAGGAAAATGTGTTTAAAAGTAGGCCTGTCAAAATACAGTATGTATTTGGACGTGAATCGTGTATGAAAAGACAAGGCCTGTTCTAGGCATAGGCAATATAAGTGGTTTTATTTTTGATGTATCCCCCAGGGGTGTCATATGGGGGACCCCCATCCATGAGCAAGATTTGTGTAAAAATGCAATCCATTATTATTATTATTATTATTAAATTATTCCAAATTCCTTCACATTTTTCCATGATTCCTCTTTAATTGTCTTTGCTGCCTCTGCAAGTATTCCTTATGAATGTGCATACTCATGCTTCTGTATCTGTACTTGTCAGTGTCTACTGTATGCACGTACGGCACGGCATGCACCCATGCGTGGATCATGTGTGTGTGTATATATAGTTTCCTTGGTGTATTTGCGTATGCTGTACATATTGTACGTTTGCGTTTGCGTTAAGTTTATATCATGTGACTGCTGCAGAAATAGTCCATAAGCGTGCTTCTCACTTCGCAAACCTTTTCAGGCTGTGATGTGACCTTTGCAAAATAATAATAATAAAAATGTTGCCGGTGGAATGCGAGGAGACTCAGGGTATGGATATTACGTTAGCAATAGTGTGGTATGATGTTGTGACAAACGTGACGGTAACATCAAAAACAGCAGGGGCATTTGTGACAAATAATCAAACGATCCGACGGACCACCTCTTCGTCTAGCCAGCATGTCATAAGCAATTAAAGCAGCGTGTTACCCGTGTTGGATCGGTAGATCATACATCAGCTCCAAACTCTGTGGAAAGGGGAGAGGAAGGAGAGCGGTACCTGCGATTTGTCATGATTGATGTACCTGATGTCAATCACTTTTCGGGGCAGTAGAAAGCTCCTCCACTGTTGACACCACCATTTTAATAGTTATTAGAGAGGGGGGCCAGACAGCATGCTGTTTTTTTTCCCCTGACAACTTAATTAGAAGCGAACGTTCGCAAAGCTCCCTCGGAAATTCCTGGTGATGGTCAAAGCCCAAAATCAGGCCTAGGGGACAACACTAGTACATAGGGTACACGGGCAGAACAAACTCCACACAGAAAGTCTCTTTCGCCAACCCCCGCCTCGAGTATAGGCACTGATAACGTGGAGGAGGAGACACGCCACACCACACTGTGCCACCGCGCCCATCTTGTTTTTATGTATATATTAGGGGTGCTGAATGATTAAAATTTTTAATCAAATTAACCACACCTTCAAAATTAATTTAATCATGATTAATCACCATTCGGACTATTTCGGACAATATGCCATGTTTTCCTGTGTATTGTTGCGGAAATGGAAAGACAGCGGGCTATTCAACTAAATTGTTCAGGAGTCCGCATTGCCAAAAACCCAAGGGGCCCGGGGGCCAGACTGCCACAGCGACTACTCTCCACCATGACATGTGTACACACACAGACACATTTTTTAAAGTATTTCACTTTTAAAATGCTCCATTTATAAGAAAAGTGCAATGTGCATCTGGTCTTTCTAACATGCATCATATTTGAACCAAATCAAAATACACGTTTATAGTGCAGCTTATGAAAAAGTTCTTCATATCTGCACAACAGCAGCAAATCACAACATCTAAGGCACAGTTATTGTGCTCTCTCTTTAATTCTCAAAAGGCTTGCAACAGGGGACAGGACTAGCCTACACACAGGCAACTAATGACAGTGATGGCACATCTTTGACTGGCCAGTGACCATACAATAGGGCCCACCATGTTCATTTCATCAAGACAGACAAATACAAATATTCACTAATGCAAAGGTAAACAGGGAACAGGGAGGTAAACAGGGAAAGAAATAGGCTCTACCTCCTGCAGCCAGCATGCACTCGACTCTTCATCATCTCTGGGTGTTTTTTTTCTTCTTGACAATAATCCATGCAACAGTGGCGTCTTGTCATCGGATTATTTTGCGACAGCATTGACTTGGTTACAGAGCAAATGCGTCTGCCTGCGCTCCCTATGGAGTTTCAATTTAGCCATTATTTTTCGGTCCACTTAAACTGGCGATTTTCTGAATCAACTTTTCTTCTCAGTTTCGATGGCGACGCGGTTAAACAAACACACCATTCATTCATTCATTCATTCACACCACAATAGTTGGGAGTGATCCGAAAGAGCTGCTTGTTTGGTTTGTTTACATCTGACTTCACGTGCAGCAGGAAGTGGAGCTCTGATTCCCCGGTGGGAAGGGACCATAGAGACTAGTGACAGACTAGCGACATTGAGGGGTCACAGAACAGAGCGTGCGCTGCTATTCAGTTAGCTGTACTCATGCTCAGTGGAAATGAAGAGCAGCCGCCATTAGACCATTCCATGGAAGTGAACGGAGATGTCAGGCCACCAGTTTAGTAGCCCTGATATACTCGCTCGAGCCCATAGACTCCAATGCATTCCGCAACTTTGTCCCTATTTGTTGTCCCCCTTTAATAGAGTCGCCAGCGAGTGGAATCACATCCGAGACAGAGCATGCGCACGCACGTGCATGTGCGTTAATTACGTTAAAAAATTTAACGCAAATAACGTAGAAATTTAATCAACGCCGTTAACGCGTTAAAAATCAACACCATTAGTATATATATATATTTTTTATTATGATTGATCAATAAGGTGGTGTTCAGGCTTGTGTCAATGGCACTGACATGTTAAGTAAGGAATCACAATAAAAACACATTAATTCTCCAAAATTACCTGATTATGTATAATACTGTACACCTTCACAATCCCGGTGATGTCTGACAGAGACCAGGGCAAAACTTGAATTTTCAAACTTTTTTTTCCCATCTGGCATTGGAGATGGTAAACAGTCAGAGAGACTGCTACTCCTCTGACAAGAGACACACTGGGACAGGGGAGTACAGTACACAGAGATAAGGATGGGTAGGGGTGCAGAGATGGGAATACAGGGGAGGGGAGCTGGGTTTAGAGTGAAAACATGTACTCAAGTAAAAATATTGACACTTAGTAGTAGACTTGATAAATAAGATAAGAAAACTTGAAAAACATGTTGATTTGAGGCATTTTTTTTTAAATGGGCTACTCCCACTTTGAAAGCCAGTGTTATCCAATCAGCTGAGTTGTGTCGACCACAATAACTCCTGGTGCCGCCATTATAATAGTTAATGGGCATAAATTCATCCTTGGCCTCCAGGGGGTGTGCAAATGTGCATGCAATACAAATTGACCATTGCAATAAGCTTAATAGAGAAAGTACATCATAAATAGTTAAATAGATATTGAAACCGGATACTGTATAATCCTTAAGGAAAGTTTATAGGTGCACTATGTGAATTATTAGCTCTGGTCCATGGCTCCACCGCTTCTATTATTCTGGCTTGCAGTAGCACTATGGGAAAAACAATGATCTCTCTTAGATGAAACTCTAACCAGCCTCTCCTCTTTAGTAGATATTGGGTATTGCTGTACTTCGATATATTGTTATGGGACATTCTGTAAAATATACCCGTATTTAGTGATGGTGCTCTATGGTTAAAAAGCCTACTTTCCTTAGTGGAAGCACTCTGAGCCCCCCACCACATGTACAAAATGCACTTCCAGACGTATTGAGGTTTTCTCTGTTGGCAATATCGGTAGAGTGCACAAATCTTGGTTGTTTTTACGGTTGAAAACAATCCCCTTTTGCCTAAAAAGTGCATTTTATGTGTGTGGTGGAGGGGCTCAGTGTTTTAAGAAGGTGTAAGAAGGCTTTTTTAATAACACAAGACGTGTTTGAAATACTAAATCAAATCGTGAGATTTCCCCTAAAGAAGAGAGGCTGGTTGGGTTTGAGCTTAAAAATAATGGTGATTTTCACATCGCTCCACTGTCAGGCAGACATAGACTCTGAGAAGCAGTGGAGCTATGGCCCAGAACTGGTGAATTATTGTTTATTTCTCAAGCTTTTCAGTTATTGCCTATATTTGATGAACAATGAAATAGACTCCGGTGTTTAGAGAATGCAAATATCAATTAATTGCTGTTGCTCTAAAAGTAAACAAATAAAGATGTTTGGTATAACAGAATACTGATAGAGCTGTTAACTGCTTGAGTAATCACACCTTACAGGTGCAGAAAGAATTGTGCGGCGTAATCATTTTGTGCCAGCCTGATCCTTATTTATTACAGCTAGTTAATTAAAAAGTTCAAAAACAACATCTGGGGACGGAGAGACTCCCCTTGGAGCGGAGATAAACCAACCCTTTGATAAGAGCTCAAGGTTTCTTCTTAGATATGAGATAACTATATGAATCAGCTGCCTGTAATTCACTCCCACTTCAGGTGGGCTAGATTCCCATTCTTTACATTAGAGACCAGTGCTTCTAGTAAAATTGTTTTTAATAATTAGTATCATATTATATTATATATGTCCATCAAGCTTATTTCTAATGGTTTGAGCCTCAATCATCACTGATATAGCCAGTCCTTGTCATTTCTTTATGGACACTTTAGCTGCAGTACCACAATGTCCTGAGGTTGTGGGGGTGCTGATATGCAGGATATTTTATAGTAGGGTTATTATAATACTGATGCTAGATAAAACCAGGCTTGTTTAAATTCCATGTCAACTTGGAAAATCAACAATGGTGGAAATTATAAACATAGTGGAAATGCAATTTCGGAACTGAAGACATGAAGAAGAGGAGGAATTCTACAAAGCAGGGTGCATTGATGACATCATTATGAGGCCAAAATCAACAAACTGTTCCTGAGAACAATCTACTCAATTTATTAAATCTCGTATATGATATGAAAGACTAAATGTTCAAACTAGATAATTTGTGGGGATAGAAAACACACACTTTTGGAGAACCTAATGAAAAAAGTAGCCTACAAAATGAATTAAAGTGTAACAAGCTGGACGTAGCCAAATCATTTGGAAAATTGGACTTTTTTTTGCCCAAGTGTAAAGGTAACATTATATATAATATAACTGAGTTAAGGTGAAAGGTACACGTTGCACTGAAACCACTACAGTTAATTTGAAAAAGTGAGTTAATAATATTGGGAGACAGTGCTGTAAATGCAAGGTGTTATTATTACCACCCAATGCTGGCATGGAGGAGAGATAAAGTCAGTACAGGGCAGAGGAGGACAAGCAGGGATGGAGGGGGAGGACGAGGGGGGGGGGTGAAAGAAGGAATAGGGTGACCACATCCAAACTGTTCATTTGAGGGACAGATGTGTTGCATGTGTGGGGAAACGTTATGGGATGGGAGGGTTAGCAAATTATTAACATCTTGATGTCATATTCAAAAAACAATTCAGGATTTCGATTCAACTATAGCAGAAATAAAGTTGATCTACAAGTATATAGACTATTTTTGATATAGTAAGTCGATCTAAAAGTATATAGACTATTTTGATATGATAGTCAATCTACTAGTAGATAGACTATTTTTTGATAGTAGTCAATCTACAAACCTATATATGTATATGTATATAGAGTTTTTTTTATACATATGATATGAGACATAGTACATGTAGTGTGCCTCCTCTGGAGTAAGTGTGGAAATATTTTTGGGGTTGTTTTAAAAGACGGGGAATTCCACCCATTTTCAACATTTTTTCTGAGAGCGTACAAATGCAACCAAATGAACCCTAACGGGTTAATTTGGTTCCATTTGTACGCTCTCAGAAAAAAAGAAGCGTCTAAAGAAATCCATTAACATGGTGAAAATACGTCGTTGTTTTAAGCCCTGTGTCAGCATGGCGACGTGTTTACGGTTATGGTTAGGGTTAGTGTTAGAGAAAGCAAGTACAGTATATTGACCAAAACTACCTCAATAAAGTAGCCAAATGGACTGCATCGCGATGCGCTCAATGCAGTCGGGGGGGGGGGGGGCAGGGATGAGGACGCTTATCAACAAGGTTGGCTGGCAGACAACATGCCTGGCTGTGAAACTCTGCTCAATAAGCAGCGTACACTTACTGGGAATACTGGCTTGATTTTTTGGCAGAATCCGCTGCTGTCCTGCAAAACGAGGGACATCTGGTCACCCTAAGGAGGAATGAAGATGAGGAAAGAGGGAAAAAAAGATGGGAGATGCAAAAGAGAGAGGAGGATTGGAATAGGAGGGAGACGAGGGAGTTGGAGTTGCAGAAAGAACGGAGGAGGAGGGAGGGGTGGGGGTAGCTGGGGGGAAGGGGGTGCTTGAGATTCCAGCCTGCACCACACTATCTGTGGAATGGAAATGCACGGCGACGGATGGATGGACCCAAATGAACTCTTATTAGGGGACTGTTTGGGTGCCTGTCGCGGCATGAAGAATCAATTTTCCTGTTGGGTGTTCTTCTCGCAGTTATTGATGTGCGCTTTAGTGTCCTGAAATGTTTTAACGGCGCGTCTCTCGGGGTCTAGGGAGGGATGCATACAGCTATAAATTCGCAGAGCATGTTTCCATCTTATATTATTGTAGATGCATCAAATGAATAAACAAGAGCTGCCGTCTTTGTTTTTTTGGTTCGTGGTTCTTTTTTGCCCCTCTATGGCAGTGGTTTTCAACCGTTTTGATACCAGGGAGCACTAGTTATTCAGCATTTGAGCCACGGACCACCGTTTGATGACATGTTTAGCCCTACAGGCGCAAAACTAAAGATTTATTTTTGCTTTTGTCTAATTCCAGTCTGGCAAACATCAAAATGATCATTCTTCTTGATCATTCTTCTACATTTTCTAATTGTGTAGACTGACTGTGTAGACTCAGATGATGAATATTTAAACTCTTGGGAGTGTAAATATTTTTACGCTCTCAAAGAGTTACACCTGGTTAAACAACTTTCCATAATTTAGCTCGGGACCACCCGGGACCCTTTGGTTTCATTTTTACGCTCTCAAAGAGTTACATCTGGTTAACCAACTTTCCATCATTTAGACTGGGGACCACCTGGAACCCTCTCAAGGACCACTGGTTGAAAACCCACGGCCCTATGGGGATTCCGATATAAGGTGACACTCTGTGGAGATGTCATTTTGCTAATAGAGGAGCTGGTTATTATTTTTTGGATGGTCTAGTAGTGGGATTATAGCTGTAATTAGTCGTTATTTCTAGGGTTGGTTTGTGTTCTCTTCTCTGCAACCTTCTTCACCTCTGCCAATATGCCACTCTAATGGAACTACAACAATTCATAATGTTTTATATTTTCATTGATTTGGAGACTAGAGTGCCTTTTTGTTTTTACTCCCCACACTTAACATAATGTCTAAATTGGAGAGAAAAAGGAGTAAAAGGCAACAATAAACATCAATTTATCAAATGTGTTACATTTAGGCTTGTCTCTCCAGTGGAACTAACATCTTTACATGTAATTTGATCAAAGATCCTGGGAAGAGTAAGACTGTTTTTCATATAATTCAAGATGGCAGGTCATCTAAAGGTTAGAGGTCAAAAGTCTGAATACATAACTTGTTTGGCATGCGGAGACGTATTAGTGAATATAAGTTACATTGCCAAAGGCCAAACCGTTCATGAGTTATGACTGTGTTCAAATTTTGTATTTTCAGTTGAGTGCAATAGCACCACCATTTGACCAATGGGCATGGGCCCCGCATTCATCACTGTTTGGCAGCGCCCTCTACCAGATTACTGAGTTTTGCAAAACCCGACTGCACGGTTCAACCAGAACAGCTAGATAGAACAAGAAGGGACCAAGTGCACTTTGTTAGCTCCTGGGTCCCTTTAAAAAATAGAGTACATTGATGACATCATTATGGTGCCAAAATCCAACAAACTGTTCTTGTGGAAGTGTTTCCGGACTTGGAACAAAGATGTATTTAGATCACACCTGGGCATTATGCGGGAGCCAAATGCGGCCCTTTGGCTGACTCTGACTGGCCCGTGAAACTGTACTGTGGTTTTCAACCACCAGTGGTCCTTGAGAGAGTTCCAGTTAAATGTGGAAAGTTGGTTAACCAGATGTAACTCTTTGACAGTGTAAAAATGAAACCAAATGGACCCTTGCAGGTCCATTTGGTTTCATGTTTACACTCTCAAGAGTTAAAATATTCATCTGAATTAGCCAGAGAATGTAAAAGAATGGTAATTTTTTTTTATCTATGTTTGCCTGTTTTGCTTGTGAAATCCAGCCTGGAATTGTGAACAAAAGCAAAATAAATCTTTAGTTTTTGGGGTATGTGGGACTAAAATGTCATCCAATGGTGGTCCGTGGCTCAAATACTGAATAAATTGAGGGCCCTGGTGTCAAAATGGTTGGTCTTACTCTTACTTTCATCTTGAAATTAATATATTACGCAGACTTTAGTTCATCTTTTAGTCTTGGCCCTACACAATATTTTAGGTATGTCATTTGGCCCCTTGGGAGAAATAATTACCCACCCCTGATTTAGATATATTTACTCAAGTATATGTGAGTACTTTTTCCACCACTGTTTCCAAGCTATATATAATGACATTTGTCATCCTGCTTGACCCCATGGCCCAGCAGAGGGTCCGGCGCCACGCCGCTGTTGATTGACGCGCTGTAATCGGCTAAAGAGACCCAGACTTTGACAAGAGGGGCTTAGTAATTGGATGGATTTATGTTGCCTGGCTGCTTAGGGTACACACTTATGCACGCACACACACGGCCACCCCCCCTCCCAAACAGACACACACACACTATAGTGAACCCAGATTGTGCATGGAGCCAACTCTTATCTTTTTGATTTGTAATGCTGTCTACAATGGCAATTTAACGTTGTATTGGTGTAGCAACACAAGTTGAATAAATGCACTAGAACACCCTGCTAAATTTGAATTCTTCACACTAGTAAGAATATGAATCTGTTTTTTTTTCTTGTCAGTATCAATGTGTTTGTCAGTGTTGTAATATGCCCAGAGGTTTGACACGGCCCAGAATGTATTAAGCATCAGTTGTAAAAGTAGACTTTGTACTCTACACATATCTGCTATTGGTATCTGACTATTATGTTTTCGCACATATTTTGGTGTTAGTTATCCACAGATTGGTTACTCCACGCTATGGCTTTAATTTGTTGTTTTTTGTGTCAATAGTTTTATACAGAATCATGCAATAGGTAGACCCTCCAAAAAAACACAGGGAAAAGTCCTTAAATTATGCAGACTAAAATCCTTGACTTTGCAAATATGCATTGAAATTGCAGGAGATTCTGCAAATCAAGTGAAGCCTGTATAATTTGCAAATTTAGCACGGAAATATGCAAATAGCTCTGGAAAATATGCACCTTTTTGGAAATAAATGGATCCCTGCAATCGCGTAATCGTGTTTTTCTGGAGGGTAAAATGTGTACGTTGCGGGGAGGGGGGGGTATTTGTCAGGATTGAGGGTGAAGAGTTCATTCCTCAAAATGAACATGCATGCATGTGCGTGCACGTGGAGTGTGACCTTGCGGCTTAGTGCTTTTGTTTGGGTGTCAGGAGGATTCCTCTCCGTGTTGTGAGCTGCTGAGCATGAGGACCTGTTGATAGCAGGCTCTGGGACGAGGACCACCATAACAACGGGGGGTTGTCGTTTCTCTGAACGGAAACAGACACGACAACCCCCTGGAGGGACAGAAAACAGGCTGTTCTCCCATTTCCTCAAATCATCCTGATTTGGTGTTCTCACTCACAACACATTTTACAAAGAACTTGAAGGATTACCATGAAAGCTGGCCTCAAGACTGTTGGCGGAACTTAAAACGGTCTCTGCCTGGTATACCTATGTACAGTAACCTCAACTTTGCATTAAAGGTTAAACCTAACCACATTCCTAACCTTATTGGTAATGGAGCCAACTTTAGTGTGTACAAACTCTGTGTTTGTACAAAACAGAATCTAAATCCACCCCACCTCCACTCTCTTGGCTCATTATGAAACTGCTGGAGATGGCTGTGCTGTGATTTGCTAAAATGCAAATCCCCCACACAACCCCACTCCCCCTCACACATTAGCCACGCCTCTCCCGAGCCAGACAAATGTTTTGTTTTCATGGTTTGTTGAGAACAAAGTTCTGGACTGTCTGCAGGGCGAAGCAAGTGTCCACCTGCAGGGAAATAGCTGCAGCATCAAAGTAGAAGCACATAGAGGGGAAAAGAGCAAAACATAGCTATCTTTTTTCCCAACCAAAGTTCAAAACTGAGATGGGTCTCATGTCCACAGCTTCTCTTTAAAAATGCCCTATTTTTTATTTCTGGAAATAAAATGCATCCAACATGAATTGGCACAAACACAATCTGAAAATGCCATAGCAGAAGTAACTCTGTCCACTACATTAGTTTACTAGAATGTCACCACACAACACAGGCAGTACTCAGAAAGAACTGAGTCAATGATGATTAACTTATTACACCGGGACAATATAAATGCAATCATCGGTTGTAGTTGGGAACTGTTGAACAAAAACTCTGGCGAAAATAAATAATCCATATGAAGATGATGATCACAACAGTCAGCAGTAAGCCAACAGCAGTATAGCACCGTTGTAGTCGAATACAGTTTAGCTATACAGAAGTGCTTTCGGAGTAACCGTATTTCTCAATTTTTTCTGTTCCTCTGTTAATCTCTAATGTTTGATTCCCACTGTACTGAAAAGGATTGCTTATAAAAAGCGGACATGGCAACACTTGGAGAAATCCATGAAGTACTCATGATTTTAACTGAAGATTTTAGACATTTCTAACTCATGTGATCATGTCAACAGCACACTACAAATAATACAAACTATGAAGAACTAGGAAATGGTATTATCAAATGGAAAAGGGGGTGGTTTAAATAACTGAACTTTATTCCTAGAAATTCACAACCAATACATTCACAGATTTATGGATGTCAGGTTATTGGGACGCTGCACGTCTGACTAATGGCGACACTGCGCACCTGTATGACCGGGGATTGATACACTTAGAGCAAGACTACAGATAGACAGTTAGCATGTAGGATGAGTAAATGCTTATCACTACTGCTGGCATGAAGTGTGGTGCATTGGTTTTTGCTCAATTGTTCCACATTCTTTGCAACTGCTAGTGAAACTACTATATATACGTCTCCACATTTTCCCGAGACAGAATCCCCTCCTCGCCTCTACCTGTCAGAAAACAGGATTATGGCACTATCTTTCAAAACAGTTTCCCTAGAGGTTCCCTTGACTGCCAATGTGTGAGCACTGATGAAAGTAACTACTCGTAAATACATTTACTCAAGCTCCGTAGCATTACTTTTTGGTTTTGAGTGTTCACTGGAGCAGTGAGGAATGATGGTAAAATAAAGCACCTGTCACATTACTCATATTTTGTGTTTTGATTGATTTTCCTTTAAAACGTGTCACGTTTCCAAGGAAGCATGACATGTTTTGTATTGAGGTGTGCTGCCTGGGACTTTAACTGATTAATTGAGATTTAATTAATTACAGAAACAACAACTCAATTAAAAATAATTACTTCATTTTAGTCGTGCATAGATTTTGCACCACAGAACCTTTTTCACTGGACGAAATTTCAGGCATACCGATTATACCGGTGCATGCAATGGGAGAAGAAGACAATCAGGGTAACCTGCTATTGATCTGACATTGCATTCTTCCGTCCCCCCATTGGTCAGAAATTACTAACCCTGTCTCTAACTCTCACTTTCAACACAACATCACAGTCTGGACACAGGGTTTCAAACAAGGCGGCCATGCCACTATGCTAATGGTGGAATTCCAGAACATGTTCGGACTAATGGGACTTAAGATCTCCGGGACTCAGGATCTATGGGCAGTACCCTTAGACTATATACAATAGACACAACATCCTGAGGAAACCTTGAGGCGAAATGGAGATAGTGGCCAAAGTTGAGAATGCAGTTTTGAGCTCAGTGGGCCAGAAACATGAACGTGCGATAGGCTCACTGGCGTGCACAGAGAGTTTCAAGGGCAGGTGCTCAAATGTAACCAGGAGGGCACTCTAGCCGCCCGGCAAAGCCGGGCGGCGGAAAATTGAGTTTTAGGGGGTTAAAAACGCATAGAAAACAGCATTTAAGCATCTTTTTGCTCTTTTAAAAAGGGCATGTTGGTCCAGAGAGGGCCACTAGGGGGTGCTCAAACCCCCCTTGACGTCTATGTATGCACGTCTATGGATAGGCTCCACCCCCTCTAGAAACCTTCAGCGCTCTATGCACGCACACACGTGCGTTCATGTTCTTGGCCCATTTTCCCAGAATGCACTCTGTTTTTTACCCTCCGAGAACAGTGAAATCGCCTCATGCGCTGGGTGAGCAACTTAATGCAAGTGAATGAGAAGGTAACTTCCGGTGTCGTTTCTATTCAATATGTACTCTAAGGCAGTGCCTGCCAATCAGACGGCTTTGCCTGGCCCAGTGGATGATATTTTAATTGACCCAAAAATGCTTCTCGGGTCATATATTGATATGCGATTAATTGAAATTATTTAATTTACGAAACATAGAATTAATTAGAATTTATTTTCCCGCCCCTAATATATGGGCTTTTATACTTTGAGTAAAAACATCCTGGCTTGAGTAGTAAGCTATACATCTTGAGTTCATGAGTGAATGCGCGCCGCCAGTCAGTCGTCAGCTAGGGTTTCCTACGTGCGCGCGCTGTGAGGCGCGGGGCCGCGCCATCCAGTGGCTGGCTGTGTGTGTGTGTGTGTGAGTGTGTGTATGTGTGTAGTAAAGCTGAAGGGAGCCAGCAGATAGAGAGAGAGCAGTACGGTGTGTGAGTGTGAGCGGAGTCTACACAGCTAGACATGGCGGCGGATCCTCCTAACCCGGACTGGCTCTCCTGCCTGCCCTCTTCTTGGAGTTACGGGGTGACTCGGGATGGACGCATTTTCTTCATCAAGTAAATATTTCAATTTGGATTATAACCTACCTACCGAACCGGATAAGGATCGTGGATGTGTATCTTTTTTCCCTTCCCCAAGCAAGCCGACCGTTTTTGTGGAATACTAATAATTTGTTCCCCCCTTTCTTCTTTTTTTCACCTTTTCTCCCTCTCTCCCATTTCTTCTCAACAGCGAGGAAGCAAAGAGTACAACCTGGTTGCATCCCGTCACTGGGGAGGCCGTTATAACGGGCCACAGAAAAACTCCAGGTACAACGATACAAATATATATACGTCGCTGCTCCGTCGGTTGTGCTTTTGACTTGTTTTTGTGCCTTAAAGATTCCCCTCCTCTGACTGCACACACGCACACGCCCCCACCACGCACGTACGACGAGAACGTTATGTATGTGCGCGTCAAGACGAGAGAGAAAATATCGTTACACAAGTTGTGTGTGGCGATATATTAAAACGTGAGAGATCTCGACTCGATCGGAGCTCTGCGGCGAGCGAGCAACAGTCTGTCTTCTCTCTCTCTCTCTCTCTCTCTCTCTCTCTCTCTCTCTCTCTCTCTCTCTCTCTCTCTCTCTCTCTCTCTCTCTCTCTCTCTCTCTCTCTCTCTCTCTCTCTCTCTCTCTCTCTCTCTCTCTCTCTCTCTCTCTCTCTCTCTCTCTCTCTCATTACGCACGGAGACAGAGGGTTCTCCTCTCCCGGTTTTCTATTTCAGCTCGGCGACACACACACACACACACACACACACACACACACACACACACACACACACACACACACACACACACACACACACACACACACACTTTGAAAGTTCTGTCACGTATTACGTTATGGCTCTTGGATAGGGGGGTGGGATTATTGGGAGGCGTGCAGCAGCTCCCATGCAATGCATGCAATGCACTGCTGGGGTGGCAAGCATGCAGTGACATATCTTGGGTTATGTCACATTCATAAAAATAAGAATCTTAATAATAGCCACACATTCATACTAATGCAATACATTGACCGCTGCAGCCAGCCAGCTGACAGCCAGCCCAGCTCTCCTCGGCTGCAGCAAAGACTATTCCCCCCTCCTCATGCACCCACCCCCCGCTTTTTTAATTTACAGTCTTTGCCTAAAATTGCCTGGCGGGTGTTATACTGTTTTTTCCCTCTGTGTTAAGAACGATCGAAGGGGTGTCTTAAAGGGGAATTCCACCCCCATTTTCATTTTTTTTCCTGAGATACATCAGGAAAAATACATCAGATGTATTTCACCATGTTAATGTTTTTTCCAGACCTCCATCTTTAGGAAATACACAATTGGGGGAACTTTTTATTATGTCGACACAACATCTCTAAGGTATATAAATGACATATTAAAATGTTGAAAATGGGTGGAGTTCCCCTTTAACTGTTACATCGCACCGATCGTCGCACGGACTCCCTTCCTCTCCTCATTCAGAGAACAACTAAAACAGATATCGTAACATTGGAATGGAAGCGAAGCTTCATCATGAAGCTCACACACTTGCGACCCGATCACTGCTGCCTGCATGCATGCGCGATCGATACAGTCAAGAGGGTTTTTATTTCACCAAGTAGCTCAACAACGCTTCCATTGTTATTGTATTCGTCAACGTTGTCGTTGGTGATAACCGAATGACAACGCACTAACAATAGTGCGAATATACTGTACCTCCGCAGTATCGTAGCCTATGGGGAGGGAACAATGCAACGCAACAATGACAACAATAACCATGCAGGGATTGTGATGGCATGAACATTGCTGCAAAGCAAAGGAGTATGTCGGCCTGCGATTAAATCACAGAGGCTGTTTTTTTAATGGTCGATCCTGCATGGCACTGCATTGCTGTGCAGGTGTGCGTGCGTGCGTGCGCATGCAGTCTAATCAGCCCCTATCTCACAGCTGTTTTATGTTTTGATTTTGGCTTCTCTGTCTCTCTCTCTCTCTCTCTCTCCCTCTCTCTCTCTCTCTCCTCTACCTCCTTGCAGATCTACCTACAGGATGGGAGGAAGGCTACACGTTTGAGGGAGCGCGTTGCTTCATCAAGTGAGTTGGAATGCCAAGGATAGAGAGAGAGAGCGAGAGAGAGTGGAAACCGTTTTTGACGTTTGAGTCGCTCTCTGTGTTTCCAGCAGTGAGTGACTAGCTGCTTTGTTTGGTGTGTGTTGTGTGTATGTGCGTGCAGCAGTGTGCACGTGTGCGTGCGTGCACCAGGAGGCAGAAGAGGGGAGTGATTTCCCTCAGCAGTCGGCTCTCATCAACGCCCACTTCTTCTTCTCGTGGTTGAAGCCTTCGATTACTTCGCCCTGGCGACGGTGTCGCGCGTGTGGGAAGGAAAAAAAAGCCCATCTGCAAGCTCGCAACAAGTATATAGCAGGCTTTGGGCAGGTCTCTGAGGCTGCAGATCGGTTATCTTTTCCAAGACTGACGTATATAAATTGGGCTTCGTTTTGCCCCCTCCCCACAGACAGTGGAAGAATGCACAAATAGATTCTCTCTCTCTCTCTCACACACACACACACACACACACACACACACACACACACACACACACACACTGTTGATCGCTCATTCCCAATCTGCCACTCTTTGCCGGATCCGTCTTTTTTTCTCTCACACAATCTCTTATCGCTGTGGTTGACTGTGACACACGCGCGCACACACACACCTTCACATAGAAAAAAGGTATTCTTTCTCCCCTCCCGAGTCAATGCCTGCACGCTGTCAGCGGGACATCATTTTGACAAGCCTGTGTGAGTCACAGCCGGCTCTACTGTCCTAAACAGGCTCTACTTGTTGGCGCTGTGTGTGTGTGTCTGTGTGTGTGTGTTTGTGTGTGTGTGTCAGAGGCGGATCTAGGCATGGGTATGGGGGGGGAAATGCCCTCCTAAATGCCCAGACTGCCCCACCAAACACGATGGCATGCAAAGCAACATATTTCAAATTCAAGTGCTTATAATTAAAATGATTTGAAACACTACTAGGCTACTGCTACTGACTAACTACATTTGTGTCACCACTAAACCAACACCATTTCATCATTGAAAACAAACTCTGAGTCAGACCTTTAGCTTTATGCATGCTGCGTGTCTGTTGCAGCTTCAACAACAACTGGTGTTATATTATTGATGCTTTACTTGCCTGTCCTGGCAAGTCCTGTAACCGAAAATGGCGATGAAGCCCCACCCATACCATTTTCTCCTGCCCCCCCAAATTGGAAATGTTACATCCGCCCCTGGTGTGTGTGTGCTAGGGTGTGTGGCCTCCCTAGGGTTATTACAGACAGACTCAGTCTCCCTTCCACACGTTTGTGCACGCTTATGTTTCCGTGGCGGACCTGTCTGACAGCAATAATGCCTTACAGTATTGACTCGCAGAGGCACATACAGTAGACGTCTGTGTGCATGAAAATGCACAATGTCATGTTGTTGTTTTTTTAAATATCTGTGGCCATTTTGAGAGCAGCAACAACCGGTACATAGGGGTGAGCTAATATAGCCACTCTATAAATAGCCCTAGCACCGCTGCTCAGTTGTTGTTGTCGTCTTATGTCCATTTATCCTGGAATGTGTGCTGTGCTATGCATGCATATGGGTACAGTACAACGTAGGTAAAGCATGCATTACAGAGACATGATGCATGCGCGCACACATGCACAAACGTGTGCACACATGCACATGTTTTATGGCTTCGCCCCATGGGTCAGATTTAAAGGGGAACTCCACCCATTTTCCTACCTAGAGATGTTGTGTGGACATGATAAAAACGTTCACCCAATTCTGTATTTTCTAAAAATGGAGGTCTGAAAAAAATCATTAACATGGTGAAATACATCTGATGACATCATCAAGATGATAATGATTTTTCTTTCAGACCCCTTTTTCCTGAGAGGGTACAAATGGACCAAATGGACCCGCTAGGGTCCATTTGTATCCTCTCAGGAAAAAAATGAAAATGGGTGTAATTCCCCTTTAACTCCTTCCCCGCTATCCTTTTTGGCTCCAAATGTCATTCCCTGCTAGAGATTTGAGCCAAACCAGCTCCTACTCGAAGCGAGACTTGGCAAAAATTGATAGTCTTGCCAACCTGCACGCATTTTGTGTAGACGGAACGCAATTCGCAGCGTTGACATGGGAAGGAAGGGCTTGATCCGTGTCATCATGTTTTAATATCATAAACAAGTCAAATCATGTCGTAATAACGCACCGATTGTTGGATTATGATCAGTGATGGACTTACAGTCCGTCCGTGCGTGCATATCTGCGTGCACCCAGCGATTTCGGTAATGTCTAGGTGAGGGGTACCTGACGTTAGCCAGTCATGCTAAAAACATGCCTGCTAATCAACTAAAATTAATGTCACAAATCTCACGATCAATCTAATCTCGTCCCTGTCTGTTTGTGACTAAAGAACAATCTCGTTCTATGCCAGGGTCTGCAGAAAGTCTGCAGCCTGCAAGGGCAAAAAAAATGCAGCGACATTCACCAGTATTGAATACGACAATCAGTGCTGGACACCGCAACAGATCCCTCTCTCATTCCGTCCGGACAGAAGAGACGGTTCAGCACAGTCTTTTTTTTTTCCTTTGGAATTCCTGGTGGATTCTTCCTGGGTCAGACCACTGTGATGGCTCATTATGCAGGCCATGTCTCTGTTCCCATTCAATCTGGATAGACGCCCTGCGCTGCTCGCTGAATATGCCTGGCCGTTGTGACGGCGTGAGTGTGATTTACCCGACGCGCTACATTTTCTGAGCAACGGGGGGGTTAGAGGTCAGAGAGCGTTGGGAGTATTTCCCTGCTGAATCAGAATCAGGTTTTCCTTTGTCTCATCTCAGGGTTTGCATGAATGGAGTAAAGCAGGGGTTTTCAGCCTTTCTGATAACATGGGCCACTATTTATTCAGCATTTGAGCCACGGACCTCCATTTGAGCACATTTAAGCCCCAAAACTAAAGATTTATTTTGCTTTTGTCCGCAATACCAGGCTGGATTTGGGAAAACAAACATACAGATCAAAATTATCATTAATTGTGTATACTTGGACTGTTCACATGATGAACAATTTAACTCTTGAGAGCTTGCGCAACGCGCAAGTATGCACTCTACTGAGTTTTCTCTGTGTTTACATGAATGAATGAATGCCTGAATGAATAATGAAAAGTTACCTGTCATTTCCCTATATACCAGTACGTTGTACCTCTATGTCAGCAGTTGTCAGTCACTGGAGTGACTGACAACTAGTCTGGTGATGTGCACCTGCGGAAATGTGAGCCATATGTCTGCTATTTATTCATATCTCAATATAATAATATTCAAGCATCAGTCATTTGCACTTTCACATAAATAAGCACTCAAGTACAAACTGAGCAACTTTCACTTGAGTAACAGCATCCACCATGGCCTATAGGACAGGGTCTGGGTTCAGGTTAGGGGTTAAAGGTGAAGTTGAGAGTGTTTCCTTACAGGCCATGTTGTGATGAAGATCTGTGTTTGCTTGAGCGTTTTCTAAACGACGTTGACATGTCTTTGCTGGATTACTACATTAGCAATCATGCCTGTGTGTGTGCGTATGCATGTGTGGGTCCTCGGCCTTAAAGGGAAAGTCCACGCATTTTCAACATTCTAATATGTCATTAGTATACCCTAGAGGTGCTGGGTGGACATGATAAAAAAAGTCCCCCCATTCTGTGTTCCCAAGAAATGGAGGTGCCATCATCAAGATGTATTTTTACCATGTTAATGGATTTCTTTAGATGCTTCTTTTTCTGAGAGCGTGCAAATGGAACCAAATGAACCCGTTAGGGTTCATTTGGTTGCATTTGCACGCTCTCAGAAAAAATGTTGAAAATGGCTGGAGTTCCCCTTTAAGCTGAAATGCCATCGATGGCAAATTGAAATGGATTGTGTTCCTTCGTCTTGGCTTGATAAGCTGGATAACAGCAATTAAGCAACAAATGGGTGTGTGTGATCTTGATATGAGAGCCCAGAGGGGCCCTGGACGAAACGTGATCGCTCAGGGAGAGAGGGAGAACGGCCGAGTGCCGAGGTGTTTCTTTCCACTGTGGAGTCAGTGTGTTGTGTGTGTAACTCTCTACAGTCCAAACACCCTGCCACAGTCCATATTATCATGATCCACAAGGGAATGTAAACATGGAAGGGACAACTGGCATTTTTTCGCTATCTATGAATTCACCAAAAAAATCCCTGTTTGCATTGCATTTGGAGAGCATTTCTCAAACGTTTTCACGTCCAAGACTCCCCAAATGAATGTGTTTTGGCCGTAGACTAGTGTCCAGGTGATAATGTGTTGTCAGGGACTCGAATGTAGCAGTGGTTTTCAACCAGTGGTCTGGGGACCACCAGTGGTCCTTGAGAGAGTTCCAGGTGGTCCCCAGGCTAAATGATGGAAAGTTGGTTAACCAGGTGTAACTCTTTGAGAGTGTAAAAATGAAACCAAACGGACCCTTGCGGGTCCGTTTGGTTTCATCTTACACTCTCGAGAGTTAAAATATTCATCATCTGAATTAGCCCAAGTCTGCACAACTAGAGAATGTAGAAGATTAATGGTCATTTTTGGACTGTATGTTTGACTGTTTGTTTTCCAAATCCAGCCTGGAATCATGGACAAAAGCAAAATCTTTAGGTTATGGGGTCTGTGGGGCTAAAAAAATGTCCTCAAATGGTGGTCTGTGGCTCAAATTCTGAATAAATAGTAGGCCCTGGTATCAAAAAGGTTGAAAACCACTGCGATACATTCTTCACTTTTGTGTTACTGTTTTGAATATTGTCAATCAACGAGCTTTCAATGCGTCGTGATGCGACATGTTTGTGATCTTACAGATCACCTATTTTCAAATATATAGAATGTATTGGTATACGCGGTTTAAAACGGATTTTAGTCCGTTTTTACTCTGTGCTAATCTGTGTCTCTGATTGCAGAGCGTCTGATCGACGCACATGAAAGTTTTGCTAATCTTTTTTACTTTACAAGGCCAATAAAACGAAACGGCGGGCTTGCCAAATTGAGTTATTATCTTATGTCATCTTTGTTTTCCCTTTCTCTCGACCATACAGCCTGAGGGCGGCATGTCCTCATGACGATGCAAAACATCCTGTTCCTTTGTTGTGACTTGATTTTAAAGAAAAAAAAACAATGGGAATTCACTCTACAAATGGGTCTACAAATTGGAGATACAAGGCTACCATTTGGAAACCTGAGGGTTCCCTGGACCCCATTTGAAGAAGTTGAATTACTGTGCTGTGTGTGTGTTTCACACTGCGCTCTCTGTGCCAGAAAATGTCTCCCTACTGGTGTCATCTTTCTCACCCTGTCCTGCCCTCTGTCTGCCCCGTACCCCCCCCCCCCTTCCCTCCTCTCCTTTCTCACCCCGACTACCCCCCATACACACACGCCCACACTGCCTTCTTTCTCGCCATTACTTTCACTCTCCTCCTCCTGTGTGTGTGCCTAGCTGCTCATATACTGTACCATAATCCATGCTATGTCGAACAACAACGGATGGACCATAACAAGTTCATTTAGCTTCTGTCTCATGGACATACAGTATACAGTGTTCAATAGCGCTGATTTATAAATTTGAATGTTGAAAAATGAGCATAGCTTTGTTTTCTGATCCTATAACTCATTTGTACTTTTTAATAATTAAGCATTCAAGTAAAAACTGAGCAACTTTCACTCAAGTAACATCAACCATGGCCTGTAGGACAGGGTCTGGGTAGGGGTTGGGGTTAAAGATGGAGTTTAGAGTTGAAAAGTGAGCATAGCTTGTTTCTGGTCCAGAGGTGTACTGTGGAGGAGTGACAAATACAACATTGATTTTATTTTTTCTTCCTCTCTGTCTCTCAGCGTATTGGGAAAAGCGTGCATGCGCGTGTGCGCGCACACACACACACACACACACACACACACACACACACACACACACACACACACACACACACACACACACACACACACACACACACACACACACACACACAGGTTAAATTGTAGTGGAATATCACACTGGGCGAGACACAGACTGTAAAGTCTGTCGGCAGAAATTGTGCTATGCTAGAAAACCTATTACAAATCAGTTTACAGTCTCCCTGAATGAAACAAGTGCTGTGATTGGGCAGGTAAATATCGTATCCATGGGGAAATGCATCTGATGGAAGTTGCAACACTGATAGACTCTCAGATTGTGGCCAGGCTTTCCTGGTTGTTGTTGGAGTTAGATTTACAATGATCTTGACATAGGCTGAGGTAACCTAATGATTAATCAGAGGTTCAGGAGATCAGGAGGATACGGTTGATTTATAGTTCTTAGACCATGCACCGATCGTGTTGTGAAGCTTGTACTTTGGCTATTTTCAGTTAACACATCTATCGCCATGTATTCATTAAAGGGGAATTCCATTTTCAACTTTTCATTTGGTTCCATTTGTACACTCTAGGGCTGGGGCGGTATGGGATTTTTAATACCGCGGTAATTGCGGACCCCCATACCGCCGGTATGGCGGTAATGCGGTACACGCCCCCCCTCCCGTTTATAGTGTTATTCAACACAGACTGCAAAATTCGGACATGTACAGTACAGCGGGTGAGTGCACCCCGCCGCCGCTTCCCTTCCCTTCCTCTAAGTAGCCTACCTCTATACCACAGTAGCAGGCAGCGTCCTTTTAAAAACAGCCGGGCAACTTTTGTCCATCAGTTTACCAAGCTGACATCCAGTGTAACATGCGTCGCTACAGTGAATCAGTGAATAAGCTGTGCAACATGACGAAACACCAGCTGTAAATAATCGTCCCTTGATTGTGTTTTAAACGGATTATACGAATCATTTTGGGACAAATAAGGGTAGGAGCCGGCGATCAGCTAGGAGGTTTAATATCTTTGGCGTGTTTATATGAGGGACAAACATTGGGCTACACGCACTATGGATTATGGCAAGTAACTGGTTTCAAATGCTGCCGAGTGAGGAAAAAGCCCTGCGATGCGAGCGAGGCTGTCTGGCTCGCACCCGAATAAAACTCGGACCAGCCAAAATGAAGGGATTCATAAACACTAAAGTTTTGCTGTTGCCTGGTGTCTGATGTGTATGCTATATTATTACAAACCGATCTGAAATAAAGATAAAGAAGTCTATGTAGAACAGCCGCAATGAAGAGAACAGACGGCTTAAACTCAGGGCTGAATTGGGTCGAGCCCTCCTGTTACGCCTCGCTCAACGTCGCATGGACGAGGGAGAGAGAGAGAGAGAGAGAAAGAGAGAGACAGACAGAGAGAGAGAGACAGAGAGAGAGATGGTCCGTGGAGAGTATCGCACATTACAGGCAGGAGGACCACCTCTCTCTCTCTCTCTCGCGATCCTTTCCACTGGAAAGGATCGCGAGAGAGAGAGAGAGAGAGAGAGAGAGAGAGAGAGAGAGAGAGAGAGAGAGAGAGAGAGAGAGAGAGAGAGAGAGAGAGAGAGAGAGAGAGAGAGAGAGAGAGAGAGAGAGAGAGAGAGAGAGAGAGAGAGAGAGAGAGAGAGAGAGAGAGAGAGAGAGAGAGAGAGAGAGAGAGAGAGAGAGAGAGAGAGAGAGAGAGAGAGAGAGAGAGAGAGAGAGAGAGAGAGAGAGAGAGAGAGAGAGAGAGAGAGAGAGAGAGAGAGAGAGAGAGAGAGAGAGAGAGAGAGAGAGAGAGAGAGAGAGAGAGAGAGAGAGAGAGAGAGAGTCCGTGGAGAGTATCGCACATTACAGGCAGGAGGACAGCCGCCCCATCGGCCACAACTATGATCTTTTGACTGACAAAACATTTAGAGTTCGGTTAGATCACATATGTCAAACTCAAGGCCCGCGGGCCAAATCAGGCCCGTGAATGAATTATCTTTGGCCCGCGGGATAAAATTGAATTAGTATTAGAACTGGCCCTCTGGTATATTGCACACACCATGATAAGAAATGAATGCAACTAATTGTTTTACTTCTTCAACTTAGTCTCATTTACTTTCTCAATTAACTATGAAAGCAGCACTTGGTGAGGATCATAGAAGAAAAAAAATCCCTGAAAAATAGCAGGTGTTCACGTCTCATAGCGCGCCACTCTGTGGCGCGCTATGAGACGTGAACACCTGCTATTTTTCATTATACGTTGTAACTTAAAACAGTTTTTAATGCAGGCAGTTTCATCTTTACAATTATTTTGCCATTAAGAGGCATTGATTTTTGAAGGGAAATTACTATTTTGCTGTTTGACAGGGACGTCATTGTAAACCGGTGTTGAAACACAGACCGGTATCTCCGGCCCTCGACTTCTATTTTGGCCCACTCTGTATTTGGGTTTGACACCCCTGGGTTAGATCTATCGAGCTGGATTGAAGCAGTCAATTGGAATTGCAACGGCTGCCAGTGCATGCATTCTAGCTCGGATCAAACGACCATTTAACGACCTTCCTTTATTGGCCCTGCATAATCATGCATAATAATCATTTTAATACTATTGTTATTATCTTAACATATTAAACAAATTCCAAGTTCGCCAGGCAAACGTGATAAATTATGAGAAAAGACTATGGTGCTGCCCTCTCCTCGGCAGATCCACAGAGTATAGACAGAGTTGTGACAACTCCATTCACTTCATGGGGCCAGTCCAATACATAGACTTCTATTGAAGAGGGACAACCGGACCCTATGGAGTCTATTGGCTCGCGCTCGCATTTTTTGACCCCTCAATGTCGCAAAAAAGTAACAAACAAAAAAAGTCGAAAATATTTTTTTTATTATTTTTTTATTTTACCGCGGTAATGAAGCCCATACCGCGGTATGCGTTACATACCGGCGGTATGGCGATATTGCGGTTATTGCCCCCAGCCCTGGTACACTCTCAGAAAAAAGAAGCGTCTAAAGAAATCCATTAACATGGTGAAAATACATCTTGATGACGTCATCAAGATGTTTCACCATGTTAGTGGTTTTCTTCAGACCTCCATTTCTTGGAACACAGAATGGGGGAACTTTTTTATCATGTCCACCCAGCACCTCTAAGACTTCCCCCAATAGTTTCAATATTTTACTATGTCATTGATGTACCTTAGAGTCTAAGGTACATCAATGACATAGTAAAATATTGAAAATGGATGGAATTCCCCTTTAATCATTTTGTCGACCCACGGGACCCGCAACAATGTGTCCATGATGTAAACAGGTGTTGGACCCATTGGCTGTAGCTCGTTTTGACCAATGATGCAATCTCGGTTAAAAAAAAGAAAATCTGTGAGATAAATGTAGCCCATTTTTTTTTCCTAAATCTGATAATGTGTACGGGGACAGAGTGGATAAATCATTTCTGCCTCACAAGTATACTAATACACACCACAAAGGTGTTTGTGTGTGCGTGCGAGTGTGCGGGTATCAAAGCGGTCCTCAGTAGGCAGTGTAAAGGGGAACTCCATCCATTTTCAACATTTTACTATGTCATTGATGTACCTTGGAGGTGTTGGGTAAACATGATTAAAAACTTTCCCCCATTCTGTGTTCCCAAGAAATGGAGGTCTGAAGAAAACATCAAACATGATCAAACATCTTGATGATGTCATCAAGATATTTCACCATGTTAGTGGATTTCTTTAGACGCTTCTTTTTGCTGAGAGCGTACAGATGGAACCAAATGAACCTGTTAGGGTTCATTTGGTTACCATGGTGACGCGTATATGCAGCGTGTTTCAAACTGACGTTTTAGACGTTGTTATAAAGTGTAGGTTCTGCCGTAGTAGAAACGGCTGCTACGGCAAGCATGTTTATCTATCCCTGTGGTTTTCAACCAGTGGTCCGGGGCCCACCACCAGACGTTGAGATGGTTCCAGGTGGTCCCCAGTTAAGTTGGTTAACCAGATGTAACTCTTGAGAGCTCTCAAGAGTTCATGAATTAGCCCAAGTCTACACAACTAGAGAATGTAGAAGATTAATGGTCATTTTGATCTGTATGTTTGCCTGTTTTGTTTCCCAAATCCAGTCTGGTATTGTGGACGAAAGCAAAAGAAATATTTAGTTTTGGGGTCTGTGGGGCTAAAATGTTAATGTTGGATTGACTTCCTCTTGCCGCAGCGAACAACGCAGCCATCAAATGCTTAAAGTCCTTAAAGGGGAATACCACCGATTTTTTTTTTTCCTGAGAGTGTACAAATGGAACCAAATGAACCTGTTAGGGTTCATTTGGTTCATTTGGAACCAAATGAACCTGTTAGGGTTCATTTGGTTCCATTTTCAAAAGAAGCATCTAAGGAAATCCATTAACATGGTGAAATACATCTTGATGAACACAGAATGGGGGACCTTTTTTATCATGTCCACCCAACACCTCGAAGTTACATCAATGAATGACAGTAAAATGTTGAAAATGGGTTGACTTCCCCTTTAATAGTAGGGAACAACCCCCGTCTCACTCCCTGCTGACCCCCATGAGAGATCTTAGCCTCCATCTTCTTTTTCCCCTCATTCCCTGTCATCCGGGAGGGAAACGTCTCTTCCCCACAGATCAGCTCTGGCCTCTCACCTTTCCTCTCATTCCCATGTCTCCTCTCCGCCCTCAGTCAGTCTGTCTGTCTGTCATGTGCCCCCCTCCCCTCCCCTCCCCTCCCCGGCACACAGCATGCACCCAGCCCAGGGGAGATCAGATTCATCCTGTGGTTTGGTCACGTTAGTCCTGGCCTGCTGTTTGATGTCTCTGCTGTACTGAGCGCTGAGTGTGTGTGTTGTGTCCAGGGGTGTCGTCCATAGACGCATAAATGTAGACGACCCTTTCCAGCTCTGAGCCACGGTACTTGACCGAAGGCACAATTTTCCCAAGATTCCTTGCCTTGCAAAGCAGTAGAAAAGGGAGGCAGTTCAGGAGCAGCTCAGACAGTTCCAGCCTTTAATTTATATATCTGAGTGCAAGTACAAAAGAAACGTTTTGATGTATCAGTCACTTCTTCGTCAGGTCCTTGCAAAGCATTCGCATGCTTAACGTAAGGTAGTCACTTGAATGACAGCAAGAGACATGGAGGAATCGAATGAGTGATGTCACTCAGGCTACAATGCAGCACTATGCAGGGGCGGATGTAGCATTTCCCAATTGGGGGGGGGGGGGGGGGGGGGGGGGGCTGGAGAAAATGGCATGGGGCCTGCATGGTATGGGTGTGAAGCCACACCCATATCATTTTCGGTTACAGGACATTTATTAGGCAAGTAAGCATCAATAATAACATCAGTTATTGATGAAGCTGCACAGACACGCAGCACGCATAAAGCTAATGGTCTGACTCATAGAGTTTTCTGTTTTCAATGATGAAATGCTGTTGGTTTAGTGGTGACACAACTGTAGTTAGTAGCAGTGCTGCAATGTTGGTTGTTTAGGCTACAGAATGCATAAAAAGGCAACATTTATATGATTTGAATTCATGGTTGATCTCCTTTAACGGCCAAATATCTAGTAATTTAGAGGTCCTTGACGTGTTTTCAGACCACTGTTGTGTTCTACTCTACTCATTTGTATTCTAGTCAGGTTTCTGTCCTCATGGAAGAGCCATAAATATTTTCTTTATGACGTCAGCAGGGTTGGCTGAACGCCAGACACCTCAACTCATCACAATGTTATCTACATATATCATGTGTATGGATGTGTATACACACACACACACACACGCGCACACGCACACGCACACGCACACGCACACGCACACACACACACACACACACACACACACACACACACACACACACACACACACACACACACACACACACACACACACACACTGTATATCTCATTCATCAGCACCTGCCATATACTGTATATTTTAATCCAGCCTTCTCGTGGCTGTGCAGCGGTGCTGAGTGACTCTGTTCTATATGTGCAGAATGGAACACACACACACGCGCACACACACACACGCACGCACGCCACACACATTGTAGTCTAATGCAGTAACGTTAAAGTAGTCAGACTCTCTAGAGGTATGGACTGTAGGAGGTAGGGTCATTGTCATCATTACATTATTAATGCAGGAAGAAAGAAAGAAAGAAATATGCCCTGCCCTGTTGATTCAATAGGAATTGTCACAGGCAACCCGTGCTCTGTGACACGGTTTTAAAAGTCTATTAAATGTGGGCAATGACAGAGGTAACATCCCTGAGAGAGAGAGCTACAGGACCTTGTGTGACTAAGGAAGAGAATTATTTTGTCCAGTGTTTATTCGTGTTATGGAAATTGTCATCACTGAAGAAAACTGTCTTGAGGTTGGTGGAGGGCTTTGAGGAAAATAAAAAACCCCATAAACAACAGGGAGGCAGACTTCTGTCCGACATAGCATTGTACCAACGGTTAGGTTGAGCTGTCAACCCTGTGAGAGGTTAGGTTTTAAGTGTTTTGTATCCTACAACATTATGTATGAGTACAATACAGAGAGTGTTTGCATTCGCCATCTTTGTTGAAGAACAGGTGTCCCCACAGATTAGGTACTATAGAACACAGGGCTGGGGGTTAGGTTTAGGTGCATTGGACTGATATTTTGCACAAAACACTTTAAAACTATCATTTGTGACTGTTCTTGGAGCCGTGGCCAATCGGACCACCTTACAGGAAATCATCCAAAAACAGCGTGTCTTGGACTACCGTGGAATGATGAAGCTTCTCTCGAAGACACTCTTTTATAGCGTATAAATGAAAACAAACCAAGCTACTGTAGCAAGGGCTTTGTTCTCAACTAGGCAGGTCGGCTTAAAAGCTTGTGACGGAACGCAAACAGAAGGAAGCCGGCACGCTATAATGTCTCTTCAAAAGAGTGTTTAGACCTCGGCGGGGTGTGCAAGCGGACGTGTTTCACCTGTTCAGCCTCCTTCGACTCACGCCGAAGCCGATGAATGCAACAATAGCTTCTGAAATGCGTCCTCCAGCATGCCCGGGGATGCTAAACGTCTCCTTGTTGTGATGCTCGTTAAATCTCATCCTGCTGAGGCAAAATTTCCGTTTTGAAAAGTCTCTCCAGAGTGCGCCTGGCTTCCTCCTTGGAAGGGAATGGTTAAAGTGGTTATACGCTATGTTGACAACCGTGGAGCCGTGGCTTAGCTTGGAAACTAACTCCTGCTCTGTTCATAAACATTGGAAAAGGTAGCTCTATTTCCTTTAACTAAAAATAATATGCAGATATACATGCTCATGGAGTGCAGCGCTATGAGCTGGTAGATGTGATATTTTTGATAAATAAAAATGAAAAACTATAATGTAAATCTTTGAATGTACCATTATACCACCCCTTTAATACCTGGAGGAGGGCTGCTTGCGCGGGGCAGGGAGGCTTCACCTTGTCAAAGGAGGACAAGTCAGTGGGTTGCGTTCCGAAAGCAATGGAATGCTTTGACCCTTACGGTCACGCTACCGTTCGACCAACAGATCTCTGTTTTGTGCCCGCAAAATATCATCAGAGAGCAAATCAATCGCAGCAGCACACATAAAAAGACTTCTTCTTCTTTGTCGCTTTGGTCCGAGGAACATGAAAGAAAGATGAGAGAGACGGGTGAAAGGAAGACATGTATTTATTTATTTATTTACTTAGACACCCCCCCCCACACACACACACACACACACACATACACACACACCATTCATTCTCCCTTAGAGAGAGACAGAGCTACAGAGAGGCGCTAGGGCTGAATTAGAAATGAGGGTGGAAAGAGCATGCGGAGGCGGTAGGAACTGGGCATGAAAGAGAATAGAGAAGCGGTTTAAGAGAATAACCTGTAAGTCACACCGCGAGGAGGGAAGGACGGTCACATCAGGCCATCTTGCCACCCAAAAACACCCTCCCTCTGGTCCATTGAATTCAAAGACTCTCTCATACTCGTTGGCTGCGTCTCCTTTCTTCTTTCTCTGTCTTTTCCTCTCTCTTGCTTGGTGTGTGTCTGTGGGTGGGTGTGTGTGTTTGTGTTTCTCTTTAGTTTCAGCTCTGTGGCCGGCCCTGAGTACTTTGGGAATGCCACAAAATCAACAGTTTTGAAGTAACGCACGCTCTCTACCATCCACCACCCGCTCTCCAACCCACTCAACACACTGAGCTACTGTAATGCTTAGTACTGGAAGGATTGGCCAAAAATGACGTTTGAATAATCATTTTAAAACACTGTGTGGATTCAAACGAATATAGAATAATTCAAATATCGAATGTGTATAATTTCGATGTTAAATATTGGAGCCTAATATGCTGTAAAACATCCTCTTTGTTTCTCTATTTGCTTCAGTCCTGTCTTGTCCACTGTTGGTGCTGAGAAATTCTGAGAAATGAGTCTTGCCAGATCAAATTAATGATTCATAATTAACTCCTTAATAACCTCCTTTTGTATAATTGTTTACTTTATGGGGCCCAGGATATTGTGGGAACTTGCACAGATTTTTGTATTTTTTTTAAATTAATAGTATTTGAATATATATATTTTTAACATTTTTATGTTTATAATATCCTTTTGAATATGGAATACTTCTTTTGCGGCACTAGTAATGGTCCACCATGCAAAGCAGACACGCGAGAGAGGGAGGAAGATTTCCACAGACTGTTCTGGACCAGGTCCCCACTCGAAGATCCCAAAAAATGCGGTCAAGTGGATTGGCCCGCGTGCGTTTTCAACCAAGCGGTTGTGTTTTCCGGCTTGTGTTTTGCATGTTATATGTCAGCCCTCTTACTCTACCAGCAGCCCCCTGCAGGCCATATACTGTAGCTTGGGGATCGCTACTCCCCCTGAATCGCTGCAGCCCAGCCCAGCTGCTGGTCCTGTAGCTGCCTCGTCATGTTAACAACTCTGTACAGGTCACCAGTCAGTGTGTCACAACGACTGGGTTTTCCTCAGGGCTTCCAGAAGAGGCAGCGTGCTGCCGGATGGACTCAGAGGCCAGGCCTTTGATGCTTGGCGCTGCAGGCCAGGGGCGGATATAACTTGCCCCATTTGGGGGGGCAAGAGAACATGTTGGAGGGGCAAGAGAAAATGGTATGGGGGCCGCTTCATCGCCCGTGTCGCTTCGCGCCACAGGCGATGAAGCCGCACCCATACCATTTTCGGTTACAGGACTTTCAGGGTTCGACAATATAATTGGCCCGCTGGCCCCCGATGGTTTCCAAACCCCTTCGGACCACCAAATGCTGCCACTCACTGGCCCGTGGGCCAGTAGAAAAATACCTCTTAAAAATAAATTAATAATAAATACAATTTTATTTCACAATATATATATATAGAGATTTTTTTTTTTCAACTTCATTTATATTTCGTTTATTAGCACAAAAAACAACCGCCTTTACGTTATGTGATCTCAAACCCAAGTCGCCTGTTTTGTGCGCACCACCGTCCGCATGGAACAGCGGCTACGCAGAGCTATATACAGCTGACTTGGCTGGCTCTCGTGTAAGCCCGCTCCCCCCGCTCCCTTGCAGCGCACTAGGCTACTGTAGAGAAGAAGAAATGCAGCTACTTGTTGCTCCCGTTCTAAAATGTTCTTAAAACCTCCGGCCCCCATCTCACAACCGGGCATAGACGGGCATAGCTCACAAAACACTTATTAATACTATCATTACTATAGCGTATGGTGTTTGCAGACCTCCTCATTTCTGCCTGACGCGCAACATGCCCTCAGCTCAGCATCTCGCATGTCACAATGCGACAGCAGTCCTCCACCTCAAAATATATGTTTAATTCTGCCATACACAGCCTATGTGCAACGATTGTTCAGACTGCATATTCTCTCACACGTTGTCCTGTATCTAGGCCTACGTGTTGCACTGCGCATTGTACAGTATAAGCACGCACTTACCACTGAATCCAAACGTCTGTCAACAGCGCATTGACTCATGCGTTCCGATCCAAAAAGTTTTGAGATTAGCCTACAAATGTCGCATTCTCACTCGGTTTTCAAGCGATTGCTTTAATTCCGACTTGTCAACACAGTTTATATTTTATATATTTTGTATTCCATTGGGTATAGGTATACGTTTTTATATGACTTCAAACTATATCTTCAAACTATATGAAGAGAGAGTTGTCCTTTGTATCTGCGCAGCTTAGAGACACACGTGCGCTGCGCGTAGGCTCTAATTGCTAGGGGCTTTCCAGCAGTGTATTTGATTGATTTGAAAAACTGATCACCATGTATTCTATAAGGCAAAACCTCAATGAACGAATATACTGTACATGATTGAGGCTATATATTACAATATTTTAAAATATATGAAACCAAATGTACCCTTACGGGTCCATTTGGTTTCATGTTTACACTCTCAAGAGTTAAAATATTCATCTAAATTAACCCTACACAATTAGAGAATGTAGAAGATGAATTGTCACTTTGATTTACTGTTTGCCTGTTTTGTTTGCAAAAATCCAGCCTGGAATTGTGGACAAAAACAAAAGAAATCTTTAGTTTTGGGATCTGTGGGGCTAAAATGTCATCAAATGGTGGTCCTTGGCTCAAATGCTGGATAAATAGTGGGCCCTGTTGTCAAAAAGGTTGGAAACCACTGCTTGTAATGTATCACAGTTATTTGTTTATTAGCTGCAGTAGTAAAGTACAGTTTATAATATTGTGCATGTATGCCAGCATAAGCCCATTGTTAGCCTTTACTAGCCCTGGATCACTATCTAATGCTATCTATATTTATTTGATATAGGCTACTGTATATTTGTCTTGAACAGTTCAAATACATTTAAGGCTGTAGAAATGTATAACTACTTGTTATGATTATTTATATATTATGTTGGATGCTGGCATTCTTTCACCATTTGCTTTAATTATTTTAAGCATTATGCATTGTAGGGTCAGCTTGCTGAGCGGTCTGCCAGTTTTGACCCCCGTGAAAGAGTGCTGTTATTACTTGAATGATCAGCATTAATAAGTGCTATTGAATCGAAAGTGGTCTTTTTTTGCAAACTATGGGGATCGATTACCTGGGCCAGTGGTTACAGTTGTGGGGCCAGTGATCCTTAAAAGCCACTGGCCCGAAGGGCCAGTGGCAAATTTCCCTTATTGTCTATCCAGGACTTTTATTAGTCAAGTAAAGTATCATGCATGAAGCTAAAGGTCTGACTCAGAGAGTTTTCTGTTTTCAATGATGAAATGCTGTTGGTTTAGTGGTGCCACAGCTGTAGTTAGCAGTTGTAGTGTTTCAAATCAAATCAATATAAGCACTTTCATTTGAAATATCTTGGCTTGTTTTGCATGGCATCGTGTTTGGGGGGGCAGACTGAGTATTTAGGGGGGCATTGCCCCCCCATGCCCATGCCTAGATCCGCCCCCGCTGCAGGCCCGCCGCGACTCGTGTGAGTGCCACGGAACAGGATGCTAAAACACAAATGCTGCCGTCGTCACTAGTGATGAATGAATGAGTCGCCTCCTAAACCCTGGTTAGGCTACTTAACAGATTTACCACAATGGTTGGAGTGATTGATTATTCTGTTGTGTGCTTATCACTCAAAGCTGTTTTAGGCTTTGTTTTATTTACAAGCTCATTAACTCACTGCACAACACCTCATGAAGTCCTTTAAGTGGTGATTGGACTACAAAACCCAGAAAACAAAACCCAACAAACAAAACCCAGAAATGTGAAAATACAGGGTGTTTTGTCAAATGTATTTAAAAAAAAAACTGAAACACATGATCAACTCATTATATTCCTTCGCTCAAAGTAGATACCTTAAGCTGTCCTATCATTCATTTGCACAAATTTATAAAATTCATTCAGGATTTTCTATTAAAATATTTCGTTATTAACCCTAATGGGAGCAGCAAGCTTTTCTCTAATCTGTCAAAGAGTTAATGATTGTGTGAATCAGTGGAGCTAGTAGTACTACCCTAACTTACTATTTTATCTGTATCACAACAGAAAACTCATTATTGCGACCGCAAGGCGCATTAAGTTTATAAACTAGGAGGAAGCTCGACACGCTGTGACGCCCCAACGTAAACATTGCATGTGACGCCCCAACGTAAACATTGCATGTGACGCCCCAACGTAAACATTGCATGTGACGCCCCAACGTAAACATTGCATGTGACGCCCCGACGTAAATATTGCATGTGATGCCCCAACGTAAATATTGCATGTGATGCCCCAAAGCAAATATTGCATGTGACGCCCCAATGTAAACATTGCATGTGACGCCCCAACGTAAACATTGTATGTGACGCCCCAACGTAAACATTGCATGTGACGCCCCAACGTAAACATTGCATGTGACGCCCCAATGTAAACATTGCATGTGACGCCCCAACGTAAACATTGCATGTGACGCCCCAATGTAAACATTGCATGTGACGCCCCAAGGTAAACATTGCATGTGACGCCCCAACGTAAACATTGCATGCTGCTAGTGTGTTGCCTAGGGTTATCAGAAGACGACAAGATTAACACGTGCATGTTTTAGCACCGAACAGCTAGCGCTAGCAGTAGCAGACGTGCACACATACACATCAAAGGGGGCAGCGATGGCATTATATCCAGGGATGTGCACGCATAAGCCCTTACTAAAACTTTAAGACCATGTTGTGAGAAGAAAGGGAGATCCATCACACATAAAAGCTAGGTGAAAATAGGCAGGTCCTCCTGCATCACAGGAGCAGGACAACGGCAGTAGAGGTGATAATGACTAATTACATTTTTAATCTTAGGACTCTTAGGATGAAGATGCAGTAAATCAGAACACTGTTCTTTGCAACCTAAAAAAACAGAATTCCATAAATCACTGTTACTCCTGTGCCACTGCCCAACAACCTTGGGGCTAGGTGAGACTACCGAGCCCAAACAATGGCAGATATTTGCGATTCTAGCATGATTTTGGAGAGTCTTATGTTAACCCAACATTACTGCAGTTGTGTCGGTTGATACATGTTCAAATTATGTTGACTTCTGTTTGGTTGCTGGTTCCAAACGTTCCAGGCTCAAGACCAGAAAAGAAATCCAATGTCACCCTGGCACCAAATGAGCGTTTTTATATTTTTTTATTCCTTTTTAGAATTGTGCCATCTCTCCAGCAGAGTGCCAGAGAGTCTATGAATCTATGCCAAGGTGCAATGCTGCAGTTCTGCTGTATCTCTCTGTAATCTCTGTATGTCGGACTGAAAACAAGAAATGACGCATAATTTAATTGGCAGCTGCTGTGTTATTTCTGCAGAATTGTTCTATGAAATGTAAATACCTGTTTAAAAAAATAAATAAATAAAACGAAGTGAAAGGGACACGGCCATACCTACTACTAAAAACTAGTAATGAAATGAAATATAGCTCTGACCAGAGCCATAGGGACGAGTTAGCCAATCAGAAGTCGTGGTGTTGCCAAGAGACAGACAGAGACGGATAGACGATCAGATCGCCGGTACAAAGCTCATCCCACGGCTCAGAGGTCGGCTTAAACCTCTTAGACACCGGGATAATTCCATATCCCCATCTCCCCATGCCTGTTTGGTAGGCAGCCTGCAGTCAGTTGTCAACACAAAAAACAAGAACACAACTTATATAACTAATATGATGAAGTCTTTATAGCAGCTTATACCATCTTTAACAGAAAGCAACCTGCTGCTGAACCTAATTCCTTTGTGAGGAAAGGGCCTCGCTGACATTTGCAGGGTTTTGTGTGGCTGCAATGATGGAATTATTGTCTTAGCCAAAGTTCTCTCTCTCTCTCTCTCTCCCCCACTGTCAACTTGGAGAGAGCGGAGCTCGCAATTCCATATCGCAGCGCTACTCGTGACAGCAGCAGCAGCGCTTGTAGCTCTGCAGTGGTACTCACCGCGGGCCGGCCGGCGTCACGCATCAAAGGCTTTGGCTCGCCGAATCCATCCAGCAGCAGCACGCTGCTTCTTTCTGGAACCCGCCAGGAAAAAGCCAGTGTGACACGCTGACTGGTGACCTATAGAGCATTGTTATATGACGAGGGCTGCTGGCGGGGGCAGCACAACAACGAGAGAACCATGGCAGCTTCTCCCTGGCTACGGAGGGAAAGAGAGTAGAGGTGTGATTCACAAAGCTGTGGGTCAGGGCCTACTGGTTGGGTCAACAGAGTATGGCGAATCCACCCGCTTGCAACGGTAGTGAGGTCAGGCCCGGATGGAACGTTTCCCAATTGGGGATGCATACGAAAATGCGATAGGGTTGGCACCCATACCATTTTCGGTTACAGAGCTTATATTAGGCAAGTAAGCATCAATAATAACATTACAGTAGTTGTTGAAATTGCAACAGACATGCAGCATGCATAAAGCTAAAGATCTGACTCACATTTTTCTGTTTTGGAAGATGAAGTGTTGGTTTTGTGGCGCACACAACTGTAGTTTGTAACTTATTATGCAAATCATGTTTTTGTTTGATTTTCCAACATATTTGATGCAAATGATGATCAGCATAATTTTCAAGTCATTAGCTGTCAATTTATATTTCAAATGTTATTGAACAAACCTCCTAATGAAAACAGAATTTAGAAAATAAATTAAAAACTTGGAACAGTGCGTTTCACACTGTTCCAGATTATTATGCACATCATAGTTTCAAGACATTTTCTAGTTTGTAAAGAACTGAAAATAGTAATTTGTTGAATTCATAGCAATAAGGAGGTCATATGTACTGGGAAAAAAAGCTATTTCAATCCAAAACATGTTAACAGGTCCAGTTAACATGGGATGTTTGATAGCAGCTTGCGTCCATAAAACTTGTGAGTTTATGGAGAGTTTCTGCTTGAATGTCTTTGCAGGATGTCAGAACAGCTTCCCAGAGTTGCTGTTTGGATTTGAAATGCTTCCCAACCTCATACTGTACATTTTTCAAAACAGTCTTGTTCAGTGATGAGCGCCGTGCAACCCTGGATGGTCCAGATGGATGGAGTAGTGGATGGTTGGTGCATGGCCACCATGTCCCAACAAGGCTGCAACGTCAGCAAGGAGGTGGCGGAGTCATATTATTTTCTAAATTCTGTTTTCATTAGGAGGTTTGTTCAATAACATTTGAAATATAAATTGACAGCTAATGACTTGAAAATTATGCTGATCATCATTTGCATCAAATATGTGCATATATATGCATCAAACAAAAAAAATGATTTGCATAAGTTGGAACATAGTGTAAATATAAACACTTCAATTTGAAATGTCGTTGAAATTTGGATTGTTTTGCATGCTATCATGTTTGAGTCAGATGGGTGGACAGCGTGCACCTGCTAGATTTCGTGTCGAAGCCTGAACCAGGAAAGGCTGAAAACTGCACAGGAGTAGTTTCAACCTTGTGTAGGTGTATGATTTGTGTGTGCGAGGTCAGAGGAGTGCATTTCCTCAAAGAGAGAGAAAGAGAGAGAGAGAGAGACAGGCAGGGGAATGAGTAGGTGGAGGACAGAGGTGAAGAGGTGTCAGTCAGCTGCTTATTGAGCAGGTGTTTCCACCTGTGTGCGTGCGTGCGTGCGTGTGTGTGTGTGTGTGCGTGCGTGTGTGTGTGTGTGTATGCTCATGCGTGTGAGTTTCCATATATATTTCCAACCACCTCTCTGGAATATCGTGTGTGTAGCAGTTTTTTGGGACAAAGAGCTCATAGAGTAAGTGGGTCGTTGGCTGGGTGGGGTTCAACTACTGATGAATCGTTTCCTGTCCAGGACATGTGCGTGCGTGCGCGCGCGCACACACACACACACACACACACACACACACACACACACACACACACACACACACACACACACACACACACACACACTCTTTTCCCGAAATGTCACGCAAGTTTGCACTCTAACATGCACCCCTTCCCTTTCTCTCGCTGTCTTGTTTGTGTTCAAAAGTTTTGCTCTCATTATCTGTCTCCTTGAGGCTTTCGTGCCCATATATGGACATCCCTGATGTTATCAGTATGGGGCATACAGTTACAGGGCCTGTCCTTGTGCAGTTATAAACGTCTGGAGAATGTCTGAAGAGTTGAAGTGAAAACTGACTGTAAAGATGTGTGGAGAATTCAATTTTCAATTCAAATAGCTTAATTTGGAATGGGAAAACATGCACTTACTGTACCAATGTACAGTAAGTGCATGTTTTCCCATTCCAAATTAAGTAGTAGAAATATTTGCAAATCTACACAGTTGGAGAGGATTCAGTGCTTTGTAAACAGTCATTTTACATCCCATTGTTTTACAGGGTAAAAAGCTGTTGTGGAAATAAACCTGCAGCATTATTTTGCAGTCACTTTGAGACATACACTATATTGTATCTCTCTCGACTATTTAAAAGGGAATTCCACCCATTTTCAACATTTTTTCTGAGAGCGTACAAATGCAACCAAGTGAACCTTAACGGGTTCATTTTGGTTTCATTTGTACACTTTCTCTAAAGAAATCCATTAACATGGTGAAAATACATCTGATGATGATGTCATCAAGATGTTTCACCATGTTAGTGGCTTTCCTCAGACCTCTATTTGTTGGGAACACAGAACGGGGGAACTTTTATATCATGTCCACCCAGCACCTCTAGGGTATACTAATGACATATTAGAACATGGGTCTCAAACTGCCGGCCCGCGGGCCATTTCCGGCCCCGAGATGATATTTTGTGGCCCCCGCCTGATATGAAATTTTAATGTAACTCCGGCCCGCGATCATTTATGAATGGCACTTGTACAGTGTTGTGTGCGGAGCTGACGAACCTACCCTTCGTGTGTTTTTTTTTTTTTTTTTTTCTTTCTTTTTTTTTCCTCATGATTTTTTTTTTCTTCCTATCTACCAATCATTGTGGGGTATATGCCTCTCGGTGGCGTGACATCTGCCGGGCTTGATAGTCTACAAACGGAATAGGGAAACATTGCTTGGTCAGGGAAAGTTATAGCAGCGGTGCCGGGGAACTCGCAGTGCTGCTGCTGCACTCACAGGTGCTGCTGCTGCGGTCTGTCTTACAGTCAGACTGGACAACAAGTCCACGCATAAGTACCCCCCTCCACTCCCATGTTAAACGGCGGCCTGGCCGTATAAGCCTGATCCGCTGCCGTGTTCATGTGGCGTTTCTTTTTTTGTGGACAATATGAGGCTACAATCCGACTGAACGCATTGCGCGTCGTTATTCCACTCCATACACTGCATGGCAGTCAGCCTCGATCAATTGCCGTGTTATCCAAGCGGCGTTTTTTGTCCAGTGGTCCGGGAATCATCTGTGGTCCGTGAGAGGATTCCAAGTAGTCCCCAGCTAAATGACGGAACATTTAGTAACCAAATGGACACTTGTTATCGAACTGTAACTCCGAGACTAAACTCAGCATCAAACGGTGGTCCGTGGCTAAAATGCAGAATAAATTGTGGGGCCTGATGGTATGAAAAAAAGTTGAACACTGTTTTAGGCTGCAATCCGACTGGACGCGATGCACGTCGTATCCACTCACTTGAGCCTCCCTCCATCCACTGTCTGGTATGTCATTTCAAGCGCCGTTTCGATTTTCCATTCCACAACATGGGAGTGGATGGCGGGTGCGTTGCGCAACGTTCTGTCTGACTGAAGCCAACCGTCCCTCACTTGTATCTGTTCTGATTCAGACCACATAATGAACTCCTTTTGTTATCGCGTCGTGTGCGCGCGCGCATATGTGTGTGTGTGTGTGTGTGTGTGTGTGTGTGTGTGTGTGTGTGTGTGTGTGTGTGTGTGTGTGTGTGTGTGTGTGTGTGTGTGTGTGTGTGTGTGTGTGTGTGTGTGTGTGTGTGTGTGTGTGTGCGCGCGCGCGCGCGCGGGGGGGGGGGGGGGGGGGGGGGGGGGGGGGGGGGGGTCGATGTCACGTTAGCTGTACTAAGCCGGGCCAATTATTAGGCTGCACCATTCTCCGTGCGTCGGCAAAACACAACACACCAAGTGAATTAAAATATATTCAACAAACGCAAACATGTCTCTATCAAAGCCTGCAGTGAAGAGAAAGGTTGACGACGAGAGGAGACAGTTCCAAGAAAAGTGGGAGATTCAATATTTCTTTGTTGAGCACAGGGGCACCCCAACTGTCTTATTTGCACAGAGACAGTTTCAGTGCACAAGGAATATAATTTCAAACGCCACTACACAACTAAACATGGTGAGGATTATGAAAAATACCAGGGAGAGGAGAGAGCCAGCAGGGTTGCAAAACTTAAGAAAAGTCTACTGAGGCAACAAGATTATTTCAGAGAGCAAACCAAGAGAGTAATGCAGCAGTCACTGCAAGCTATGTGGTCAGTGAAATGATTGCTAAGGCAGGAAAGCCATTCACAGAAGGTGAATTTGTCAAAAACTGCATGTTAGAAGCTGCAAGTCTAGTCTGTCCAGAAAAGAAAGGTCAGTTTAGCAACATCAGCCTTTCTGCCAACACTGTTGCAGAGCGCATTTCTGACCTGTCAAGCAACATTTATGATCAACTGTGTGAGAAAGCCAAAGGTTTCAGGGCATACTCAGTTGCTCTTGATGAGACCACAGACATCACAGATACTGCCCAGCTCGCAATCTATGTCCGTGGTATTGATGACAATTTTGAAGTTACAGAGGAGTTGCTCACACTAATTCCAATGCATGGAAAGACTACTGCTCAGGAGTTATTTCACCAGTTGTGTGATGCCATTGAAAATGCCGGTTTGCCATGGAAGAGGTTTGTTGGAATAACAACCGATGGAGCGCCATCAATGATAGGAAGAAAAAATGGACTGGTGGCACTTGTTCAAAAAAAAACTAGAGGAGGAGGGTGTTGAGGAGGCCATTGCTCTGCACTGCATTATCCATCAGCAGGCCCTTTGCAGCAAATGCCTGAAGTTTGACAATGTGATGTCTGTAGTTGTGAAATGCATCAACCAAATCCGATCCAAGGGCTTAAAACACAGATCGTTCCGCGCTTTTTTAGAAGAAATGGAGTCCGAATATGGGGATTTGCTCTACTTCACTGATGTACGTTGGCTCAGCAGGGGGAACGCCTTGAAGAGATTTTATGAGTTGAGAGCAGAAGTGAAAGAGTTTATGGAGAATTGTGGGGCAGCTGTTCCTGTGCTAAGTGATCCGGGATGGCTCATGGACTTGGCTTTTCTTGTTGATATCACACATGAGCTTAATTTACTCAACAAGAAATTACAAGGCCAGGGGCAGCTTGTCAGTACTGCCTTTGACAATGTAAGAGCATTCTCTACAAAACTCATGTTATGGAAAGCCCACCTGTCTCAGGCAAACCTGTGCCATTTTCCAACTTGCAAAGCACTTCTCGATGCAGGCACACCCTTCAGTGCTAAGAATTATGTTGATGCCATTTTGAGGCTGCAGGAGGAATTTGATGAGAGATTTTCGGACTTCAAGACACACAAAGTGACCTTTCAAATTTTTGCAGACCCATTCTCATTTGAGGTGCAGGATGCCCCCCCCCCTGTGCTTCAAAGGGAGCTCATTGACCTGCAGTGCAACTCTGACCTCAAAGCCAAGTTCAGGAATGTGAATGGAAAGGCAGATGTGCTTGGGCAATTTTTGAGAGAATTGCCCCCCGGTTTTGCTGAGCTTTCCCGAATGTTCAAGCGGACCATGTGCCTTTTTGGGAGCACATACTTGTGCGAAAAGCTCTTCTCCACCTTGAACTTCAATAAGTCCAAGTACAGGTCCAGGCTTACTGACAAACATCTTCAAGCCATACTGAGGGTCTCAGCTGCTAACTCCCTGAAAACAAATGTGGCTCAGCTATGCGAGAGGAAGCGCTGCCAAGTCTCCAGCAGTAAGAAGTAGGAAAGAGGAGTTCAGAAGAACCCATTGATTCAGGTGTGGAGAACTGTAAAATCTAATTACGGTACCCATATCTTGTGTAAAATTAAAAATAGCGGTTAATTGAACTGTGTTAATAAGGATTTTTAAATGTGAATATAGCAGATATAGAAGATTGAAGAAAACGAAAACTGAAATACTGATTTATATACTTAATTAATTCTTAATTTGTTTATGTACTTGTAATGCAGAAAATACCAGGGAGATGACAGAGCCAACCAGGTTGACAATCTTCAAAAGAAGTCTACCGGAGCAACCCTATTGCATCAAGAAAACAACCAAAGATCAAGCTATGTGGTTAGAATGCAGGAAAGTTCTACAAAAAATGTTTAAATCTGAATACAGCAGATATAGAAAACTGAAGAAACTGAAAACTGAAATGTATAACTCCGATTTGTAATTACTCCGACTGTAATTACTTCTTTTTTTTTCATTGTAATTTGTTTGTTGATAGAGATATTACTGTAACAAAGAAGGGATGCACCTGAGGAAAGTTAACTTACACCAGGGTCCCTGTTCATCTGATTTAGGGTTTGTTTATTTATTTGTTCATTGATTGATTTAACTTTTATTAGTAGTTTTGTTCATCATAATATTTTGTGTTAAAAATAAAAAAGAATTTTGAGAAGTTTGGAATTTTTATTTATTTCTAATTTAAATTGTTATTGGCTACTGGACAGCGCAGCTATAACCCATCTTAAAATGAAGGTGAAAATAGGTGAAAGTATAGCCCTGAAACCGCAAAAAAAAAACACTTTTTTTTACGCGATGTGGTCACATGCACGCACGTGCATGTGCGCTGTGGCTCCGGCCCAGTCTCAGCCAGAATCTGCTGCAAGTGGCCCCCAGGCAAATTGAGTTTGAGACCCCTGTATTAGAATGTTGAAAATGGGTCGACTTCCCCTTTAAAGGGCCAACAGCACGTATACCAAGCGTTACCCCCGCTCGATCCTGATTGGAAGAAGGCCCCTCTCATCCTGATTGGACGGAAGGCTTTTTCTCCCAAACCCCCAAATTGAAACTATGGGTTTTATGAGCCCAGAGGCTCACTGGGAACAGGGAGGAACTCCTTATATGGTAGTATTATTATTATATGGGAGTATTAGCCAAAAAGGATTTGAACAATATTGAAATTATTTTTAACAATATACAAAACATCTCAGATTTAAGATGTGTTTATATTCAGCAGATGTTGCTGGGGTTTCCATGGAAATCAGCTGTAATAGTTGCCAGTAATTGACTGGCAGAGGTTGAGCAGAGCCTTTTCTCTGCAGTCTTTTGGACAACCGTGTATCCGACAGACCCAAGGCCGGTGATACGAGAGTTGTGCTTTCATTGCAAGATTGGTATCCCTACGTACCTTTTAAATACATAAATGAATTATACCTAATAAAAACTATCTCCCAAAAGTCACTTCACCGCGCATTGTGATCTTGTAGATGTGGAGATATTCGGCCCATTTCTCTATGATGACATACCCAAAAGCCGTGACGCCAGGGTCACAAAGTGCTTATTAGAAGTGTTTTAGTGGCTGTGTCCACACACAGGTCTGATTTGATTACAGGGAGAAGGCTTTAGATATCACATCGCCAGAGCACTTCCAAAGGCGGGAGAGTGCTTGTTGTTGAGGCTTCGATCATCATGTCATCTGGGCTATGCTATGCGTACACATTCCCCATTGTGTGCACTGTAGCCTGCAGTCTCCGTTTTGGACGAAATCTGCCCGGAAGAAGGAACACCTCATTCCTTTTCGAAGAGAATTATGGCTATTATGGTTGTTTATGTAACCTTTTTATTCCAGTACATGATGTTGTTCATCCGTTCCCTTCCCCGTCTTTGCCCCGCTGAATGGCGTAAGAGCCAAGATGTCTTTTTGGCTCTGATATGGCCTGATATGTAATGTTTATGGTACAGCCTGTCCTTGTAACATCATGTTGGTATAAACATGTTCTGATTCAGGCACAGTGTGTCCATTGTATATCTCATGCCCACCCATGTATTGAAGCAGCAACATCACCACCTTCTAAGCCAGGGGTGGGCTATTATTTTTCCCGAGGGGCCAAATGAGATGCATAAAATATCGTGGAGGGCCAAGACTAAAGGCTGGACTATAGTCTGCGTAACATCAATTTAATTTCAAGATAAAAGTAAGCGAAAGACCAACCTTTTTGACACCAGGGCCATTTTTTCAGAATTTGAGCTACAGAGCACCACCATTTGGTGACATTTTAGCCCTCACAGACCCCAAAACTAAAGATTTCTTTTGCTTTTTGTCCACAATTACAGGCTGGATTTGGGAAACAAACCAGTCAAACATACAAATCAAAAATGACCATTAATTTTGGACTTGGGCTAATTGAGATCATGAATATTGTAACTCTTGTGAATGTAAAAATGAAACCAAATAAACCCGCAAGGGTCCATTTGGTTTCATTTTTACGCTCTCAAAGAGTTACATCTGGTTAACCAGATTTCCATATTTAACTGGAACTCTCTCAAGGACCACTGGTTGAAAACCATGGTACCCTTTCACGGGCCAGTCAGAGTCAGCCAAAGGGCCGCATTTGGCCCCCGGGCCGCATAATGCCCAGGTAGGTTCTTAGCAGTTCATTTCCAATCACTGATTGTCCGTCAACACAATGATTATGAACATCAGTTCAACAACCAGCATTCTCTTCTACAAACCCTGTTGTAAATAAAGACGGGATGTTTTCATCTTCGTATGCCTTGGCTGTTCACTTCTACAGGTCGGTTAAGTACCGCTGCTGATTGGTGACTGACAATCTGTCGCTCCTGTGTCCTCTTCAAAAGTTGAACTATTATTTGTTCGATTAAAAAACAAACCAGAACAAACAACACAGAGTGTTAAGTGTAAGAGTCATGGCTCTGCACTGGGAGTGCTTCAAGCATAATAGAAATGCAGGGAAGTAAGGTGCTGGCAGAAAAATGAATAGAAAACTATAACTAAGATGCCACTGTGGTACACATAGTGGTGCGCTATGAGGTGTGCAAACCTGCTATTTAAACATAAAACACCCCCTACCCATAATGAGATTTACTGCCGGAATTTATAAAAGCAGCCATCTTAATTATATTAACCTTAATTATTATATTAATATTAATAGCTGTTTTACGGCTCTCATGGATATTGGACTCTGAAATAAAATTCAGCATTTCAAAATGTAAAAGGTCGTGGTGGCATGTACTGTAGTCGCATATTTGCGCTGTCCTCCACATTGCAGAGTGAAGGTGACTCTCTCTTAATGTCTCTGTTGGCAATCTGACACACACACTCCAGCTCTTGACCTTGGAATGGAAAACGGTTGCAAATGAGCTCGAAAAGCATCGGTCCTCAAAGATACCCCAAACCCCCGTTTGACCCGGACCAGGGGCGGATCTAGGCATGGGCATGGGGGGGGGGGGTGCCCCCTAAATGCCCAGTCTGCCCCACCAAACATGATGGCAAGATATTTCAAAGTAAAGTGCTTATATTTAAAATTACTTTGCTACTGCTACTGACAGCTACAGCTGTGGCACAAATAAGGATTTCATCATTGAAAATGGAAAACTCTCCGAGTCAGACCCTGCATGCTGCGTGACTGTTGCAACTTCAACAACAACTAATGTTGTTGATGTTTTACTTGCCTAATATAAGTCATGTAACTGAAAAAGCTATGGGTGCGTCGCTTCGCGCCATGGGCGATGAAGCCCCATACCATTTTCTCCTGACCCCCCCCCCCCCCCCCCCCCCCCCCCCCCCCTCCCAATTGGGAAATGTTACATCTGCCCCTGACCCGGACACAGTGTTCCTTCTGAAAACACTTTGACTGGTCTTTGACATCCAGATGTGTGCACGTTACGCAGCTGTGACCAAATGGACCCATTTTGATACTCTCAGATCGTTTTGTGTGTGTGCGTGTGTTAAAGTAATCTGGATACAGTTCAGTGATGTAAATAGGGTTTCAGTCTAACGAGTCCCGGGATGCGGGGAGGGTCTTTTAGGGACATCCCAGGGTCTTCCCAGGGACTTTTGATGAGTTCCACTTCAGACATGTTAGGAGTCATATTTTCTCATTTTTTCAAATTGAAGTATTTAACTCCGATTTAATTTTACAGCTATAGCTATATATATTTTTTTTTGCCTTTTTCCCTTCTACTTTGATGCTGCAGCTGTTTCCCTGCAGACGGTCCAGGGCTTTATAGTTGTCAACAAATCATGTTGTCAAAATATTCAACGCGTGTGCACGTGTGGTTGGGGGCGAATCACAGCGCAGATGTCTCCCGCAGTTTCACAATGAGCCAATAGCGTGGAGGTTTGGTGGAGTTAGATCCTAATCAGTTTACAGGCAAAGATTTTGTACAGACTAAAGTTGCCTATATTACCTTTAACATTACTGTACATGCTGTGTAGCCTATAGCAGTGCATCCCTGGGATGCAAGAGCTTACCGTACAATCGCATTCATGATCTATAAATTGTGTGTTTGGATGCAGGATGCAGTGAATTTACATCACTGTAGTTTCTGGCATTCGTTTTTTTTTTGGTGCAAAGTAAAGCTCTTGTTTGTTCACGTGTATGTTATATGTCACAGAAGAGTCTAAATATACAGTACCTTTAGGGAATGGGAAGGAGACTTTGCATCCTCCCTATGGGGTATGGGATGGGTTCACCTGCCTCCCTGGCAGGGTACCAGTAGGATACAGCAGCAGTGACAATACACATGTGTATGGGGAGGAATTAATTGCCCTAATGACAACATTTGACAGAAAAGCTTGTACAATTAAATAACTAGCTACTTTAAATGAAATAAAATGCAAAGTTTGCTGAGTCTCTGGAGAGGTGAGTCGAGTTGTTCGTATTCCCATTGCTGCTGATAGTGTAAGAAATAGTTTCAAGGCTACTGCAGCATAAAATACAGTTTTAAGAGGTTGAATAACAAAAGAAAACGACGACAACAACAAAAAAACGTGATTTTTATTGGCAATTTCCTGCTCATTTGCGAGACGGAACACTTGACACTTCACTGGACATAGACTCTGCTAGCCATGAGTTCATTTAAGGGATTACTAACGTGTGTGTGTGTGTGTGTGTGTGTGTGTGTGTGTGTGTGTGTGTGTGTGTGTGTGTGTGTGTGTGTGTGTGTGTGTGTGTGTGTGTGTGTGTGTGTGCGCCACATGCACCCTCACACACGCAAAACCGCTCGCACAATGCCTACGATGCTTAAATCTTAAATAATTCTTTATTGATTTTGTGTGTGAACCTTTTTATGGTAAAAGCTTTGTGTTGCTGTCGGGTTTAAACCTTGCATGTCCAAAACAATTCCTTTTTAAAATGATCATTACATATACCAATAAAAAAATATATATACTGTATAGCACGATGCGTTCTGCCCTTGCGGATCGGTGACTTTCCATACTGTTTAGGGATGACAATCTCGTATGACTTAACGGAAAACAAAACGAAAAAGAACACAAACACGATGTGAGGTTTCTGTCCCGACAGACGGCAAAGAAAGCGGTGCTTGAACGTTGTGGGAAATCCATCAGGTGCATTGATTGAATTAAGAGGGAACGGAGGGAGCGCAGCATGTCTGCTGTGCAGCCAGCTAGAAACTGACTTTGAGACGTGGCCCCGGTGAGAGAAGAGGGGCTTAAAAAGCCTGGATTCTATCAAATTACTCAGGGATTTGCGATGAACACTCTTCGTCTGGTGCTGCTGGAGTGTGTGTCGATGGCCGCCATTTTGGGCTGGAAAAGGGCACTGCATATATGCGCTGCAGTCAAACGACGAAGAGGGCTGTGTAATTAATATCTCTTTGCTTCTGGGGGTCCCTGTCTGAGACACTATAGTTTGAGATGGCGGGGGTTGGGGGGTGTCAGCTGCCAAACACGTTTTCATTTTTTTGTTCCTTGGCCCCCCAAACTTTGAGCACCACTGTATTTAAAAGGCATTTGAAGAATCACCTTCAGGTCTTTAAGGGGAATTCCACCCAATGATTTTTCTGAAAATGCATCTTGACGATGTCATCAAGATGTTTCACCATGTTAGTGGTTTTCTTCAGACCTCCATTTCTTGGGAACACAGAATGGGGGCACTTTTTTATAATGTCCACCTAGCACATCTAGGGTATACTAATGACATATTAGAATGTTGAAAATGGGTGGACTTCCCCTTTAATGTGTTATTTAAATGGGCCACAAATTTGACAATAATTTCAAGATATGATGATGTTTTTAGCCCCCCCAGATCCCAGTGTATTTTGGTCTCGGTCGTCCTCAGACGAGCCTTCTGTCGTCTCTTCCAGTCATCCCGGTTCTCAACTTGCTCCTACATCTTTCTTGAGCACATCCACATCTGTTGGTATGGGACGTCCTTGTGAACGGTGCCCATGTGTTGGTTCCCACAGCACCAGTTTGCTGGCTGGCAGTTGTCCTGCAAGTCTCACTCTCCTGGGTTCTATCTTGTCGCTCAGCCTGAATATCCCAGCATTACAGATTGTCGTTAGTAACATGTGCAGCACTCTTGCTGATGTTGAGCACTACAGGTAGCATTCTGTTGTAGCAGCCGTCTACTTTTCAACAGGTGGTCCGGGGACCACCAGTGGTTCTTGAGAGGGTTCCAGGTGGTCCCCAGCTAAGTTGTTTAACCAAATGTAACTCCCGAGAACGTAAAAATGAAACCAAATGGACCCTGGCGGGTCCATTTGGTTTCGTTTTTACACTCTCAAGAGTTAAAATATCCATCATGCGATTTAGTCCAAATCTACACAACTAGAAGATTAATAGTCATGGACAGACGCAAAAGAAATCTTGTTTTGGCGTCTGTGGGTCTGTGGGTCTAAAAATACCCTCAATTGGTGGTCCGTGCTGAATAAATGGTGGGCCCTGGGATGAAAAAGGTTGAAAACTGGTCTAGAGACTTCTGCAGGGTTTGCTTCAGTGTCCAGCATTCACTGCCGTGTGTGGACATTTGTGGTACGACAGTTGAAATTGCCTGAAAGACGAGTAAAAAGAGTCCCCTTGCCTTAATTAATGGTAGCCAAAGTCGTATATAGTTTTCTATATAGTATATAGAGTTTTGTTTAATCCATTTATTAATCCACTTTAATCGCAGTCGATGCTTACCGAATTATCATTTTTGGCTAACGCTGATATTGTTTTCACCTAATGTCCAAAATCTGAGCGTAAAAGGGGAGGGGCAGGCTGGCAAAATGGCACCTAGGTAGTTAAAGGGCAACATTTACATCATAAATTGGATTTTAAATTCATGGTGGATTGCTGTATGTACTGTTGCAGCGGTCTCTCCTCATCTCATTGTCTGCCTATACTCCACTCTATATGCTCCACCTCTACTGTAACTATCTCTGTCTTTCTACAACTCTCCAGATATAGCCTTTATTAAGAGTCCTGTTATACTTCTGTGTCTGCAGAGACAATTCCATTTGATAGTCTTTATTATCTCGTATCCCAGCCTTTTCTTTGCCCTGGGTGAGAGTGAGAGCTGATAATAACCCAGAGGAGGACTGTATTAGGCCTATATGGGGTATATGATAGGGCAGTAGCTCAACCACTAGGTCCTCTTGGGTAAAACACCATCAAAATATAAAGGCACTAAATTCTTGTTTCAGAATTTGTTGGATTATATTTACTTAAATAGCGCTATTTGCCTGGCTCCAGCCTTGAATCGCCACCTTTACAGTTAATACAGGCAACTTTTTTGCCAAATATCTAAATGGATATATACAGTATTTAGCTATTTTTTTTTTGCCTTTTTTGCTGCTTCTACTTTGATGCTGCAGTTGTTTCCCAGCAGGCAGACACTTGTTTTATCCTGCAGACGGTCCAGAACTTTGTTGTTGCCAACAAATCATGAAAACAAAATGTTTGTCAGGCTCAGGGAACAAACGTTGTTTGACACTGCGGTGAACCACGACCGTATCAATATGGCTATTAAACCAACCTATGATAAATAGTTTCTTTAAAGAAGCGTTGTCATCTGACCTATTTTAATGCAGTAAATGTAGGTCGGATGACCAGTAAATGTACAGTAAATGTACTTTGCACTGTGTAAGGTTACAATCTCTAAAATACACAACAAACTGTACTGACATGTTCTCAGCTGAGGGGAAAAACAAAAAGCAGCCTCCAGCCCCATGTTGTGGTTTGTGCTGCTCCAGCTGGGTGCTGGGTCGGTCGGTCTTTCTTTTTCTGACATTTGGATTACGGATGAGGTCTTTATGGACTTCTCCTTCTGTCCTGTTCAGTGTTAGCCTGAGGCTGTAGCCTCTCACCTGACTGTCTGACTGTGGCCAGCCGGCTGGCCTTCCTCTCTGCTTGCGTAACAAGCACATGACATAGAAAAACATCAGCTGTTTAAGGTTCCTTTTCTTTTCTTTTCAACCACTGACTTAACCACTTCTGTTTTCGCTCTACAGCAGGGGTTTTCAACCTTTTTGACACCAGGGACCACCATTTATTCAACATTTGAGCCACGGACCACCATTTGATGACATTTTAGCCCCAAAGACCTAAAACTGGTTGAAAACCATTGCTCTACAGTGATCTAGTTTCTGACTCCAGATTGTAGTTTCGGACACTAGATTCTACTTTTTCTGAAAAATCTATGTTTCTGTGTCAGTGATGCTCAAAAGATTCCATGCCAAGGGGCCACAGAATTATCTATATTTGGCTGCGGACCCCCATCTGAAAATATGTTGTCCCAGAAGCAAAGATGTGAGTTAAAAATGTTTCCCCCGAAAGAATATATGCAAAGATTTGTGGATAATTTTTCACCATTTTCTCCAAAATATCAGACCTAGAAGCTTATAGCGCGCCACTCGGTGGCTCAATAGCTACAACATAATGCCAGTACCTGTGAAATAATATTGTATTCTGAGCTTGTCGATCCCACCATTCATAATCTTTACGTATTGCGTTCACTGCATAGGAAACAAGCACTAGTAGCTCCTTTCACACTGTAGCTCACACTGTTGCCCATGTTACACATTTAGTTGTGAGGTTTTATTTAATCAATGTTACACGAGAGGGTGTGCTTTAGTGTCATCTCATCCATGCATGCACTATCCTCGAGTGTAACTCGAGTGCTACCCTTAAAACGTAGAGAATGATATTGTTGTTCACTGATAGAAAGCAAATGTCTCTGAAATCTTGGTGTGAAAATGAAACCAAATGAACATGCAAGGGTCCATTTGGTTTCATTTTTACATTCTCAAGTGTTACATCTGGTTAACCAACTTTGCATCATTTATCTGGGGACCACCTGGAACCCTCTCAAGGACCACTGGTGGTCCCCGGACCAACTGTTGAAAACCCCTGCTCTACAGTGATCTAGTTTCTGAATCCAGATTGTAATTTTGGACTCTAGATTCTACTTTTTTCTGAAAAATCTATGTTTGTGTGTCAAAAGACCTTTATAGCTAATGACATGAGTATTAGCTCGCTCCGCTCACGCACAAGTGGGCCATGGCCAACTTGTGTGCAACGCGGAAGTATACACTCTACCGAGTGCTGATCTAGGTTTTTTGTTTGTTTGTTTTTTTCGTTCTGTTTTGTTTTACTCTAATGGTAGCCAGGTGCAGACTGTTTGGAAATCTGGTGCTATGGCTCTTGATACAACAGTAGAGCTTGCCTGGCTAACTCTGCAGAGCAAAAATAATTTGGCTGGCAAAGTGCGAAAAATGATATAATTTCTCTGATCCATTTGGGAGATTGTCTTTCCCACTGGGGAAAAATAAACGATAACAATCTCAGTATACTTTATTTGTATACTGTTGGAAGATGGCCGTGTGGATATGTCCAAATGCAGCTGTGCCATTATTTAGATGCAGTTACTGTCTAATGCAGTGGTTTTCAAACGGGGTTCTTGAGAGGATTCCAGGTGGTCCCCAGCTAAATCATGAACCGTTGTTAACCAAATGGACCCATATCTAGATCTGTAACTTTTGAGAGTGTAAAATGAAACCAAATGGACCCTCCCGGGTCCATTTGGTTTCATTTTACGCTCTCAAGAGTTAAATTATATTCATAACATCTGAAATACTTTATTTTCAAGAATCCACACAAGAAAATGAGAATAAACGGTCTGGTGTGTGCGTGTGCGTGTGTGTTCTCCTCGGTGCAGCCTTCCCCCCAGGGACACATCAGTCCCTGGGCTAATGTGTCCATCAGCCCAGGGACCAGCCCCTACGGTGTTCCTTTGGTTCCATGTGTACGCTGCTCTCAGACAGGCTCAGTGTAAGTGAAGGCTCAGCCTCTGTATCTTCCTTCACAGCCCAGCCAGGTTGCTGCAGCGTGACAATATGATTTTCAGCCGTTGGGAGATAAGGAAAGCTTTCCCCACGTTGGTTTGGTTTCACTGTGACCTCGCCGTCTGCGGCTCTTTACCGCATCGGTCAAGGTCAAGCCTGTGTGTGTGTGCGTGTGTGTGTGTGTGTGTGTGTGTGTGTGTGTGTGTGTGTGTGTGTGTGTGTGTGTGTGTGTGTGTGTGTGTGTGTGTGTGTGTGTGTGTGTGTGTGTGTGTGTGTGTGTGTGTGTGTGTGTGTGTGTGTGTGTGTGTGTGTGTGTGGGGGGGGGGGGGGGGGGGGGGGGGGGGGGGAGGGAGTGAGAGACAGAGAGAAAGGGGGGGTTGTTGGGTCTCTGCTAGCGCATGCCATAAAAGCCAAGATTTTCCCAGGTGTTTTTTTTTCCTCTTTGTTGTTACTATGTATGATAAGGCTGTCTCTCTCTCTCTCTCGCTGTGTCTGTCTCTCTCTCTGTCTCTGTCTCTTTGTCTGTCTCTCTCTCTCTCTCTCTCTCTCTCTCTCTCTCTCTCTCTCTCTCTAGCACGCTCAATTTAGGCATTTAGCAGACGCTGTTAATCCAGAGCGATTTAAATCAAGTAGAAACATTGCAATATATCATACAGATTACACTTTACAATTTAAGCAGAATTTACACTACACTTTACAATATACATCGTAACCACTAAAACATGGTAATACATTAGACATCTTATACTGTATGAGTCACTGCCATCTCAGTCTAACGAGGTAATCTAGGATCTAATCTAATCTAAGGAGCTACCCTCCTAGGTAATCTAAACTACCTAGTACAGGGGTCGGCAACCCAAGATGTTGAAAGAGCCATTTTCGACCCAAAATTAAATTCAAAATCTGTCTGGAGCCGCATTTTATTTTATTTTTTTCCTGAGAGTGTGCAAATGTGAACCAAATGGACCCTGGCGGGTCCATTTGGTTCCATTTGCACACTCTCAGAAAAAAAGGTCCTCAAAGAGAAATCATTAACATGGTGAAACACAACCTTTCTTCAGAAATGGAGTTTCTAAAAAATAAAAATAAAGGAGTTTTACAGAACTCCATTTCTAGTCCAAACAACACCTCTAAGGTATATTAATGACAGTAAACTGAGTAAACCTTTAAAAATGGGTGGTTCAGATTGAAAGCTCCACCTCTGATAACTGCTTGGCTTTTTTGACATGGCCAAGTGCTACTTTAACTGGCAACTGTCAGACAGCGCAACGCGTTTTGGGTGACTGAAATGTTTATATTATTTTGGTGCGGATCACCCCAGTGTGTGTATGTAATGATGCTACAGCCACTGAGCCACTAGGGCTGTGTTCTGGAGCCGCATGCGGCTCCTGAGCCGCAGGTTGCTGACCCCTGACCTAGTACCTAGGAGGGTACTGCAAGTACTATGGGTTGGTATGGGGCGTGTTTTTAGACTCTGTCTCTGTCTCTCTCTCTCTCTCTGCTAAGAGAACTGTGCTTCAGGGCATATTCGGTGACCAGATAAGAGGGCTTGCACAGACCACAAAAACAAGGAGACAACCCCCGGAGGGAGCAATTATTTGGGGGCTGTTCTCGTATTGTTTTAGTGAGGAGGACAAGACCTGTGCGAAGGGCAAGGGCCTCCCCTTAGACCAGTGACTTTTAAAGTAGTGAATGTTTGTTGGAGGATGCATGGTTCCAGGACAGGTGGTCCCCCAGCTCAACGATGAAAGAGTCAATGTTAACCCTCGTACGTCTTTAACTCCTGAGGATGTCTCCAGACGTCTTTATAATCACCACCTGTGGTGGAGGTTTTAAAGGTATAGTGATTTGACTTTTTTGGGTAATCCTCCCTGCTATATGAGTGTAGTGACCATATAAGGAGTTCCTCGCTGTCTCCACTGAGTCCCTTGGGTAAAAAACAAACACAAAAAAAAACAAAGTCTCAATTTGGGCTTTGCGAGAAAAGCCTTTTGTCCAATTAGGATGGGAGGGGCGTTCCTCCAACCAGGATCGAGTGGGTGTGGGCCTTTGTGTTCATGTTGCTCGCCTGTTACAGTACCGCCCCCACTGTAGAGTGTGTGCATGTGCCCATCTTGTTTCCACATAGTAAAATGTTGAAAATGGGTGGAATTCCACTTTAATGGCCTTAGATGGTGGTGGAACCACATCTTGATGTTTGAGACTGAGAGGCTGAATTTCTTTAAGGCAGCTCAAATGGCAAATAAATACAGTCATGGACGAAAGTCCTGTCGCCTATCCATTGTGTAGAGACAACAGCTCATAACTTGACTTTAAACTCACCCATTGTTTCTAGAAATGGCTCATATGAAAGCTAAAACCCTCTAGAATCATGTGTAAAAACTACATTAAAATCCATTTAGTGAAGCAAGATTGATCCTTTAATGAACACAGAATGGTCAGATTTTGGCCGGACAAAAGTCTTGTCGCCTACATAAAATTATGTGAAAACTGAACAAAATATTTAATTCAAAAACAAAAAAAATGTTGCAAAACATCAGCAAATTAAGTAGTAGTGCTGTGACATCCATATTTAATATTTTGTGTGACTTCCATGAGCCTGAAGAACTGCATCATGCGGTTAGGCAATGACTCATAAAATTTATTGATGAAGTCATTGGGAATAGCAAAAAATGCAGTCTTACATGCCTCCCAGAGTTCATCAAGGTTCTTTGGTTTCATCTTCCATGCTTCCTGTTTCATTCTACCCCAGATATGCTCAATGATGTTCATGTCTGGTGACTGTGCTGGCCAGTCTTGGAGCACCTTGATCTTCTTTGCCTTGAGGAACTTTGTTGTAGAGCTCGAAGTATGGGATGGAGCACCATCCTGTTGCAAAATTTGACCCCTTTTATGATTGGGAATGTAAGAGGTAGCTAGTACTTCTTGATATTTTAAGCTATTGACATTGCCTTGCACTCTGCAAATGTTTCGCACACCTCCATACTGGATGTAACCCCAGACCATGATTTTTCCACCACCAAACTTAACCGTTTTCTGGGTGAATTTCGAATCCATGCGAGCTCCAGTTGGTCTCCTGCAATATTTACATTCCAATCATAAAAGGGGTCAAATTTGCAACAGGATGGTGCTCCATCCCATACTTCGAGCTCTACAACAAAGTTCCTCAAGGCAAAGAAGATCAAGGTGCTCCAAGACTGGCCAGCCCAGTCACCAGACATGAACATCATTGAGCATATCTGGGGTAGAATGAAACAGGAAGCATGGAAGATGAAACCAAAGAACCTTGATGAACTCTGGGAGGCATGTAAGACTGCATTTTTTGCTATTCCCAACGACTTCATCAATAAATTGTATGAGTCATTGCCTAACCGCATTGATGCAGTTCTTCAGGCTCATGGAAGTCACACAAAATATTAAATATGGATGTCACAGCACTACTACTTAATTTGCTGATGTTTTGCAACATTTTTTTTGTTTTTGAATTAAATATTTTGTTTCAGTTTTCACATCATTTTATGTAGGCGACAAGACTTTTGTCCGGCCAAAATCTGACCATTCTGTGTTCATTAAAGGATCAATCTTGCTTCACTAAATGGATTTTAATGTAGTTTTTACACATGATTCTAGAGGGTTTTAGCTTTCATATGAGCCATTTCTAGAAACAATGGGTGAGTTTAAAGTCAAGTTATGAGCTGTTGTCTCTACACAATGGATAGGCGACAGGACTTTCGTCCATGACTGTACTAGACCTTGATGTGGGGCTTGTGCTCCAGTCAGCACTAAAGAAGCAGCAGAGACACAGGTCTGTGTGTGCAGTGATTCACAAGGTGAGGTTCAGACTCCCTTTGTTAAAGGGGAATTCCAACCATTTTCAACATTTTTTCCATTTGTACGCTCTCAGAAAAAAGAAGCTTCTAAAGAAATCCATTAACATGGTAAAAATACATCTTGATGATGTCATCAAGATGTTTTACCATGTTAGTATACCTCTAGGGCAGGGGTTTTCAACAGGTCCAGGGACCACCAGTGGTCCTTGAAAGAGTTCCAAGTGGTCCTCAGGCTAAATTATGGAAGGCTTCATAATTCATAATTTCATTTTTACACTCTCAAGAGTTAAAATAGCCATCATCTGAATTAGCACCAGCTAATTAAGAAGTCTACAGTGTTTTGTTTGCAAAATCCAGCCCTGAATTGTGGACAAAACCAAAATAATTCTTTAGTTTTTGGTCTTTGAGGTGAAAATGTAATCAAATGGTGGTCCACGGCTCAAATGCTGAATAAATGGTGGACCCTGGTATCAAAAAGGTTGAAAACCACTGCTCTAGGGTATGCTAATGACTAGAATGTTGAAAATGGGTGGAGTTCCCCTTTAATACAGAGGCAGCCTGGGCAGTGAAGGGTTAATCTGCATCCCTGTAGCAGCAGCAACCTAAATCAGCCTGCAGAGCTGATGGAGGATGGAGGATGGGGGGTGACTTTGACTGACCTCTCCTGGGAAACCTCCATTCATTTTAGTGTGTGTGTGTGTGTGTGTGTGTGTGTGTGTGTGTGTGTGTGTGTGTGTGTGTGGTGTGTGTGTGTGTGTGTGTGTGTGTGTGTGTGTGTGTGTGTGTGTGTGTGTGTGTGTGTGTGTGTGTGTGAGTGTCATTGTACGTGCATACATTAATCTACAGTATGTGTGCTCTTGCTTGGTGTATATGATGTGATCAACATAATGTGTGTGCGTGCGTGTTTTTGCGTGTCAGCTGCTATGCCTCTCCCACCCAACATCTCTTATAGTCATCTCTCATAATAACTATTGCTAAAGGGGAACTGCACTCATTTTCAACATTTTACTATGTCATTAACTCCTTAACTGTTTTACCACGACTTTTGGAGTGATTGGTTATTCTGTTGTCTGTTCATCACTCCAAAAGTCGTTTTAGGCTTTGTTTTATTAACAAGCTCATTAACTCACTGCACACCACCTGATGAAGTCCTTTAAGTGGTGATTGCACTACAAAACCCAGAAAACACCTCACACACTTTACAACTATCATTGATAAATGATAAATGATATAACTTTAAATGCATTTATCTCTGAATGAGCCCTGGAAACAGTGAAATGTGAAAATACAGCCTGTTTTGCCAAATGTATTAAAAAAAGCCAAAACACTTGATCAACTCATTTTATTTTTTCCCTTAAAGTAGACACCTTAAGGTGTCTTTGGATATCATTCATTTGTACAAATTCACAACAGAGGATTTTCTATAAATTATTGTGTTAATATTGAGCCTAATGGGAGCGAGCCTAGCTTTTCTGCTGATCTGTCAAAGAGTTAATATCCTTGGAGATGTTCTGCGTTTCCTAGAAATGGGGGTATTTAACATGGTGAAACACAACTTGATGACATCATCAACTTGTGTTTCACCATGTTAATGATTTTTCTTTTTCTGAGTGTACAAATGGAACCAAATGGACGCCGCTAGGGTCCATTTGGTTCACATTTGTACACCCTCAGGAGAGTGTACAAATGAATGGAATTCTCCTTTAACAGGCTGAAGGTCACAGAGTGTGGTGTGTCATCACAGAGTGACTAACACAAGGATCATTCAGTAGGAGGCCTTTGCTGTGTTTCATCAGTTTTAATCTATGGAGCCTCTCGCTCTCTCTCTCTCTCTCTCTCTCTCTCTCTCTCTCGCTCTCTCTCTCTCTCTCTCGCTCTCTCGCTCTCTCGCTCTCTCGCTCTCTCTCTCTCTCTCTCTCTCTCTCTCTCTCTCTCTCTCTCTCTCTCTCTCTCTCTCTCTCTCTCGGCCAGCCTGTTTTTAAAGGTGGAATGAACTGACACAGAGGGTTTCTGAACCAATCCAATCAGAGCATGCATGATGAGAGATGTCTCTGCGCTGAGCTATACTACACGCGACCCGGCACGCAACACTGTTTGTTTACAATAGTCGCGACTTTTTCAGCTCTGCCACATTGCATGTGTGGCTTATTTCTACCATATAATGTGTTCAGACATATATTTATCACGTGATGGTTGAGTTTAAACTGAGTAATACGCTGTCTGGATGCCAGAATGGGATTACAAACAGTATTTCTGACTGTAATCAAGGCCCCTGTGTTTGTGGACAATTCAGATTGATTTCTGTTGGCTGTTGATGTTGATGGTGGATACGCCATGATGCAGCACGTTTTCAATTACAAGAAGTAATTATTTGAAGTGGGCATAGTGCTTTGGCTTCAACTCGACTGGTCTGTTGGATAGTAATTTTAATGCCAGTTGTGTGTGTGTGTCGCTGGGCGCACACTTGCAAAGAGTGAACTTGAAAAGAACGCTCATATTCTGTGGGCTTGGGGTGGAGCTAAATTCACATCCACTACCAGACGAGTTCACACACACACACACACACACTGTGTGTGTGTGTGTGTGTGTGAAAGATTTACCGCTCCTCCCGAGATAAGAGGGCTAGTATCTGTGAGACACAGGATGTGAGGTCAGGAGGTTCCACGCAGGAAAAGGCTTCCTGCACTAGTGTTACTGTCACACACACACACACACACACACACACACACACACACACACACACACACACACACACACACACACACACACACACACACACACACACACACACACACACACACACACACACATGTCGAAGTGTCCTTGGGCAAGACACTGAACCCCAAATTGCCTCCAATGAGTTGGTTGGTGTGAGCTGGCCACCATTGGTGTGTGAATGTGGGAAGTGGGGACGCTGGCGTCGACTGTTCGCCGCTCTACTTCCCAATGTATGAATGAATGGACCATTGTAAAGCGCTTTGAGCACTTGGAAAAGCGCTATAAAAATGCAATCCATTATAAAAATGCAATCCATTATCTTCTTCTCGTGCTCTTCTACTTAAAGGACCACAATGTGTATCAGAGACGGAGAGCAGTGGACAGTTTAAAAACATCCATACAAATGGCATCGTCTGTATTTGTTTGGTCATTTCAAACAAGATCCCACTGTTTAAACAAAAAATGACGCATTTAATTGGAATCTGCTGTATTCTTCTACTAGATGGCTCTGGCCAATCAGAAGTTGTCATGGCGTTGCCGAGAAACGAGATGGCCAATGAGATCGCCGGTACAAAGCTCATCCCATGGCTCAGAGGTTGACTTGTGCTATTATGGGTAATTCTCATGCAACACTTTGGCCAACCTATTTACAAGGCAGCCTGCAGCTACCAACAAAAAGTAGCTTGGATAATTTACACCACTTGAAAGTTTCTCTATAACTACTTGCTGCACCGACCGGGGGAAAAAAGTACAAGCAGATGAAATTAATGTAAAATGAATAAATAAAATGGTGTGATTTGTGTTTGCGCCAAAAAGAGTTGAAGTCTTGACTCCAAGTCCATGGTTGTTCAGAACGATGTCATTTTTTCATTTTCCCCATGCAGACAGACAGACAGACAGACAGACATGTCTGCTCCTGGCTGATGTTTGCAACAAAAAGAAAATAAACTCAGCTGTAACTAGTCCAGAGTACAAACATAGGAAAAAATAAGTCTATGCACTTGATATCAAATAAATAAATGGACATTTGATACTGAGCCCTACAGTATTTGTCCGGGAAGACTTTGGGAAATAGTGACCGCACAAACTCTCTGGCAATTTTGGGTGCCTGCAGCCTGTCTTCACTAATTCAGTGGACCTACGGCTACTCTTAATGATTCATTTTCTATCCATTAAACACCCCGTGAAGCACTGAATTAACTTTTTTTGTTTGCTTTTCATTCCTGAGCCAATAATTTGATGACCCGCAGAGTCTCCTTGAGTATCCTACTGGGTATACAGCGACCGATGCCCTGGTCAACACATGATTTATGGTGTGTGTAATTCTTTGTGCGAACTAATCCTTTAGAGGGTTCTTTTACTTTTCAAAGATGTTTTGGGGTCGTTTTCGTCATCTACTCTGGCTTTCGTGAACACCACAGACCGTTTTTTAAGTACATTGAGTCTTATTAGATATTATTAGTTATTCGATATTCTATTCTATTTCTCCTGTGGTCAGTGTTGCCAACTTGACACATTTGTCGCTACAGTATATTTAGCTTTTTTCAACTCCCCCTAACGCCAAAATTAGTGAAAAGCTCCTGGTGGAAAATCTAGTGCTTTTTGGCTGGTGAGTTGGGGCGAAAGAGATTTTTTTTTCCATTTGGTCCATTTGGTTTCATGTTTAGACTCTCAAGAGTTAAAATATTCATCATGGGAATTAGCCCAAGTCTACACAACTAGAAAATGTAGAAGATGAATGGTCATTTTGATCTGTATGTTTGACTGTTTTGTTTCCCAAATCCAGCCTGGCAAAAAGCCAAATAAATCTTTAGTTTTGGGTCTGTGGGGCTAAAATGTCATCAAACGGTGGTCCGTGGCTCAAATTCTGAATAAATAGTGGGCCCTGGCATGTAAATGTTGAAAACCACTGTGTTATTAGATAGTTGATATTCTATCGATATTCTATTCTATGGCCTAGGCCCTAGATTTTCGTCACTGCTAAACCCCTTATCCCTTAACTTCTTTGCCTTTTTAAACTATTTAAAAAAATAGTTCAAATGGCCTGTGTACATGCTCACAATTTGTCAATGGATTGGCACATTGAACTATTCCTAAAAGTTTTTAAAAATAGTTAAAGAAAAAGGGATAAGGGGTTTGGGTCTGTTCTCTCCTGGTTGTTATACAGTATGTCTGTGTGTGGCAGCACGGTGCTGGATCACAGCACACGTGGCCTGTCAGTATGCGTCGGCGGTAGTGCTGAGCCATTCAGCGATCGATGCACGCCGTGGAGTGACGCGTACCGTCCTTGGTTTGTCTATTGTATCTCCACGACTGCTTGGCAGCCTTTTTTCATCCCCCTTCAGAACAGAACAAGCTTTTCCTGCGGTTTGCGTGGCTCGATAAATAAATAAGTGGCGGTTTGCGTTTTTACGATAGGATTTCAAACTGTTTTCACAATGGCCCCTCAAGAGTGCGTTGGATATCCTGTCACTGCGAATGTTATTAACTCAGATGTTTGCTTCTGCGGGGGTACCTGGGGGTAGATATTTTCAGATACACGGATGCTTTTGGGGGTGACATGGGTGGGTGACATGGGGGTTCTTGACATGAAATATTGAGGACCACTGATTAGATTAGAGTTTGATTTTTTTTTCAGAAAAAGGCTTTAGAGGACATTGTAATGTGACTTTTTGGCACAATATGAATCTGAGCTATTAGTGTTATTATTATTATTATTATTAGAATGAACACGAACAAGTACTCATTTAAAGGGGAATTGCACCCATTTTCAAAAAAGGGGTCTGAAAGAAAAATCATTAACATGGTGTAATACATCTTGATGTCATCAGATGTATTTCACCATGTTAATGTTTTTTTTTCCAGACCTCAATTTTTAGGAAATACAGAATTGGGGGATCTTTTTTATCATGTCCACACAACATCTCTAAGGTATATTAATGACATATTAAAATGTTGAAAATGGGTGGAGTTCCCCTTTAACATATTTTTAGAGCACCTTTAATCAGCGTTGAGTCACTGCACCTTTAATGTTGGCGTTGATTCGCAGTGCCACGTTTGTTTAGGCTTTCCCTTCAGCCACAATAAATTGAAGAAAAGGAAAGCTGCTGTTGAAGCATTTCTAGTCCATTTTGGGGTTATTCTAGTTCAGATGGCAGTAGATCAGGGGTGCCCACACTTATTTACTTGAGAGCTACTTTCAAAATGACCGGCTCAACAAGATCTACACATCAAAAATGTGATTATTCCATTACTGAAAATCCATTTCAAGGCCCCCTAGAAAGTTTGAGCTTTGAAATAGTGGTGATGGTGTTACTTATTGTTAGTTAGAGTGTTTAAAATAATGCGCTTAAAATGAAAAACGGGAGAGGGAGATAATTGGAAGGTTTTCTTGTATATGCTACTACTAACGTTTGAGAACAGAATTCGGGGTTTGAGTTGACAGTTGAGTTTAGTCTCTTGCACCCAAAACTAAGAACTTTCACACTTTTGTCCACAACTGGGAAAAAGAACTGGCAAAACATTGGTCATAATAACAATTATTCTCCATTTTGTAATGGCGTACTCTTGAGAGTGGTTTCGTTTTAACGCCCCCGAGGGTTACAGATCTATGGGGACGGTCGTGATCTACCTGCACGGTCTGTGTGATCTACTGGTAGATCACAATCTACCTTTTGGGCACCCCTGCAGTAGTTGAACAATGTGTTTAGTGGCTCAATAGCAACTGAGTGTGACCGCGCGTGTAACATATGAATGTTATAGGGTTAGGATCCGATACGTTTTGATCAGCAGCAGGACTGCTGTTTTCGTCTCATAGATGGCAGTGATGGTAGTGAATGTTGGCCTGAGCTGAACTATCGTTAGTGCCATATTGCAATGAAAACGTTAATGAGATCTAGTTGGGCACACAAACACAAATTAGGTGTTTGTGTTTTTTTTTCTTAATGAAAGTCACTCAGGGCTAATTTAATTCCACTCATATCGAGGCAAGCTAGATTATTTCCTAATATGTTAACGTGTACCGAGGGAGTTTTGTACCATGTAAATGAATTAAACATGTTTCCGAAGGAATACAAAAAACATTGATGTCATGCATTAATGTTAATGAGTATTAATGTTTTAATGAGCTACGTGTCTTATCTGAAGAGGATATCAGGGTTTTGATTATCAGTATGCACGTTTTATGACAAAACCAATTACATCCGAGCCGTCATTATTAAGAGATTCATTATTTTTTGCTGTGACTGTCACGATCGTGACATTTTTGCTTGCTACATAAACATTGCGCATGTCAAAATATAACATACAACTTCATTATTTACTGAAACGGTTATCTAAAACTGCATGCATATCCAAAACAAAATAAACATAAAATTGGCTCGTTCTACAAGCTCACGGTACTTTTTTTTTTTTTTTCGCAACGTGAAGCATACGGCAAGAGTTGAAATACGGAGATGCAATGTTTCTGCACGATGGAGCGATTTTCAAAATGCGTTCAGGCCAAAACCAGTGTTAGAGGAAGACAGACGGGGGAGAACCACAGGGATCAGTGAGACTTCTTAAACAATTTCAACCTGCTGTCGCTATTTTGACATCATTTCTGTTCTTTTTTTGAAATTCTAAAATATCAGGGGCTGAAACCATAAGGAGCACTAGGGTTTCTCTTGTTGTTGTTGTTTTGTTTTGCTCAGCCTTGTTTTCCATCTTGCAAGTTTTAATTATTGGTACAAATGAAAACGAAAACAAAAATCACGGCGAGTGAGTACAGGAATTGAATTGATGTTGTGCATTCCTCCGAGGGAGCGTTTGTACTTTATTGTGATGTTTGTTATCTCAAAGAAACATCTTAGATGTGTATTTCTTCTTGGATGTCAGTCACTGCATTTTTATGATTTTTTTTATCCTCTTTTGATGTCAGGGTGTCTTTGTTGTGGTTTTGATGATGACAGCTGCCGTAACACCTTAATTTGCCCCCTGCCATGAATAAAGTACCTATAGCTACTGAAAGAAAGAAACAAAGAAAGAAAACCTTGAAAAAGTTTGGAAGACTACATGCAGGCAATTGTAGGATTACAACCATTTTACACACACACGCGCATGCACGCACGGATGCACGCACGGATGCACACACACACACACACACACACACACACACACACACACACACACACACACACACACACACACACACACACACACACACACACACACACACACACACTAGATATATGACTGCAGCAAACAAACTGCCTGAGATAGGTTTGAGGGACCTAAACTTTGGAATCTTAAAGTTATTATGGTCAACAATCTAAATGTATATACAGTAGCTATATATTTGTTTGCCTTTACCCCCTCTACATTGCTTCTACTTTGATGCTGCAGCTGTTTCCCTGAAGACAGACAATTTATTTGCCCTGCAACTGTTGTTGACAAATAAATGACGTCAGGCTCGTGACAAGGCGGTGCTAGGGTGTGTGTCGATCTGTTGTGGGGGTTGTGGAGGGGTGAAGCAGCGTTTTAGCCAATCACGGCGCAGCAGTCTACTAGCAGTTTCATAATGAGCCAATAGAGTGGAGGTGAGGTGGAGTTAGACGTTTGTTGACATGAATGTTGCCTACAATACCTTTAATGTTAAAGCCTATACAGAGGCAGAGACTGTGAATCCGTAGCTTGTTGCACTCCAGCCACGGTGTTTCGTCAGGACAGCAGACAGTATTGATTGGACTAATGGGAAATGAAATGTCATATTTGCTTTATACCGCTGCTGTTCAGCCCTGAGCTGCACTGTCTGCCCCTAGCAGGGAGATCTCTTCTGTTTTAGAGAGCATCACGCCTTGTATGGAAAAGATGGGCTGTGTGTGTGTGTCTGTGTGTGTCTGTGTGTGTGTGTGTGTGTGTGTGTGTGTGTGTGTGTGTGTGTGTGTGTGTGTGTGTGTGTGTGTGTGTGTGTGTGTGTGCGTGCGCGTGCGCGTGCGTGCGCGTGTGTGTGCGCTCATGCGTGTGTGTGTGTGTGTGCGTGCTCATGCACGTGTGCAAACATGTAACCAGTGCCAAATAACGGTTAACACACGCATAGTCAACATAGTTGGCTAGCTGACAAATGTAAAACACCACGGCACACACACACACACACACACACACACACACCTTCTGCCTCTCTCTACACAGTATGTCTCTACCTCTCTAGCTCCCATTGCAGCGGTGTGAGTTAACTATTCTCACAAGGAGAGAGAAGGGGAGAGAGAGAGAAGGAAGGGGAGAGAGAAACTACAGTGTAGGGTGTGATTAATGCCTGCTGGCTCTAGTAAAAAAAAAAAGGTGGACTTTTTATGCTGTGTTGGCTGTAGCACTGCTTTCTCTGCCATCTGTGCCCCCCCCCTCTCTCTCCCACTGTAGTATGTCTTTGTCTCTCTTCCTAGCCAAGGCTAGTAGAGGTGCGGTGCGTTGTTGTTGTTGTTATTGTTGTGAGCTTGTGGGTCTTGCTAGTCTCTGTGCGAGACTCAGAATCAGGCCTCTCTAGTCTTGTGAAGCACAGTTTATGGCCTGAGGCAGTGAGGCTGGGGGAGGAGGTTGTGTTGATGTTTGGATCCGTATGGTGTAAAGGCAGATGTCTTTCTGCTGCAGAGGTTTAATAACCACAACACACCGCCGTCTAACGCTAACGCTGCTTATTATGCTAGCACAGTGGTTTTCAACCGGTGGTCCGGGGACCACCAGTGGTCCTTGAGAGGGTTCCAGGTGGTCTCCAGCTAAGTTGGTTAACCAGATGTAACTCTTGAGAACGTAAAAATGAAACCAAATGGACCCTTGCGGGTCCATTTGGTTTCATTTTCACACTCTCAAGAGTAAAAAAAAAAACTTAATTAACCCAAGTCTACACAACTAGAAGATTAATGGTCATGGACAGAAGCAAAATAAATCTTTAGTTTTGGGGTCTGTGGGGCTAAAATGTCCTCAAATGGTGGTCCGTGGATCAAATTCGGAAAAAAATGGTGGTCCCTGGTATGAAAACGGTGCTAGCAAACACACACCACCGTCTGTCTGTCTGTCTGTCTGTCTGTCTGTCTGTCTGTCTGTCTGTCTGTCTGTCTGTCTCTGCCTCTGCCTCTCTGTCTGTCTGTCTGTCTGTCTGTCTGTCTGTCTGTCTGTCTGTCTGCCTGCCTCTGCCTCTGCCTCTGTCTCTGCCTCTGCCTCTGCCTCTGCCTCTGCCTCTGCCTCTGCCTCTCTGCCTTTATCTCTGCCTTTATCTCTGTCTGTCTCTCCCTCTCTCTGTCTGTCTCTCAATCTAGGAGGTGAAAGTAAATTTTGTATTTGTTGAGGACATGCATTGTTGTGTTAAAGGAATTTACTTATTTTGGAGCACAGTGGTCTCCATTCCCGACTGCCCATGGGACATGTTTGTTTTATCCCTTTAGCTTCAGCGTCTGACTGTACTGTACTGTACCTCCTTGCAGTTTATGTTTTAGATTCCATAAAGCAATGACATGTCCTGGTGTTTTTGTTGCCTCTGTAATGACGTCATCCGTTCAGTGAGTGGAGGAATGACAGGCGTGTGGGGCTTATTCAGATGGTGAATATTTTAACTCTTGAGAGTGTGAGAATGAAACCAAATGGACCATCATTTAGCTGGGGACCATCTGGAACGCTCTCAAGGACCACTGGTTGAAAACCACTGCTCTGCAGCGTACCTCTTGTCCACGTTGTTACCAAGAGGGTGAGGACAGGCTCCGACGGCTGCGAGGCTTATATATCGAGCAGCGAACCATTCATTAGTGACGTCGGAGGGATCTTAAACTGGCTTCTCTCCTCCCATCACCCTGCAGCTACTGTACAGTTAGGCTCCATCCCCACCAGGCTGAAAGTGAAGAAGGATAGGTAATCTGCTGCTACAGACTGGCCAGGATTACAGTGATGGCGGGGATTGGGATATGTGACACTGTGTGCCAAGCACATTAAATGCACCCACCTCCCCATCCATCCATCCAGGCTGGCAGCCCACCGGGTCTCTTTCACAACGCTAATGTCCTCAATCTGGTTTTTGGAAAGGCCTAGCATGAGCCATGAGCCCACCACTGTGTGTGTGTGTGTGTGTGTGCGTGTGTGTGTGTGTGTGCGTGTGTGCGTGTGTGTGTGTGTGTGTGTGTGTGTGTGTGTGTGTGTGTGTGCGTGCGTGCGTGTGCGTGTGCGTGTGCGTGTGCGCGTGCGTGCGTGCGTGCGTGCGTGTGCGCGCGTTACTATACTTGTGAGGGAGAAATGTCCCCACCATAAGGGGGACACCGGAACAACTACCGTAATGTAAACTGTCACACTGTGTGATGTTCATTGGGAAATGGAAGGACTTCTATTATCACAAGAGGGAAGCTTTTATAGTCTTGACAATGATTATTTGCAACTATTACTATGCACTAACGGTTATCATCTTCTCCTTCTCTTCCATGTTCCTCCTCTCCTCTGTTCAACTCACCGTCTCTCTTCAACAGGTAAGAGCATTGTCATGTAGTTTTGTATTTGTTCCTTCTGCAGGAGTTCACTGTGTTACTTTGTTCTGATGGTTGGTTGGTTTGGTTGTGTGTGTGCGTGTCCGCGCACCCCCATTGCACAATATGTGTGAATTTGTGCGCAAATCAAAACAACTGGGTGACAAAAGGGATTGAGGGGTTGAACAGATCCCAGCCGTTGGAATAAATAGAAGGATTACAGATACAGGCGTTTGATGGCGATGAAAGAAAAAAAAGAAATTGAAGCATGGACACGGCCGAGCCTGCAGATGTTTGTGCAAGAAAGTCGTGTATGTGTGTGTGTGTGTGTGTGTGTGTGCATGCATGTGAGCGTGTTTGGATGTTCCTCCCGAGTTTGGCAGCCGCTAGTGGTCGGTCAGTCCTGTCCAAGCCCGCCTCAGGGCGCACGTCTGAATCCAAGTTAGTCAGAGAGGAAAGAAAGAAAATATGCATTTTAAAATCCTCCCTGTTAGCCTATGTAGCTGCTAATTTAACTCAGGAAAAGTATGCACTTAAAAATAATCAGTGCTACTCAGGGAAGTGCTCAAAGTGGATCAAATGGGCCTGCGAGGAGAAACGGAACCAAACGGACCCCCCCGTTTGTGCATCACGCTTCGCCAAGTTAAATTAGCACTACAGATTTTCTTCCTTCACATTTTTTTGGCAGCCAGTTTCATTCCACTCTCTTGGAATTGAGTCAGTTGTTATAAAGCATTGTGCTGCCCAGATATCCAGAGCGCTTCTCCCCTAGCCATGGAGAGAAGAAAATAAGCCATTTAGAAAACGCTGCGATTCAGAAACATGGAACTCTCTCTCTCTCTCTCTCTCTCTCTCTCTCTCTCTCTCTCTCTCTCTCTCTCTCTCTCTCTCTCTCTCTCTCTCTCTCTCTCTCTCTCTCTCTCTCTCTCTCTCTCTCTCTCTCTTCTTCCCCCCCCCCCTCTGAGTCCAGCTGATAGAGCTGGCCAGGCTGCCGTTCTACAGAATACTCCCCACAACCGGCCCGGGGTCCTATTAAGGGATTATTACATGAATAGCATTTTTCCACCCATAGAAAGAGTGGAAGTCATACCATAGAAAGAGCCGCACAGTGACAGAAGCGACCGGAGGAGAGCATGATGCCGTTATAGTATGTGAGGGGAAATAAAAGGCTGAACTTTGAGTCAGTGTCATGGACACGGCGTTTTCTATGAGTGATCGTGTCTATAGGGATGTGACGATGTGGTATTTTAGCGATATCAGAGGCTGTGTGTGTGTGTGTGTGTGTGTGTGCTCATGCACGTGTGCAAACATGTAACCAGTGCCAAATAACACACGCATAGTCAACATAGTTGGCTAGCTGACAGCTGATAAAATGAACACAACTGATAAAATGAACACAATTACCGCTATTGTGGAAGATCTACACCATCAAACATAGTTCTGCCCCCCGCCATTGGCTTAGATCTACCGCAATAGTACCTTAATAGTCAAATTGTCTGAGGGTGGTAAACAGCAGATGAATCTGCCATATCCATATCCTGTGCGCTGATCTAAAATATCCCCCCGGAAATAGAAACTTTGCACTTTGAAACATGAGTTTCACATTGGAAAATACTGACGGCAGCTAACTAATATCAAAATACTAGCGTCAACAGTGTTAAGTTATCGGTATTGAATGGTATCCCTATTCTGATGCGTTACATAAGCTTGTTTACTACAGTGCTACGGTCCATTATGCTTTCAAAAGTGAGTACCTCGCAAAAATCTGCGGCACAGGTTGTTACTTCTGGAGCACAGTTAAACTAAATGTACTCATTAAACTAATTGAAATTATTTTAACTAAGCACATGGACCACCCACCTGACCACTTAATAAATGGCACCCTATCGTCTTTAAGTGGTTTATTTATTGAACACAGCGTGGGGTAAAGTCATACAACAACAAACTGTTTGCCAGGTATTCGGCACTGAATAAAGATACATTCACATCGAATCAGGCAATGGCAAAACCTGCCCTGCGGCACAAGCAAAAAAGAAAGTTTAAATATTTTAACTGATGCTGGATGCCGTTAGCGTCACCAGTTCTGGCTGTTTCCATCTTCTGTTTACCGGTATTACTCCCAAGGACGACTTGTGAGATGAGTTGTGTTTTAAATTGTTTTATCAGCATTTTTAATCATTTATTCTATTTTATCGGGCGATCTGGACGGACAGCTATGTACCTGAGGTTTGGGTCCATGATGTCATCTTCATGATGACACCCAAGAGCAACTTGGTTGTTGGTTCAATGAGCAGTATTTGATCTCTTTGTTTTGGGGTTTCTACTGTGTAGTATCTAATGGCTATTGACACCTATAGGGCGACTCTTGTATAGAGGACTCTTCAACAAAGATGGCGAATGCAAACATTCTTTGTATTGTACTCATACACACAGTTGTAGGACACAAAACACTGAAGTCCTTAAACCAGAACCTAACCTCAGTAAAACTATGCCTACATCTAACCGTAAGCAACCTTAGTAAAACAAATTGCTTGCTCACCTCTGACTCCTACAGGGTCTGGCACAGAGGCTTCCGGGAATTCCATTAAAGTGAATGGAGCGTCTACTGTATATCTATGCTACAGTATTACCGGTGGCCATGATACTTTGTACTTTGTAATCACTTCTTCAAAACAACGCACCGGCGTTGTTTTGAAGAAGTGATCAGGTTATTTTTGGAGGGTATTTTCATGGATCAAAGGCGCAAATAGTTGGGCAGTGGTCCAAAGATAAGTGACCAAATCCCCGGGAGTGAAAGCCATTAAAGTAGCAGAAGTGTTAATATGACAGCCTTTCAGCTTTAAGTGGTTCATTGATTGAACACAGCGTGAAGTAAAGTCGTACAACACACTGTTTGCCAGGTATTCATTCATTAATGAATGAAGCTGCATTCACGTCAGGAATTAGGCAAGCGGCGGCAAAAACAGTTCCAATATTTGAACTGATGCCGTTACCGTCACTATCAGGCCAAAGGCCAAAGCCTATAGAGCTGAGCAGTTCCGCCCCCCTTGTGACATTGCCCTTGTTCCAGAAATGGATTTTGCATTAATTTTCCTTGTAGATCGATATATTAGCCTCGTGGCTGTCTGAGCAGGTTCTCTGACGCAGCTCTTGGCGTCGTGTTAACAACGTGGACGAGAGGCACACTGTAGAGGATTGTCACCATGGAAACCAGAGACGCCAGTGGAAGGGGTTGACCCCGTTGGCGTCACCTGCTTTCTTAGCTATGTTGGGCTTCTGTGGCGATTGTGACGGAGCACGCCCACGTCCTCGTCCTTTCGAAGTCTCAGAGACGGCTTCTTGAAGTCCCTAATATGCGGCATGCATCTGGACCACTCAGCCAGCAGATGCCCCGGAAAAGACATTTTTGTAAAAGCAATCATCAATTCTTTACTGACGGGCTTTTGATTTGAATAAAGCTTGTTGTGACCAAAAAATGCAATTTGGGAAAGCAATCCGCAAAACATTTTTTTCAAAATCTGATTATGTGGAGGACAGTCACTTCCAGTTCATTACTGGTTGTATCTGTCTCCTGTGTCTTTTGTGTTTTTATTTTCAGGCCAATTTGGAATGAGAGTGAGAATTTTCCCCATGTTTGCTTAAAATTGGGTAGCACCAGATTGTGTTGTGGCTGCCTGTGGGTGTCACTCAATTTAGAGAAGCAGTTAGACGGCTACAGGCACCGCCGTGTTAAGTCTGGGACACAAATGCTTTGGAGATTTTTTTTCAATCGGGCGCTGAGCCAGAAATAAAAGTTGAGAACTGCAGTGTAGGCGGTATGACTTCCAGTCAATATCAGCAATTCTTTCCAACTTTTTTGCTTCGATATTACTATTAATTAATTATTAAAAATCAGCGGATTTAGTCTACAGACTACAGAGGTGTTGTAAGCTAGCAGATTTGTTTTTACCTTTCAGAAAGTCAACGGCCATAGTTTGTGTTTGCTTGGAATCCTAATGATTGATGATGTCACTGGTATATGAACTGTCCAAGGCCCACTATTGTTTCAGTGAAACAAAAAATTGTGACACCGACCCACATAATGTAGGATTATTGAGGACCACTTATATGAATTTGGGTTTAAGATGCCCGTGGGGCTCGGTAGTCGAAGCCGCAACAGTCAAACTGCAATAGTTGAACACTTGTTGAGTGGGCTGCCTGGGTTCATATGTGTTTTTTGGCAGCTGCAGGCTGCCTAGTAAATGGGTTCAGGGGGAGATTGGAGATGGAAGATCCCAGTGTCTAAGAGGTTAGCCAAAAAGGTTGCATGAGGATTACGCATTATGGTGCAAGCAGACCTCTGAGCTATGGGATGAGCTTTGTACTGGGTATCTGGCAATGCCACGACTTCTGATTGGCTATCGGCTCTGGTCAGAACTACAATGCCCTGACTGCCCTACCAAACATGACGGCATGGAAACAACCCACATTTCAAATATATTTTAAATTAAAGTGTTTATAATTAAAATGATTTGAAACACTACTACTGCTACTAACTAACTACGATTGTTGTACCACTAAACCAACACTGTTTCATCATTGAAACCATCACATCATGTGTCTGTTGCAACTTCAACAAGAAATGATGTTGTTACTGATGCTTTTCTTGCCTAAAATAAGTCCTGTAACCGAAAATGGTATGGGGGGCGACTTCATCACCAGTGTCGTTTCGTGCCATGGCCAATGAAGTCGCCCCCCATACCATTTTCTCCTAACCAATTGGGAAATGTTACATCCGCCCGAGTGCATCTAAGACATCAGGTTGCCATGAGACCAGGCTTCTGTGCTTTTTTCCCCTCACAGTGCACATATTGAGCAGTGAATGCAGCCTGACCGCACTGAGGTTAAGTGTGTGCATATGATAGCGGTGCAGGAGTTATCTATACCGGCATTCAGTAAGGCTTAAATGGAACGCACTCGCGCTTTAATGACTGACATGGCTTTCGTTTACTTCCTACATCTACTGTGAAAAGGGCCAATTAGTGGAAGGACATGGAGAAAACAAGTTTAACGTCCGCATTCTTCAATGTTTTTCAGGATAGGAACCTCTGTCTTTAAGACATCTTTTCTATTGATCTGTTGAATTCGTGTTAATATGGACTATCAGACATATAAGCACTCAAACCCTTAACCTCTGATTCAGTGCTTGGTCTGCTTGTTTTTTTTCCTGGCACTCCATCTTTAACAAGAACTTGTGACTTGATTGTACAGTATTTACTGTAACGCTTCTTCCTTTCTTCCATTAAAAAAAAAGAATAGCAACCGTTATTTTCTGTAATCTGGCTGATGGATGTCTGTCGTTGTTTTTCCAAGGACTCAGAAGGATTGTTTTATTCATAGCGAACGGCGCTTGGCGAGGCTTGAGCCGTTTCCGTCGTCGACTACATAACTCCTTGGCCTGACAGGAACACATTGGCCTTCAGCACGCCTTTCTCTCTCTCTCTCTCTCTCTTAAGGCACCTTCAAAGTGAAGCATCATTTACTCCACCATATGAGACTGAGAGACCCTGTGGCAGTGAGACAGGTCTTTACCTGATAATTAAGAAGCACTTCTCTCCCCGACGCATGGCTGAGGGCAAGGATGCAGCAATTTGCTTTTAGTTTTTTTTTCCCTTCCTTTTTTTGTTGGTAAAGCATTTCCGCTTTTACAAGACACGCCGTGCTATTACCGGTGTTGTATTGCTTGAGTATCTGCACTTGACTCTTAATGTTGCACTATTTTTATTTGTGTATGACTTCGTTCTGAATCCACTGCATTGACAAAACTTTGGATTCCTGTACATAGTCCACTTGCCAGAATGTGAACCTGGACATGTTGAGTACACAAGGTTTTATGTTAGAAATGTTGAGTAGGGGTCCCAGCATGTAGGTAGGTGTTCCGCAATAATGTTGAGCAATTCTCAACATTGGCACACTATGTCACCATACCAACCTATAAAAGGCAGAACAAGTCAAAATGTTGTCATGGTGATATGTCTAAATAGTGTGCTTTCATGACGCTGAATCCATCTAAATCTGATTTCGCCAGCTTGGATGTATAACTCTTATGTTGTCATAGCAAATGATAGGCAAGCAGGCTCGGATCTAACATTTCCCAGTGGGGGGGGGGGGGGTGGCAGGCGAAAATCGGATGTTTCCGTTACAGGACTTATATTAGGCAAGTAAGCATCAATAATACCAGTTGTTGTTGAAGTTGCAACAGGCATACAGCATGCATAAAGATAACGTTCTGACTCTGAGTTTTCTGCTTTGAATGATGAAATGGTATTGGTTTAGTGGTGCCACAAATGTGGTTAGTAGCAGTATTAGTGTTTCAAATCATTTTAAATATACCCTAAGCACTTCAATTTGAAATATCTTTGAAATTTGGGTTGTTTGCATGCCATCGTGTTGGGTGGGGCAGTCTGGGCATTTAGGGGGACATTGCCTCCCCATGCCCATGACTAGATCCGCCCCTGACGCGCACAAAATCACACAGGACACATCTGAGTAATAGTCGGCTAATGAGAAGCTGTCTAAGGGCTTCCCAATTAGACCACCCCACTGTCACTATCTCTCATTACGTCCCCCTTCTGTCCTCCCTCTGTCTCTGTCTCCCTCTCTCTCCTTGTCTCTCTCTCTCAGGGGCGTTTTTGCCATTAGGCAGACTAGGCAGTTGCCTGGCGCGCCATGGGAGGAGACTTGCCCTCTATAAGTAGAATTCAACATTTAAAACGCATAATACTTTATTTAGTTTTAGATTTATTTTATTTATCTAACCAGTGGGGGTTGCCATTTTCATCAAACAGAGCAGTATCAATGTTTTACATTGCAATGCTGGGTAAATGCTGAAACCAATGAAATTCATTGAGCCCCCTCACCAACGAATTTCACTGGTGAGGGGGGGCTCCAGGGAAAATCTTGCCTGGGGCTCCAAATTGCATACAAACACCACTCTCTCTCTCTTTTTCTCTCTCTCTATGTCTCTCTACAGTATGTTCTTTTTATTATCACTATAAATTAGCTGTATCGTGGGGTTGGTGAAGCTGCTATCCACTGCTTTTGCACGTGTGCACAATGAATTGTGCCGTTCATTTCCAGAAAAAGCCTAATACCCGACAGCGACCACATCTCTTCTGTGTGTGCGTGCCGTGACTGTGCGTGTGTGTGTGTGTGTGTGCCTGTGTGCACACGCATTCATCATCTCCGCTATCCTTGACAAAACGAACAGTGCTTCCTCCTCTCCGCCTCTGTCAAGTGGGCGGATGGGGCTTTAATGGCGCGTCTCCCCAAAGCGAGGGAACGTCTCTCTGGCTCTGTCAGGTCGTCTGATGCGGAACGGAGCGCATGTGGGGAGAGTAGACACGTCTGTCACTCACAGGTCACTCTGTTCTATAGCTAGTTTGGATAGAAATCTAGAGTCTAGAATCTCGAGTTGAGAATCTAGTGTAACTGGCATCTAGCTTAGAATCCCTGATCTGGTGGGCCCCGCGGTCCCCCCTGCAGATGGCATTCTGAAGGACCAATTACGTGATGATAGTGGTGAAGTGGTCCTTTATTGTCATTGTGCTGCAGGAGCAAATGATCCAATTTGCGGTTATCCGTGTGCACCGCCATGGCAATGCAGGTGGTAGCTGTCTGTCGCTTTCGACAGATAGGCACAGATACCAGTTGATCCTGATGTTTATTGATGACCAGCCCATATTATTGCCCATACATGGGCAATAATGTGGACATTGTATATGTGTGTGTTGTCTCCTCATAGAAAATGATCTATATAAAGATGATCATGCTGCGAACAAAGCCAACTCGGGTTGTGACAAATCGTGACAACACACACAACACACACAACACACAATTTGGAAAATCAAATAATTTCTAAGAAAAACAAAAACAAAGAGTGTTGTATCATTCCGTGTTTCTTGCTAATTACTGTAGTTATCATCAGTTGACTTGTTATTACTGTGAATGTTTGCTTGGAAACAAGACTGCAAAGTCTTTTTTTCAGTGATCCTTTTGGATCAGATGTGTTTGATGCACTTTTGTACTTTTACATGTAAAGTCTAATGAAAAGGAATCAAGAATCAATGATTTGTCACGACCCGAGTTCACTTTTTCTGCGGCATGATCGTCATATAAATAATTTTCGAAACATCTGTGATGAAAATGAATGGGGGGGAATCCATTTCTGGACCTCGGGCGGACGTCATGAAAGGGGCGGGACTGCTCGGCTCTGTTCAAAGCAGATAGTTTACTTTTAACTCTGCGGTGGAGGTGCGATGGTTCATCAGCTCACAACACAACACAACAGGAGGAGCTGTTGTTATCAGCCTGTTGGCTGTCAGCCGGAGAAGAAAAGCTGCACTCTCTCTCAAAGCTCTCTTTACACACAGAGTGTGAACTCTGGGCCTTTAGTGTGCAAGAGCCCCAATCCATTACCAAACACTGATGATGGTGATAAATTGCGCACGGCGCAGTCTGTCCAATGGGGAAATTCTCTTCCCTGTCTGCTGCACCAGTGCTGTCGCACGCAGGGGCGGATCTAGGCATGGGCATGGGGGGGCAATGGCCCCCTAAATGCCCAGTCTGCGACATCAACCCAAACAACAACAACCCAAGATATTTCAAATTAAAGCACTTAAAGCATTAAAACACTACTACTGCTTCTACTAACCACTAAACCAACAGCATTTCATCATTGAAAACAGAAAACTCTGAGTCAGATCTTTAGCTTTATGCCTGTTGCAACTTCAACAACAACTGATGTTATTATTGATGCTTTACTTGACTAATAAAAGTCCTGTAACCGAAAATGGTATGGGTGCAACTTCATTGCCCGTGGCGCGAAGCCGACCCCATACCATTTTCTCTTGCCCCTCCAACACGTTCTCTTGCCCCCCCCCCCCCCAAATGGGACATGTTACATCCGCCCCTGGCTGTCGCACATCCTTATCTCTTTTTGCAATCAAAAGGAGAGACCTCTTGTTGTTGTAAACGCCAGAGATTAGCGCAATATAATGTGTTTTTTTCCCCCACACTTTTTTCTTTTTCTTTTTATCTTCCATGTGCTGAAAGATACACGTATTTGTAGATTTATAGGAGCACGCACACACGCGCACGCACACACGCGCACACACACGGTTGTCAGTTAGTCTCATAGCAACTGCAGAAGCTGCGGCCTGTGCTTACCACTTCAGTGGAAAACCTTGTATATCCGAAACCCTTTCGTGTTTTAAAACAGTATTTTTTTAAGCTATGAATATGAGCTTATCTATGAGCTCACAACAACCCGCCGACGTGAGCTTGTGAATCTAATATTTTCACTTTTTTTGTGTGTGCCGCGCTCTGGTTTTGTCAGCTGGACGTATTTGGGAATTAATTTACCTGGAAAAATATATGAAAAGCTTAAAAATGGTGATACAAGGTTTCTGCCCATCAGCAACGAACATGCATGTGCACAACCTCTCCAGTTTAACAAGACCTGCCTGGTGGAAATGAGCAGGGCTCACTGGTAATGTTGCCATGTATGCTTATTTTAAGTGACTTTGGGCATTTAAATATGTTTTTTTGGAAGGAGGTGGGGGGGGGGCTTGTTTTCCAAAGTGTAGTTGCTTATTAGGACTTGCTCTCTCGTGTTTAAACCTCAAACGCTTTCATGTGAAGACCCGGCAAGTGGAAATATATTTGGTTACTTCTTTTTGGGCTAGTTTGTCGGGTAGACCTGTCCGCTTGTTTCTCTCACAAACGTTGGCAACGCGGCTAACTGGTACAAAATGTTCCTCAACCACTACAGTGTGTGTGTGTGTGTGTGTGTGTGTGTGTGTGTGTGTGTGTGTGTGTGCGTGTGTGTGCGCGCATGTGTGTGTGTGCGCATGCTCTAATTGGAAAATGGTCCCTGGTCGCTCCCTTAGGTAAGACTCTGGCCCCCACTTTAATGAGAGAGAGCACATGGAACAATGTTGAAATATTTAACAGAGGCTTTTACATGCTGTATGCCCGCAAAGAAAATAAAACACACACACACACACACACACAGACACACACACACACACACACACACACACACACACACACACACACACACACACACACACACACACACACACACACACACACTACAGGCGATGGTGGACCAAGTAGTCCACCACAAGTAACAAGAATGTTCAAAATTGTACTACAATAGTCAGTAGTGAACTAGTAAATTGGCTCCTTTCACGCTTGGGATTACCGTAAGTGGTATATATTGTATACGCTAAGAGTCCTTCTCTTTAGGGCCTTGCCTGTGGCCACCATCCATCCATGCACCTTGGCTGGTAATCCAGTCTGGCAGTGTGCCGTGGGTTCGACTCCCTTACTGCATGTCACCTCCCCATATCCCTCCCCATGGCCTGTCCCTCCATTAAAAAGGCCACAAAACCAGGTATAGAAAAGTATTTTATTTGGGTAATCCTCACGACTTTTGAGTGTGGTGACCATTTAAGGAGTTCCTCCCTGTTAGCACTTGAGTCAGTGAGTCCTAGTTTCAGTTTTGAGCTTTGTGAGAAAAGCCTTTAGTCCAATCACGATGATGAGACGGGCCTTCCTCCAATCAAGAGGACCTGCTAGGGTCCATTTGGTTTCATTTTTGTATTCTCAGTAGTTACATCTGGTTAACCAACTTTCCATCATTTAGCCTGGGGACCACCTGGAACCCTCTCAAGGACCACTGGTGGTCCCCGGACCACCGGTTCAAAACCTCTGCTTTAAGAGTCCCTTCCTGGAAGTAACTCATGAACTACATTTCAAATAGACTCAGTCTGTTCTACTGATAAATATTGTAGAAAATATCACATCTATTGTAGATTTGGGTTTTTCCACAGTGATGCAGTCTTTTTTGTTATTTTTTGACAGTCAGTGCACTCATTTCGTTGCTATCGTGGGGGATCTCCAACATCCTCCACTAGGGCAGGGGTTTTCAACTTTTTTGATACCAGGGCGCACCATTTATTCAGCATTTGAGTCACTGACCACCATTTCAGAACATTTCAGCCCCACAGACCCTCAAAACTAAAGATTTCTTTTGCTTTTGTCCATCTTCTAGTCGTGTAGACTTGCGGCTGATTCAGATGATGAATATTTTAACTCTTGAGAGTTTAAAAATGAAACCAAATGGACCCGCTAGGGTCCATTTGGTTTCATTTTTACGTTCTCAAGAGTTACATACGTTCTGGTTTCATTTTTACTTTCTCAAGAGTTACATCTGGTTAACCAAATTAGCTGGGGACCACCTGGAACCCTCTCAGGGACCACTGGTGGTCCCCGAACGACCTCTTGAAAACCACTGCTCTCATGTACACATTACAGTACTGTACATTCAAACATTACTTTTTCTATACAGTAACTTTTATGATGAAATAAAAAAAAAATCCTGAAGCGAGATTTCTCCAAATACTTATTTTGAACACAGTAGGCGATATGTCAACAATTTGAATATTGAATATAACCCTAATTATTTTTAAATTGCACAATTTTGATTTGATTTAACCAGAAAATCTATTCCTGTTGAGCCTCAATTAAGTCCTTTTACATGTGTGCGCACACACACACACACACACACACACACACACACACACACACACACACACACACACACACACACACACACACACACACACACAGGGACAGAGGGACATTATGTGAGTGCAGATGAGATCATTTCTAGAGTCATGACTCATGAGTCAGAATGCAGTGACGTTTTTTCAAAGCTGTGTGTGTGTGTGTGTGTGTGTGTGTGTGTGTGTGTGTGTGTGTGTGTGTGTGTGTGTGTGTGTGTGTGTGTGTGTGTGTGTGTGTGTGTGTGTGTGTGTGTGTGTGTGTGTGCATCCGCACGTGTCTCTAAAGAAACCCATCAAACGCTTGTGACGAATTTCATTTCTCAGTAGTTTCAGAAATGTTTGCTTGGGAAACCAAACATGCTGTTTGGTGAGGGAGAGAGAGACAGGGAGGGAGGGAGAGAGAGACAGGGAGAGAGACGGGGAGGGAGAGAGATAGGGAGGGAGAGAGAGACAGGGAGGGAGAGAGATAGGGAGGGAGAGAGAGACAGGGAGAGGGACAGGGAGGGAGAGAGAGACAGGGAGAGAGACAGGCAGGGCTCAATGACCAAGAACTGTAATGCTAGTGCCTGCAATGTGTACTATAGCAGGTGTAAACCAGCAGTTAATCCGTCCATAATCTGCAAAGGACTGTCTCAAATCCCGCCAAATCCCACGCTTTCCGTTTCGGCAGATTAGACATGTGCAGATGACGATGGCCGGTGACAGATCTGTGTGTAACAGGCGACAACCAAATGGCCCCTATTACTTCCACACAACATCTCTTAAGGTATATTAATGACAGCGTAAAACGTTGAAAATGTTTGGAATTCCCTTTTAACTAAAATGTGGAATGAATGTCATCCAGGGTCAGCAGCCAGGAGCATAGAGTACTGTAAATAACCAGAGCAGACAGCATTGACATTCCATCTGATCTGAAAAAAGTCCACCATGTTCACTTTCAATCTAAAAATGGAGCTGTGAGGTCTGCTATCTAGTAAAGAAGAAATAACGAAGAAGAATAAAAAAAGGGACAGTTATGGCATTGACATATGGCGAGGACTTCCCTCGTTGTGCTACATTGCAGTATTTCAGCTGGTGCGTTTTTTGGCTAGCTTTCAATAAGTGTCCTTGGGAGTGGGTTAGTTTATACTTCTTGCCGAGGCCGCAGCCAAGCTGAAACATGTCCGAGTTCTTGCAAAATGCTGCGCACCATCAATAAATTATAGTGGCACGTCCTACTTCCCAGACTATTACCGTGGTGGACGGGATGTTTTTGGCAAGGCACTCCTTGTTGTATTTTTTTTTGTGATGAAGCACGCTCTCTTCCTCCCTAATATCTGTGGCGTCTGAGCGCTCTCAGGGGCGGCTATAACATTTCAATTGGGGGGGCAGGAGAAAATGGTATGGGGCGGCTTCATCGCCCCATACCGTTTTCAGTTACAGGACTTTTATTAGGCAAGTAAAGCATCAGTGATAACATCAGTTGTTGTTGAAGCTGCACAGACACGCAGCATGCATAAAGCTAAAGGTCTGACTCGGAGAGTTTTCTGTTTTAAATGATGAAATGCTGTTGGTTTAGTGGTGCCACAGCTGTAGTAAGGCAGTAGCAGTAAGTAGTGTTTCAAATCATTTTAAATATAAGCACTGTAATTTGAAATATCTTGAGTTGTTTTGCGTGGGGCAGACTGGGCATTCAGGGTAGAATTGCCCCGCCCATGGCCATGCCTAGATCCGCCCCTGTGAAGCACGCTCTCTTCCTCCCTAATGTCTGTGGCGTCTCTTACTCAAGGGCGATGTGTCAGCGGGTGCTGGCCGTACCAGGGAATCGGACTGACAACTACTGCACATGACTAAACCTCCCTGTTCACCTCTTGACCATCACGGCTGAATTGCCCAATTTGGCTTCACAGGCTGTGGCGAACCACATGAACCCCAAGTCTCCCGATTCGCACTAAAATAAGTTTACTCGAGTTCTGTACTCGATTCTAATTTTGCAAGTATTAACATGTTCCATTTTTTTTTTACTTTGCACTGTGTTGCACCTCAGAGGCAATATTTGAGCAATATTACACTCGAGGGTGTGGATTAACGTGATTACTGGCACAACGGTGATGCGGTCGGGAATGAGTTCCGCAAGTATCACTGAATTGCCAAGAATCACATTAATGCACACCCGCGAGTGTAATTTTGCTATTCTACCACAGTTACCCTTAAACCCTTAACCCTTACCCTTAAAGAGAATCACGAACAATAACATTTTTTCAATGATGATGCAGATGTAGTCACTACGACCACAAATGTCCTGAGAAACTAGCCAGCCTAGCCACCCAGTCTGCAGCTCTATAGAGAACTATAGTACTGTATATCTGCTCTGCTCTGAGAGAAATACACCAGCTGAAATCTTTGTATTGATTAGCTGTGACTGCGTGGTAAAGTAACCTCATGTGACCTGTTTTAACCAATCAGGTTAGATCCTCAAAACAACCTGTTATAGAATATATACCATACTTTAACCCCACTACAATTATATGGAAGCAAAAATAGTTCCAGATGTTATTGGCCATTTCCTATATACCTTAAGCCGTCATTGGGCTTAGAATTGTGGGAAATGTAGTCCAGGAAGTAGTGTAAATTACATCAGAGATACTGCTAAATCTGCAAATACCTAAAGCCACATATCACACACACAAAGACCCCAGGAAAAGTGTTCTAAATCTTCTAAATGTTATTAACATATATTGTTCTTGCAAAAACGGTGAAATACACACAGTTCCACAGTGCATGTTTACAGCCCAGCGCCACAGCGCCACAGCGCCACAGCTTTTTGAATACATACTAAGTAGCGACCTGCGGCTGTCGTCTTCCTACCAGTGGTGAACATACAGGGTGAAGTGCTGCTCCTTCAGCACAGCTCCGTGGAGGAGGGAGTGAGGAGGACGCGCCATGCGGCGGCGGCAGACAGCTTCTTGGCTCACATGCTCTACATGTGTGTCGTGTGGAACCGGCCGATAGTGTTCTCTCTCTGTCGGCTTAGTGTCAAACCACAGCCGTCTGTCTCTCTCTCTCTCTCTCTCTCTCTCTCTCTCTCTCTCTCTCTCTCTCTCTCCTCTCCTCTATCTGCCGCTCTTTATCTCTGTTTCATTCTTTCCTTCCTTCTCGTGTGGGTCCACAAATCTCAGTCTGCGCGCACATGCGTGCGCGGGTGGGAGTTCGCGTGGGTGTGTATTAGCGAGCACGCGATGGACTGAGTATTGCATCCTCACCAAGAAGCCCCCCCCCTCCTTAACACACACACACACACGCGCGCGCACACGCAGAACGCCCTTAAGGACGTTGCGTAAGATGTTAAAGCCGCATGTGGGGATGTGACACATGGGTGAACAGCGAGGAGAGCAGGAAAAGTAGTTCATGGGAGAGAGAGAGAGATTTTTTCTGAGGGGAGGAGAGGTGAAAAGGAGTGCGATAGGAGAGGAGGAGGAGGAGAAGGCCAGGGAAGAGCAGAGAGAGAGCGGTCAAAGGAGAATATACTGTACAGGGAGAGAGAGTTTAAAGGTAATAGAGGCAACATTAGTGTGTGCAAACACTGTGGATCCCTGGCTAATAAGACAAATATGCCTTAAAAACACTATACTTGCCTTCTGTAACTAAAACATGCGATTAAAAACACCTTCAATACTTTATTTCTTTCATAAATAGAGAATGTTTCACTCAATAGTGGGTGCTCCGGTCGCAGGATGATGTCACATGAGCATGTTCGTCCATATTCTATAGAGCCAGATCACATGTGACATCAGCCTGTGCCAGGAGCAGTTCCAGTTGAGTGTGAAATATTCTCTATTTATGAAAGAAATAATTCAAATGCTGAATAAATGCTGGTCCCTCGTATGAAAAAGGTTGAAAACACCTGGTTTAATCTGTTCAGGGTTGTAGGAATTGGCAAGCGTGCTTGGTGTGCTGTGAGTACGAGGCGTGCGTGTCTACTCCTCCATGGGTATGCTTATGTGTCAGTCCTTAAATGCGGAGGCGTGGTAATTGTTGCATGTTTTGTTCCCATCCATGGAAGTCTATGTGACTGTCTGTACGTACGTGCGTGTGCGTGCGTGCGTGCGTGTGTGTGCAGACTGTGCACTCAGCAGGCTGAGCTAAAGAATAATTGTGTGCCTAAACATGTGTCACCAGAACCACCAGGGCGTGTGTGTTTGTGTGCGCGCGTGCATGTGTGTGCGTGTGTTATACAGCAATTTGGCTGCGAGCGAAGTCCCTTTCCTGCCAAACATCTTAAGAGCGCGCACACACACACACACACAGAGCAAGAGAGAGAGAGCCAGCGGTTGTCGAACGCCCCAGGCATGCAACAAACCAAACCCTCAACACCACACGAGTTAGTCCTGCAGGCCTGATAACGGTAGAACAGTATGTAGAAGCGTTACGCGTATGTGTAAGTGATACGTTTTGGCTGAAATTGCTGTTTTGTGTCAAAAGACCAGCGGTCTATTAGTGGCGCCATGACCACATTGGAGCTGACTCAGTTGTTCGTCAGAGTGAGGGCAAACTAGATACACGTGTGTACACACACACACACACACACACACACGCACGCACGCGCGCACGCACACACACACACACACACACACACACACACAACCACTGTGCAGTATTCCCAAACTTTTTTCAATTCAAGGACCCCCACTCAAGGAGACTTTGAGACCCACACTGGTGTAGCAGATTGTTTTCAGTGAGCCAGCACACACAATGGCACACAGCAATACAGTAGTATCGAACGATTGATTTATTTTGGAGAATTTCAGCACATTTCAAGGACGACTCGATACAAAGACTATTAACTGTGAGTGGCGACGACACCATAAAGCAGGGGTTTTCAACCTTTTTCATCCCAGGGCCCACCATTTATTCAGCATTTGAGTCACGACATTTTATCTCCACGGACCCCCAAACTAAAGATTTATTTTGCTTCTGTCCATGACCATTAATCCTCTAGTTGTGTAGATTTGGACTAATTCGCATGATGAATATTTTAACTCTTGAGAGTGTGAAAACGAAACCATTTGGTTTCGTTATTACATTCTCAAGAGTTACATCTGGTTAAACAACTTAGCTGGGGACCACCTGGAAACCTTCTCAGGGACCACTGGTGGTCCCCAGACCACTGGTTGGAAACCCCTGCCATAAAGCATTTTCTACTTTGCAATATGGTGCAACATGTTAATTTCATTGAAAACATTTAGAGACATACTTATTTCTGTACATGGCCAAACAAAAAAACAGGAAATCATAATAGGAAATCAAAATTATACAGGGAGGGGGGACTGGGGTGGGTGTGAGTTTTGAAGGAGTCGCATGTCTTAATGACTGTTGTTTGGCGTTCCACATTTTGTAGGAGCGAAATGGATTTAATCCCTTGTTTGCAGTGTTGGGATTAACACCCTTACATAAGGGACTGCTTTTGGCAGTAATTCCTTAGATTTCTCGTTCAGTAACGTGTCTGAATTATTTGTTTATTCTATTGTAAAGTAAAAACGTTTTCATAATGTAGTAACTAGTAGTAATGCGTTATTTTTTCAGAAAAGTAACTAACTCCTTACTTTGTAAAAGTAACTTCCTCGACACTGCTTGTTTGTGCCGAATCTGGGTTGCACATAGTTTGTTGAACTCCCTCTGGTGTTGTGGGAATGTACTTGGTTGACATTAACAAAGTCTTTGGACAGGTATTAGGGAATTTAAGTTTCCGTCTCTAGGCCTTGGACAAGACGAGAATGGTAGGTGTGGTCCGTGGCAGTTGCAACAGAAGCCCAACATATTTGAGAAAGCAGGCGACCCCGACGGGGTCCACCTCTTCCACTGGCGTCTCTGGTCTCCATGGTGACGCTCCTCTACAGCGTACCTCGTCCACGTTGTTAACACAACGCCAAAAGCCGCATTCTGCCGTCCGAGGAGAGGGTCAGATGGCCGTGAGGCTTATATATCGAGCGCAGAGCGATTCATTACTGGCGTCGTTGGTCAGACGTTCTACCAATCTTAAATAGGCTATTGTACATTTGGGTACTTTGGAGTGTATAGAATCGCGTGTACCAGACCCACTGCAAGATGTACTTTGTCTTAAAACCCTAACAGTACGTTTCAACAGCGGGTGATGGGCAAATGACGTCGGCCGACATCCATTATTTGTCTATGGGAGTCGCCGATTCGGGCGATAGCAGCCGAACGGGCGACGGTCGAAAAGGTTGGCAGGGCAATGTCGGGCAAAAAGATGAAAATTGCTGAGCTTTTTGGCCAAATCGGCCGATGCTTAGCCGGGGATAGCCAATCAGAGTGAAGTGCTGCTTTTTTTCCCCCTCGACCCCGAACCATTCGACACAGTTTGTTTCCTAGTTCCGCCCCACTTCCTCCTCCACCCTATGTTTTTTTTTCAGTGCGCCACAACATCGCAGTTTATGGTACTCATTTTGTATGCCATTTGAAGTGAGAATATACGGTAACGACCGCCAGCGTCTATGATCGGCCGATGTCATTTGTCCATCGCCGGCTGTTAAAACGTACTGTAAGCCAACACAGTCTGTCAAAGTGGGCAGGGGTGAGGTGGATTTGGGCAAGTAGTAGTCTGACCAGTTTTTGTGGGGGGGTCTGGAGTTTTCAGGGGACTTTGAGGTGCTGGAACACCTGTGAAGGAACGCAGGGGAAGAGAGACCCCGCTGGTACAGTCAAAAGAGTTTCTGTGTGTGCATTGCCTCCATATCCACACATACAGTACTTGCCTGTGCGTGCGTGACGTTCAGAGGACATTTGGGGGACAGACGTGGCCCGCGGCAGGAGGACTCGCGCGGTGAGACAGGAGACGCAGCTCGTCTCCCACCGTCTCATTGGTCTGGTATTTACAATGTGACGTACTCATCCAGGACACACCAGGACAGACCCACTTTCTGTTGGAAGGGAAAAAATAACTGCCATCAGCTTGTCAACGGACTTGTGCAGTGCTATACAGTGTGTGTGTGTGTGTGCGTGTGTGTCCGCGCGCGCACGCACACGCGCTTTGTCCGTGGATGCCTAAATATGGTTTGAGCAGCTTTTGTTTAGGAGTGAAATATTACCTCCGTGATTCCCTCTGCAACACAAGGTCAGAGACATCCCATTTTTAGTGTGTGTGTGTGTGTGTGTGTGTGTGTGTGTGTGTGTGTGTGTGTGTGTGTGTGTGTGTGTGTGTGTGTGTGTGTGTGTGTGTGTGTGTGTGTGTGTGTGTGTGTGTGTGTGTGTGTGTGTGTGTGTGTGTGTGTGTGTGTTAAGAGTCTCTCAGGTCCATCTGTGTACTGTACATATATGTCAACTCATTATGCATGCTGTGTGTGTTTGTGTGTGTGTTAAGAGTCTCTCAGGTCCATTGTGTTTGTGACATTGTTTATTGCCCTGTGAAATCTGAAGTGGCGAAGCTGCAGAGAAGCTGACAGCAGGGGAGGAAGTTTAGTATTCAGGCTAACTTCACCATGTGTTTACATAACAAAATATTCTATTTTTTATTATTCTTTTGCTCATTATTTCCCTCTAGACCAGGGCTGGGCAGTTATTTTTCCCAAGGGGCCAAACGAGATACATAAAATATTGTGGAGGGCCAAGACTAAAGGCTGAACTAAAGTCTGCGTTATAAGTCTGCGTTTAATTTCAAGATAAAAGTAAGAGTAAGACCAACCATTTTGACACCAGGGCCCACTATTTATTCACCATTTCAGCCACGGACCACCATTTGATGACATTTTAGCCCCACAGACCCCAAAACTAATGATTTCTTGTTATTGTCCACAATACCAGGCTGGATTTTACAAACAAAACAGGATAACATGGATCAAAAATGACCATTCTTTTACATTATCTGATTGTGTAGACTTTGGGCTAATTCAGATGATGAATATTTTAACTCTCTCAAAGAGTTACATCTGGTTAACCAACTTTCCATATTTCACCGGAACTCTCTCAAGAACCACTGGTGGTCCCCGGGCCGGTCAGAGTCAGCCAATGGGCCGCATTTGGCCCCCGAGCCACATGATGCCCAGGTATGCTCTAGACCAACAGTCAATCACTGCAGTAGCAATAGAGAAAGGCCGCCACATTCCCAAGGGAAGACAGAGTATGCACCCACTGCACACAAAATGTGGTAGAAATAGAAGACATCAAAGATACATATACAGTTTCAAACTCGCGTTGAATGTATAATTTGTGGGAAGTATACTTCCCACAAAGTCTATTGCGAGTATACAGAACAGATCATGTCCACTAGTCCCTCCCTGGCGTTTTAGTATATTTTTTATTTGTTTGACAAAATTGTCATTCCATTTTGTTTTAGTTTTAGTCATCATACTTTAGTTTGTGTTTAGTTTTTGTCAGTATATTTATTGTAGTTTTAGCCTTTGGAGCTAAAAAAAAAAGGTAGTCGATGAACATTATTTTTTAGTTTTAGTCGACTAGAACAGTGGTTTTCAACCTTTTGGTACCAGGGCCCATCAGCATTTGAGCCACAGACCACTATTTGATGACATTTTTATCCCACTGATTGATTTCACAAACAAAACAGGCAAACATGCAGATCAAAATAACCATTCTTCTACATTCTCTAATTATGTACACATATTAATTTAACTGGGTTTAATTCAGATGATAAGCATTTTAACTCTTGGAAGTGTAAACATGGTTTCATTTTTACACTCAATAGTCACATCCGGTTCACCAACTTACCATCATCTAGCTGGGGACCACCTGGAACCCTCTCAAGGGCCACTGGTGGTCCCTGGACCACTGGTTGAAAACCACTGGACTAGAACAACACTGCATAAGGGGGACATATTTTAGCCCTTGTTATGTTAGAGCCTGCGCGGCGATGTGCTCGTAAAGTTTAGCGTGCGTCGCTGCAGGCGATGCAGGGTGTTGTAATCACACCCCCCGTCGGTCGGTGTGTCCGTCTTCCAAGAAAAATTACTGGAGAGCAGGACGTGTGTGAGGCCTGTCTTTGTTTTCTCTCCCCTGAGCTGCTCTCTTTCTCTTTTGGTTGTAGACTATATATGCTATGGGACCAGATTTATGCTCCCACATACAGTCGCTGTCATGGGCTAACCCATGTGTGTCCAAAACGGGAACTTGTCAGAACATTTTTTTTTTACTCATCCAATTGAGTTATTCTTTAGCTATGATTTATGAAAGCCACAGACACACTTATTCTCTCCCAAAGCCAAAACTGTTTTTTAAGGTTATTTCCGCTGTATTTAGGTGTTTTCACCGTTTATTTTGGACCACCCCATGTACAAGAACATTGCAGTGCAGGTAAACACAGTCAGTCACACTGCTCATAGTGGCTGATACACGTGGGCATAGAGGGACCTTTATGGGTGAAATATATTTTGTTATGTAAACACAGGGGAAGAGTTACATGTTATGCCTTTAACTGTGTACTGTACAGTATGTACTGTTGTTAATGAGACCATATAGTAAGATCACGCTTGACTCAAACTATCTCCAGAGAGTGGAATTATACCTGAACAAGCTATGAAGCACACACACATGTGCACGTGCACTTTCACTTTCATTTTCATTTTCACTTACGTTTCAGTTTCCCCAGTGGACTTGGTGTAGACCGGAGAGGGAAATTAATTAGTGTCATTACACGCTGATGGATGTTATTCCTGGTTATTTCAAGTTATTCCTGGCGCAGCGCGGTTTAAGTGTTACACGTGTGCCGCTGCGTGTGCGACGTGTAAAGCCCTAAAACACACAGGATGCGTAGCGTAGCGGCACGGTATTAACGCATGTCAAGTCAACACCAACAGGGCACAATGCTCTGCTGCGCGGCTGACAGCTTTGTACAGCGGTAGTACAAAATAAATATAAATAATTTTGCTGCACGACAACAACTCCTGGAAATAGTTGGCGTATCAGAGTGCCATGTGGGATTAAGTCAGGGGTTTTCAACAGGTGGTCCAGCGACCACCAGTGGTCCCTCAGAGGATTCTAGTTGGTCCCTAAGATAAATTATGGAAGGTTGGTTAACCAGATGTAACTCTTTGATAGTATAAAAACGAAACCAAATCCAGGTCCATTTGGTTTCATGTTTACACTTTCAAGAGTTAAAATAGTCATCATATGAATTAGCCCCAAGGCTACACATCTAGAGAGTGTAGAAGATTAATGTATGTTTGACTGTTTTGTTTCCCAAATCCAGCCTGGTATTGTGAACAGAAAGCAAAAGAAATCTTTAGTTGTTGCGTCTGTGAGGCCAAAATGTCATCAAATGGTGGTCCTTGGCTCAAATTCTGAATAAATGATGGGCCGTGGCCCGTGGTATGAAAAAGGTTGAAAATCACTGGATTAGGTCCATTGGAAATAATGGAGGACACTGTTTTGATGCACGTCGTACATAACCTGCGTGTGTAGAGCTTTACGCTAACAATGTAGGAAGATTTCACTTTTTTTGCCCTCTGTCATCTGCTTGGCACTCTATCGCCACTATAGGAAAAAGGGTTTTGATAATGTATTTGGACATGGGAGTTTTCCCAGCCATTAGCGAGGAGGTTGCATGGTGGTGGTGCCTGCAGCCAGACAGGCCAACCTGTTATTCTGCTGACATTCCTCCTCCTTCACACAGTGGCCCACTGTTATAAAGACTCACTTACTGTGTGCTATACAGTCGCTGAAAATAGCTGCACCAACGTGCACCACAAACAGCTGATCTACGAGTTCATAATACGTCACGATGCCCCGACGAGTTCTCGGACTTGGAGATCATGCTGTTTGTCTTTGCAGGTGTGCACCGGTGCGGCACAAACAACGTGCATACACACACGCATGTGCATGCGCGCGCGCACGCACGCACGCACGCACACACACACACACACTCAAACACACACACACACACACACTCAAACACACACACACACACACACACACACTCAAACACACACACACACACTCAAACACACACACACACACTCAAACACACACTCAATACACACACAATAATGCATGCATACGGTATGCATGCATTATTATACCGGTACTTGCACACCTAGTGACCTAGATTACGTAACAAGAGAGGGGTGTGTGTGTGTGCGTGTGTGTGTGTGTCCTGCGTGTGCATTGTTGCATGTTAAGTTCCGGTTACCTTGATGTGACACCTGACACTATGATTCACAACAAACAGTTTGTCTGTCTGTCTGTCTGTCTGTAAATGGTAAAGTGTTCATTCATATACTGTAGAACCTTTTTCCAAGGTGCTTCACATAGATTGTAGATCACATTCACCCATTCACACACCTATAGCGCAAGAAACCATGCAAGGTACTGACCAGCACATCGGGAGCAATTAGAGGTTGTGTCTTGCTCAAGGACACATCGACATTAACTCTAGGGGAGCTCAGGTTCAAACCGGCAACCTCGCAGTTAACATCCGGTGACTCTATCCCTGAGCCTCTGCAGCCCCATGTCAGTCTGTCTGTCTCTTTTTGCCATCCATTCAGTTCTATATGTGTTTTTTAAGGAAACACGTTTACATTTGCCAAAAGCAAATGTAAAATGTGCCAAACAACACACCAGACACGCACACTCAGGGGCAGTGCTGCAGTGATGCAGGAAAAATGAGCAAAATTAAGGAAAGTGGAGTAGGAAATGAGGTTTTGGTGTCACGACCCTCTCTGTCGCTCCGTGTGATGTTCATTGTGAAATGGAAGGACTTCTATTATCGCTAGAGGGAAGCTTTTATAGGCTTAACAATGAAGGGGGGTTACGGTAAAAGAAATGACCCAAAAGCATTACCATGAACTAACGGTTATCATCTTCTCCTTCTCTTCCATGTTCCTCCTCTCCTCTGTTCAACTCACTGCCTCTCTTCAACAGGTAAGAGCATTGTCATGTAGTTTTGCATTTGTTCCTCCTGCAGGAGTTGATTGTGTTACTTTGTTCTAATTGTTGGTTGGTTGGTTGGTTTGTGTGCATGTGTGCGTGCATGCACGGTGTCAGTTATTTGTTCCTCTGCGATCAGAACATGCCTATCGGTATAGAGGTCTTTGCCACGATGATGATTTTGACAGCAGTGTGTGATTTGTGTCATAGTCTTTTGGATAAATTTCCATTTAGTTTGTTGTATTTTAGTTAGTCTGAAGTTTTTACCGGTAGTTTGGTTTTAGTTGACTAAATATATTGGATATTGTAGATATGAAATATAATACATTAGATATTTCATGTCTACAGTTGATTTCTTTAACCAAAACGTATTTTCTAAAACTGCTAGTCCCAATACTTGATTCTGATTGACTGGTCACTGTCACGTGACAGGTGAAAACCCCACTGCTGAAGCGTCACATTTAGTAGGATCACTCCACCAACTGGAACTGTTGTTGTTGTTGTTGTTGTTATGGAATCTTCTCGCAGGTGTGTTGTTTCTACAGCTGGTTGGGAACTACTTTCTTGTAGCTGGGTAACTTACAGACGGCATTGTGCTACTGTGAATTATTTTAATTGGTACTTTTGTAGCAATGTTGTAAGGTTGCCACAACAACCTTAGGTTTTATAAAAGCAGTAAGCCAGTTGAGTTTGAAGGTTACCGTGGATTTTATCCTGAGGAAGGGTTAGACGCTCCACCTTCGGCAGCGGGTCTGTCCCCGCCTCTCTGGGATAAAATCTATGGTAACCTGCTCCCTGTTGTGGATAATTGCTTTAGTAATTGGCTTATATGGAATTGTAATGGTACACAATGTAATGTGTGTGCACGTGCGTCTCACACAACTTTGTTACTTTTATTGATATTGTAACAATAACGGGCAGGTGTCAATAATTATTGGCACATTTCAGCCTTTTTGCGAAATAACAATAGCTGTTAGCTGACCATGCTAAAACATGCTAATCAACTAAAATTAATGTCATGATCATTGGGGATTAAATAATTCTGTCAAATATTTTGACTTTTATCACATCAATTATTACATCAATTATGCCTTTTGGAGATAAAGGGTTAATGTCAGTAAAACCTTAACTAAACCTAACCTTGGTAAAACTGCCTAAAACTATGCCTGTCTAGACCTAACCATATAATTAACCTCAGTAAAACTGTGCATAAATCTAACACTATAATTAACCTCAGTAAAACTGAACACAGTGGCTGTGGACTCCATTTTTTTTTATTCAAATTTGGACCAAATACAGGGCTTGCGTATCAACAACATCAGAGACTCTCACTGGGCTCAGTGCTAAATTATCTAAAACCACATATAAAGACCCCGGGAAAGTGTTCTAAATGATGAACATATGTTCTTTTGCATACTGTATGTCCTTTACTATTGAAACATAGTGGTTTGCTATTTGTTGGACATGGAGTGTGAAGAGGAGGGTAAATCAAACAGACTGTTTTCTCAGAAGGTTATCAGAGCCAGCTGGCTTGTGATTAACCGTGGCACTGAAGCGGTCGACGGTGCTTCTGATAAGCGACCCCGTTGTTGTTTCTCAGTTGATTACATCGTATACGACTGAAGCGGGACCGGAGCTCTGTGAAGTGATAACGGCCATGTGGGGGATTTTATTTATTTATTTGTTTATTTTTCCCCCTTTGTCATCTCTGCCAACCTCGTTGCCAAAATGTCCCCACAAGCTTATAGCAGAATCTGGGGGAAAATAGACTTTTTTTTTCCAGAGGAAGACTGGTCCTCCTTCTGCCAAGAGAAATAGTCGTTTTTGTGGTTAAAACTGATTTGGGGAGTTGAGGCTTACTGAGAAAGTAAAATAAATAAGTAAAGAAAACAGCCACGCCCTGGGTAAAGGGCCTGTACCCTTTATATCATTAGTATGTGTGGAATCCACACTCCACTTTCAAAGACCTGAATTACACTGACAGTCAAATCTAGCCTGATTCAGATCTGAGCCAATTCAGGATTGAAATCTGATCTGATCTGGTTTAAATGGCCACATGACTCATTTAAACAAATCATATTCTAATCCTGAAGTGAATCCACATCACCTGCACTCTATTGGCTCTTTATGAAACTGCTGGAGACTGCTGCGCTGTGATTGGCTAAAAATCTCCTCCCACTAATCCCCCCCCCTCCCTCCCTTATTGTTGACAACAATAAAGTTCTGGACCAAAGCAAGTGTCTGTCTGCATTAGAAGTAGAAGCAACATAGAGGGGGGGGGGGCAAGAACATACTGTAGCTAATGCTATTTATATATATTTTTGATTTAGGGCTAAAAAGTTGCCTATAATACCTTTAAAAAAGCACACTGCACTATATCTTTGTTCCATTTGTGCGGCACTGTTGCGCAGAGAAGTAGGGCATTCAATTACGAGAAACCATTAAAAAAAAGTTGAAATTACGGAGATACAGGGTTTCTGCCTGGCGACAGCGACGATCAGAGGCGGTGTTTCAAGTTGGAAGTTTGCAGTTTCACCTCATTTCACCGCTAAACCCGTTTAGGACGAGAGACAGAGAGACAGAGAGAGAGAGAGAGAGAGAGAGACAGACTGAACTTGTTTGTGCCTCCCGGCCTTTTAATCAGCCATTAGACTCCTGTCCTGACACAGGCGCGCACACAGGTTTTACCACAACGTCTAATTAGCAGCTCGTTAAGTCGTCTGCCGTGTGAAGATGGCCGGGCCGTGATTGGAGGAGTTTAAAAGAGCCCCAGCTAAATGACTTGGCCTCGACTGATCCTCAATAATCACTGCCAATGATCAGGAACATAGATATGACTCTCCACTCTTTTCACTTTCCAGCTAAAACTTTAGGGGGAAAAACAGCGAAAGTAGCTCACAGTATGTAACAAGGAGGAGGTATTAAACCAGGTTTTCAACCACAGGTCTGCGGACCACCAGTGGTCCTTGAGAGGGTTCCAGGTGGTCCCAAGATAAATGATGGAAAGAGAAGAGAATGTAGAAGATTAATGATTATGTTGGTTTGTTATGTTTGACTGTTTTGTTTCCGAGATCCAGCCTGGAATTGTGGACAAAAGCAAAACAAATCTTTAGTTTTGGGGTCTGTGTGGATAAAATCTCATCAAATAGTGTTCCGTGGCTCAAATACTGAAAAAATAGTGTGCCCTGGTATCAAGAAGGCCGAAAACCGCTTCTGTAGTATGATAAATAGAGCATTGATTTAATGAACTTAAAAAAATGTTTCCTGCCCTGGCTGCGGCGCTATGCAAAGCCCTGTGCCAAACATTGTCATCGTGTGTGTGTGTGTGTGTGTGTGTGTGTGTGTGTGTGTGTGTGTGTGTGTGTGTGTGTGTGTGTGTGTGTGTGCGCGCGTGCGCGTGCGTGCGTGTGTGCACGCGCCTGCCTTACCCAGGGTGGAGAAAACAGACTTCTCTATTGATTGAGTACAGTAACGGACATGTCATCACCTGCCGCACAGGAAAACTAGTTTGTCTTCGGCTGTCAGTTGAACTACAGGGCGTGTGCATGGTGTGGTGTGCGTGTGTGTGGGAGTGTACGAAGCCTGCTGTCGTTGTACAATAAGTCAAGAAAATTGTGGTGTGTGCAGGGTGCAATTTCTTATCCTTTTGTGCTTAACCGTAGGAGGAGGACTAAGTGTGTGTGTGTGTGTGTGTGTGTGTGTGTGTGTGCGTGCGTGCGCATGTGCACGTCCGTCCCCGTCTCCTCACAGGATTAAAAGCGAGCATTGCCCTTTTGAACCCTGGATGCTCTGTCTGAGGCAGATTCTGTGTGCACACTGCAGAATGAATCCTTAAAGCCTCCAGCGCCTTTTCAGACCGCGTCGCCTTGTACAGTGTGTCCGTTCCCTTTTTCTTAAAAGAATTTAAAAGAAATGGCTGGAATACAAGCTTGCTCTTTTGAGCAACACTCTGGTGTAATATAGGGGCAATATATGTACTTTGTAGCACCGCAGTGTAATTAATGTCCCAAATAGGACGGTCATTTATGAAAAAAAAAATCATAAAAAGTATTTTTTTGCTGATGAAATTCTGTCAGCCCACCATCACCACCACACACTAGTTTTTGTTTCTGAAAGTGTCAGAAACTAGATTTTTTTTTAGGATTTTCTGAAACATTGATGTTTCTGTGTCAGTGATAATAATCCCTACAATTATCTGTATTTGGCTGCAGACCCCCATGGTCATCTGAAAGCATGTTGTTCTAGGGGATCTCCCAGGAGCAAAGATTTCAGTTAAAAATGTTTGCTCCAAAATAATATATTCAAAGATTTGCATATCATGTTCCCAATTTTTCAACAATATGAGACCTGCAAGCTCATAGCGCTCATAGCAATAAGGTTAAATAGAAGTAGTAGTAGAAAGTACACACTATGCAGAATGTCACACAGTTTTCAAATACATACTGTTAAAAAGTTTTGAAAATAGCCCAAATACAGGCTCACAATCAAGGTCAGGGTCAAGGGAAACCTTATTGTCCACAAGGGAAATTTGTCTTGTGGTTTACACCCCTACTACAACCACACACCAAAGGCAAAACACATACAGTACCAGAGACATAATGTTACAGTGTTTGACTTAAACCTATCACTACTGTTTCATGGCCTTGTTCAACAGTTTAGTTGACACTGGTATATGTGACCTGGTGTACTTCCACTTTAGTTCTTTGTACCTCCCCCAAGGGGGCAGAAGTACATCATTGTCAGTGGTTTGAGCCTGTTTTAGTGTAGACCTGCTCATAAATAGACTGCAGTCTAACCCCTATGATCTTCCCTGCAGCCTGCACCAGTTGCACTGAGCGAATTGCTGAACCAAACTGTAATACCAAATCTGACCAGGCTTTCCAAGACTGCTTGAATGAATAACATATTTTTTTGCGTAGCAATGCGTTGTGTTGCGATGCGACACCTCCTGAGCTTGTCTAGAATGTACAGTAGATCTGCTATTTTCAAAGGGAAATGTAGTAGGGTCGTATCAGACCCATCCGTAACCACGGAGACCAAAAAGGTCCCTTTCTCAGTTTATTTATCATCTATGAAGGTTAAATTGAGCCACCATTTAAATTGCAAAAAAGCGTGGAAAATTAATGAGCGGCCCAAATCCATATGACCTCTATCAAATAAAATGGTAAGGAATAACATAGGAAGAACTATACCTAAAAAATAATTCCATATTATGCCTTCCCATGTTATTTGATGGAGGTCATATGGATTTGGGGCTCTCATTAATTTTCTCTGCCTCAATTTACATGGAGGCTCAATTTGTTTTTATCGTTCATAGATGATGAATCGACTGAGAAATGGACCTTTGCTGTCTGCGGTCATGGATCAGTCAGATATGACCCTGCTAAGTGAACATGGAAGTCGAATTGGAAGTTGGAAACAATCCAGTAAAGCAGGGTTTTTTCATACCAGGGCCCACTATTTATTCAGTATTTGAGTCACAGACTACCATTTGATGACATTTTAGACCCACAGACCCAAAACCCAGAGATTTCTTCTCTTTTTATCTACAATTCCAGGATGGATTTTGGAAACATACTGTAACAGGCAAACCTAGATCTCTAGTTGTGTAGACTTGGCATAATTCAGATGATGAATATTTTAACTCTTGAAAGTGTAAAAATGAAACCAAATGGACTCACAAGGATCCATTTGGTTTCATGTTTACGCTATCAAAGAGTTTCATCTGGTTAACCAACTTTCCATCATTTAGCCTGGGGACCACCTGGAACTCTCTCAAGGACCACTGGTTGAAAAACACTGCAGTAAAGAACAAAATAATGACCCAAAAAGTTACAGTATTGAGTATATGAGTAAATGTACTTAGTTACTTTCCACTACTGCAGGGAGGCCAGTGTTGACCTGCATAGTTAGTTCAATCCACTGTTGTTTTGGCTGCTTCTGTTTTCACACTACAAAGAACACCCATCCATTTTGTGTTGTACTCTGTAATGACACACACACACGCACACACACACACGCACACACACACACGCACACACACACACACACACACACACAGCCAGGAGCAGCTATATGGGCTATTGCATGACCTGTGGCCAAGCTGCATCATTGGCTTTTCTTTTCAATCTGTGAACCCTGCAGGTGTTGGCTCATTCGTACACGCATACACGCACACACACACACGCACGTGTGCATGTCGTGCACGTGCCTTTGGCACTTCTGGAAGCACCAGAGGACAGCACATCACATCACATCTGTGACTATCTCTGTCGGTGGCCAACATCATTATTCACCAGTGTGTGAATAATAATACATTGTTCCACGCGCACATATGCACGCGCACATGCTGTACAAACACCACGCTAGTGGCCACAAGCACGGTTGAAACATTCACAACGCTCTGATGCATTCATGCGACAAAGACAAAAACATAACATTGTTGCATCACTGCACCACCGCACACATAGGATATGACAACAAGACGGTGATGACGGTAAATGTTTTCAAACTGATTTGGCTGTGATTGTCTATAGAGCTGAACAGTCCTGCCCCTTTCATGAGTAATTTCCCCATTCATCCTCCTCAGAGACTTTTCAAAAATGATTTATACGAAGACAGTTACGCCACAGACACGACTTGAGTCGTGACAAATCATGACAAGAAATGCAATATTATCATACAGTTGTACAATATCTAATTGTTAATAAGGAAAAATGGCAAAATACAACACTTTTTGTCTTGTTTTTCTTTTTACGAATTATTTGATTGTCCCAAAACAGTGTGTGTTGTCATGATTTGTCACAACCCATGTTGTCTTTGTGTACAGTGTCTTTATATGACTCATTTTGGAAAAGTCTAGGGGGAAAATCAATGGGGAATCCACTAGATGATGCACTAGCCATCTGAATATTATGCTGTGCGTCGTAGCTGGACGCCCCAGAATGGATGTAATGTAGAGACAGTGCACCGAAATTATCGCTTTTAACAGGTGCAAATGGAGTGGAATAATACAAAACCAACTGTCACAGGGGACCGGCAGGGAGCGACCAAAGGAACGATACATGTCTTTGGTGTCAATGAGTCCTTAAGCAATATGCTCAACCCCTAAATTCTCCCAATTTACAGATCGGTTGCCTTTCATCATGGGCATACAAAGCTAGATGCTTCCATTGGCTAAATGCTGTATTCATATCGCGCCTTTATCCAAGGCGCTTTACATAGTGCATTACATTCACCCATTCACACACACATTCATACACGGATTGCAGCGGAAACCATGCAAGGCACAACCAGCACATCCTCGGGAGCAATTTGGGGTTCAGTGTCTTGCTCAAGGACACTTCGATATGTCGACAGGATGAGCCTGGATTCAAACCGCCTGGATTCAAACTGCCGGCCCACAGATCATTGGAGAATCTGCTCTACTTCCTGAGGGGGGCATGTGTGTCTCTTGCAAGCGACATGATGGCAAGATTACCCCAAGGTTCTTAGCGAAGCGTAGCGTAGCGAAAGCATCCCAGATGCTGTGTCACAGAAGAGAAGCCGACTTTGTTTGGTTTAACTCATGGGTTTTCAACCTTTTTGATACCAGGGCCCACTATGCATTCAGCATTTGAGCCACGGACCACCATTTGAGGACCACCATTTGAGGACATTTTTGTGCTTTTGTCCACAATTCCAGGCTGGATCCGGGAAACAAAACAAGAACAAAACAGTTAAACATACTGATCAAACTGTGTAGACTTGGGCTAATTAAGATGATGAATATTAACTCTTGAGAGTGTAAAACCAAATGGACCTAATGGTGCTAATATGGCATTAATAAACGAGGGGCAATCTGCATGTGTTTATATAAACTTACACTATTAGTAGAGTGTTAATTCCTAAATTCTGCCTTTTTCAGTTACGTCTCTTGATTGGCTGATTCCAGTGGTTCCATTGACATAAGGAGACTTGCCCTCAAGTTGAGGAAAACTTTCTTCACCAGAATGAATCACTAAACCGTTAGACTAAACCTCAGGGTTATGCATGACAGACAACCAAAACGCTTTGTGCAAATTGGCCAAGCCCAGATATCTTTCATCATGGAAAAATCGGAACATCGTCAAAACAAAACACACACTCACAAGGCTATACAACTGGTTTGTCTGGGGAAAACAAAACCCATCATTTTGGCACAGAGCATTCTAAAGCGTGCCAGTCGGCGCGGTCTCAGCGTTGGCGCTACGGGGCGCACGCCAAAGCGCTCCAGCGGGAGGCCTTAATGATGAAGGTGTTTAATTATTTGGGGGGTTTTGGGGTGCTGCGGCAAGGAAAGCGAAAGAGTCAACAGAGAAGGTAGCACTCCAAATGCGCGTCTAAATAATTTACAAATGCATACAGGTCGAGGACAAACGGCAGACTTCCAAAAAACATACACAACTTATCCTTTGGTCTATCATCATTGTCACCTGGCTGCAGGAGTGTGTGTGTGTGGTTCTAAACGTGTGTTCTAGGGCCCACTGGTGGGCTGTGGGGATATTGCAAGTGGCCCCAACAAACAACTAATATTAGCAACACACTGAGATTTCAATGATACTCTTATCATTATAAAAACACGCCATATGTGGTGTAGACACTACAGTATAGTGGCACAAGCAGCCAAGACGTATAGAGGCGTGTTTAGACACACACACGCACACATGGTGGCAACTGCCATAGTGGCGTTGAACACGATTCAGTATTTGTATCTGTGTCATAATGTGAGAGCACAGGGAGCGTTCTGTGTGTGTGTGTGTGTGTGTGTGTGTGTGTGTGTGTGTGTGTGTGTGTGTGTGTGTGTGTGTGTGTGTGTGTGTGTGTGTGTGTGTGTGTGTGTGTGTGTGTGTGTGTGTGTGTGTGTGTGTGTGTGTGTGTGTGCGCGCGCGCGCATGTCTAGGAGAGCATGTCGTCCTCTCTCACGAAACGCACGTCCACTTCAGTGCACACGTGCACACACACGCTCCTTACGTTTGTTTGGGGCGGCGGCCTTATGTTTTGGTAACGAGTCACGTTTGCCTCCCATTTCCTCCCACACACACACACACGCGCACAGGCGTGCATGCGCGCACACACACTCACACTCAGATTTGGCTCAAAGTCAAGAGGATAATTACAGGAACGAGCTCTTTGGCTCTGAACTCCGTTTGATTGCAGTCTCTATACTGGATGTCAGGATGTCTGTGTGTGTGTGTGTGTGTGTGTGTGTGTGTGTGTGTGCGTGTGTGCGTGCGTGTGTGTGTGCGCGTGCACACTCGTCTGCATGTTTGTATGTGCCCTGCCCTGTGTATATGTAAGCAAAAGATACAGTAAATGTGTGTGCGTGTATATACAGCATGTAACCCTGCAGTGGTGGTGTGTGCTCGACTATAAATGCATGTTGTTCTTGATGCCGTCAGATATCAAGAACACAATTTATATTTGATGAATTGTGTGTGGAGGTGTGGACTGTGGAGTGCTGGTAAGCTCTAGGCCCTGAGCAACCAGACCCCGCCTTGACCCTGTTCTGCATTCTGCTTCATTGTTTACACAAACATAGTTTCACTGTAGGGATTGAGATCTCTGTAGTATTTCTTGTTTTTTAGACGGATGCTAGTTTTGTTGTTTACCTGTGTTATTCAGTGCTAGCGCTAGGATGAAATAATAATAATAAACTTTAGTTCATACAGGATTGCAGTACAAAGTGCTTCCCAGGCAGGGCATAAAAACAGTAAATTTGAATAAGATCACACGATACAGAACAACAAAAATATGCAGAATATCACAGTTATAATACAAGAATGCAACACCATTTACAGCTTTTGTTCCAAAATATGAAATTAAAAATAAAACGTGCCTTGTGAGCTTTAACCCACATTGGGGATTTTTTTTTGCATATGATGGTGGAATTGGCCTATCTGATTTCCAAACTCCTTTTTCTTGTGTGGTTTAATTTGGTTTCCTTTTCTATCTAGTAGATCTGCTGTTGAGGATCTTAATGTGCTGGATGTGCTATGTAATATGATGATAGGATGTCTGTTATGTATGCTGGACCATGGCTATTTAGTGTTTTGTAGACTATTAGCCTAGTACCTTGAAATCTATTCTTTTGGAGACTGGAAGCCAATGTGTAAGATTGGGACGATTATTCCCTCTGCTCCATTCTGCTCTGACATCACAATTACCTTTTGTCAGTGCTGCTGTGATTGCTTTTTTATATATACTGCATACAGTATACACAGGGTTTGCGCATTGACTCTGGAAACAAGATGAATTCATTGAATAGAGAGAGAGAATCTCTCGATGGAAGGACAGTCTGAAGGACTGAAGTGTAGTAAGGAAGTGAACAATGGATAGTAGGGTCACATACACTGTGTGTGTGTGTGTGTGTGTGTGTGTGTGTGTGTGTGTGTGTGTGTGTGTGTGTGTGTGTGTGTGTGTGTGTGTGTGTGTGTGTGTGTGTGTGTGTGTGCGTGTGCGTGCGTGCGTGCGTGCGTGCGCGTGCCCATGGGTCTTCTATCTCCACATGCCTTTTGTCTCGTGGTTAGACTGGTGGTAAACCATGCCTATCATTAGATTCCTAGACACACACACACACACACACACACACACACACACACACACACACACACACACACACACACACACACACACACACACACACACACACACACACCGCTGCCTCTGCACTTCATTCCACAGTCATTCAGAAAGCTTCTACCCCAGTGATTCCCAGCCTGTGGGTTGGGGACCATTAGCAGTTGGTGGTTATCATGGCAAGTGGTCCCCCGAGTATCAGCTCGAGTGGATCGAGCTGATACTCATGACATTAGCTGTAAAGGTATTTTACTTAAAGGGTGAGTCCACCCATTTTCAACATTCAACTAATATGTCATTAGTATACCCTAGAGGTGTTTGGTGGACATGATAAAAAAAAAAGTTCCCCCAATTTTGTGTTTCCTGAAAATGGAGGTCTGAAAAAAATCATTAACATGGTGAAATACATCTGATGACATCACCAAGATGTATTTCACCATGTTAATGATTTTTCTTTCAGACCCCTTTTTCCTGAGAGGGTATAAATGGAACCAAATGGACCCGCTACGGTCCATTTGGTTCACATTTGTACCCTCTCAGGAAAATTTTGAAAATGTGTGGAATTCCCCTTTAACGCTAATATGCATTCCTAATATGCAGTGCCTTGAGTGCACAGGGTTTGATGACGGCCCAGGGAGGGCTGCAGAAGGTATCTGGTTGGGAAAGATCAACATATTGAATGTCAGAACAGGTCAGCTCCAAATTTGGAGATCTTAGGGTTTGAGGTGAGATGTAGAGTTGCTGGTCAGCTCCATAGATGCAGTAGAAGGTGTTGATTCAGTCTTCTCTGTGTATAATACACATATAGGTATCCATAGGGCTTGATGAGGTCATTGTCGTGATCTTCACACCCGCCATATGCTGTATGGTGGCGTCACACTCTACAATATGACACAATACGGACCAAAAACACTTTAGAAAATGTTCAAATGGGACCCACGATCCATACAAGGTTGTGAAACACGCTGGGCGAGTTGATTAAAATATCAACTGAAGTAGATAAGAGCTTAACTGCGTCTTTGAAATGGACACATTACAGGCCATTTAAAAGGTAATATTTTCCACTTTCGTGGAAGCCTCTCAGCGAGCTTCGGGGCGTTGGAAGCAATCCGCAGATCATAATTGATTTGGGGCCGGCTGTCGGCACAATGTGTGAGACGGCTGACTGTCCCCCCGTGGTTCACTTGGACTGAGGGTTATAATTCACTCCTCTCCCCAAGCGGTCGCCTCTCATTCACTGGTGTAAATGATCTGCTACCTGTGGAGAGAACTGACCTGTCCTCTCTGATGAACCGTCTGTCTGGGACCTGCAAGGTCACGCTGCCTTATCAGCACACACGTGTGAACAGTGGTTTTCAACCTTTTCGACAGCCCCACATAACCCCCAAAACTAAACATTTCTTTTTGCTTTTGTCCACAATTCCAGGCTGGATTTAGGGAACAGTCAAACATACAGATCGAAATGACCTTTAATCTTCTACATTCTCTAGTTGCATAGATTTGGGGCTAATTCACATGATGAATATTTTGAAACTCTTGAGAGTGTAAAAATGATTTTTTACGCTCTCAAAGAGTTACATCTGGTTAATAATCTTTCCATCATTTAGCGTGGGGACCACTTGCAATCCGGTGCAATCCATTTTTTTACGCTCTCAAAGAGTTACACCTGGTTAACCAACTTTCCATCATTTAGCCTGGGGACCACCCGGAATCCTCTCAGGGACCACAGGTGGTCCCCGGACCACTGGTTGAAAACCACTGGCGTAGAAGACTGGTTCTGTTCTGTTCTGTTCTGCTCTGCTCTGCTCTGCTCTGCTCTGCTCTGCTCTGCTCTGCTCTGCTCTGCTCTGCTCTGTTCTCTTCTCTTCTCTTCTCTTCTCTTCTCTTCTCTTCTCTTCTCTTCTCTTCTCTTCTCTTCTCTTCTCTTCTCTTCTCTTCTCTTCTCTTCTCTTCTCTTCTCTTCTCTTCTCTTCTCTTCGAATAGAGCTAAGCAGTCCCTTTCATGACGTCGCCTGTGGCCTCATTCTCCTCATAGACTTTTCAAAAATGATTTACATGAAGATGATTAAACGCTGCAGCCTAAGACAACTCGGGTCGCGACAAATCATGACAAGACACACAATATTGTCAACTAATTTGATTGCCCCAAAACATTGTGTGTGTTGTCATGATTTGTCACAACCAGAGTTGTCTTTGTCCGCGGCATAATCATCTTCATATGAATCAATTGGGAAAAGTGTATGAGAAAAGTTATCATTTCTGGGCCGCGGGCTGTGTCATGAAAGGGACGGGACTGCTCAGCTCTATGGGTATTGCTCCATTTTGCAGCCTCTCCTGACTCCAGTGCGATTGACCTGACCCTCTTTGCCATCTTGCTTTGTGTTCTGAGTGCCACAGAGAGATGGATGGACCATGCGGTCCGATGGAGACATAGTAGATTCAGTTCTGTAGTCATGTCGACCTCAAAAAGAATCCCCTCAAATAGTACAATGCTGGCAATTAACTTGGATGCAAATAAGCTGAAATGAAAGCTGTGCCAGTGGGCTTTTCAAAAAAAAAAAAAAGACGTCTCAGTCAGTGTGATGAACAGTAAAACAACCAGTTGATTTCTTTCCTTCCTCCCCGCTTTCACTATTTTAGACTGTTTTCATGGGGATATAATTTAATTTGCCTGTAATTACAGGCCCATGAAGCCATGCTTCATTTTCCCCACAACCAGGCAAAGCTCCTTCATTTGGATAACAGGTCAAATCCACCTGTCTAGGGGCTGTGATTACCAGTGTTGGCTTCAGTTTGAACTGTCCATGTACTGTATGCTATCTGGAACATCTACAGTATTGCCAGGTGGTGTAGCCTATTTGAATAATCGCACTGGAGCAGAACACAGAGAGAGAACGGTATTTGTGCATAATATCTGGTGCTTCAATCTAACACTGTTATGGCTTCTGCTAGGCGTGTGTGTGTGTGTGTGTGTGTGTGTGTGTGTGTGTGTGTGTGTGTGTGTGTGTGTGTGTGTGTGTGTGTGTGTGTGTGTGTGTGTGTGTGTGTGTGTGTGTGTGTGTGTGTGTGTGTGTGCCTGTAATATATACAGGACATTGTGTATTCTGACATGAATGACAACGGCTAGATTTAAAAAATCATGGTGATACTGTCGGGTGTGTGTGTGTGTGTGTGTGTGTGTGTGTGTGTTTGCGTGTGCGTGCACACACGTTTTTTTCTGCAGGCAGGACCTATCATTATTTGCGCCACCTGATGATTAACAGTGTTTTGGCAGACAATTGTGTCTGTCTGTCTGTCTGTCTGTCTGTCTGTCTGTGCCGTGTACATGTGCACCTGCATGTACACACGAGGCAACACTTGGGTGATATTTCTGACAATTTAATGCCATTAGTTTTGTGCTATTATTACTCAAGTACATATATTAATTGCGGACATTTACAACGTACCTGACACATGGAGTTACACTGCAGTGTTGATGCTAATACTTTGACAGAGAGCCAGAAAGCCTGGCTCTGTCTTCCCACTGTGGGTGGAGGGCGTGCACGCTTCTGTTTTTCACATTTCAGGTGTTTGTGTTGGCGTGCACACTTTTCTTTTGTTATGCTCTCACGCGGCAAAATCCAGCTTCAGCTCCATACAATTCATTCATCTCCGAGTGAAAGTGCCTCAATTTCGTTGTCCAAAAATGATTGCGAAAAGATTTCCGTCGCCTACCTTATTTCATTGGCGAAAACCAAATAAAAACGTAGACTAAATGACATTGATCGTTTTGTCAACAGATAAAAAGTAGACTAAATGTTCCAGGAGATTTCCAGGAGAACTAAATGTCATTTTATGATTGGTTGTCCTATAAGGTTAGTTTTCTTTTTTTTTCTTTCTTTTTTTAAATAAAACTAGACATTTCAGGCAACCAAAACACAGGATGACTATAACAAAATAGCAAAATAACAAAATGGAACTTTACTCAAAGGACTGAGTCAAAGTGAACTGTAAAACATAGACTGCGTTTGTGCTTGCATGTGTGGGTGTGACTTGCATCCTTCCTCCATCAGGCTGATTATATCTGTGACATCGGTCTCCAAAACACTATTTAGAACGGTTGGGCGTGGAAGCATCAACACAACGGCATGATAGTAGCTGTCAGGCAGATACCTCATATCTTCAAATGATTACTAGAAACCTCGACAGTATTTCAACCTTCATAAGTTGCGAGGTTGAAGTTGAATTTTAACTTCAACTTATAAACTCGTACCAGGCTACAGATCCGTGGGTTGTCCCTGCCACCATCAGGCCGGCAAGCACATACTGTTCACGGTTAGTGCCGTATTAAGAAACTTTGTTGTTTCAGCTTCTTGCCATCAGGTCACCTTATTGGAAGTATATATGAGGTAGTACCTATGAGCTGTTTATCCCTCCCCTACAAAAAAACAAAAACAAAACAAGGAACAAAGCGTGTCTCTTTATCAGTTCAACCACGGACATGTCTTTTAGTCTCCCAATGAGACTAAAAGAAGTATTATCCTTACTTTAAAGGGGACTGGCAACGCTCTGCCTTCCTCACAGCTCCTGGAAAGCGTGTTTGTTGGCTCGGTCCCATCTGTCAGGTCTTTGTTATTGTCACGTATACTGTATACCGTTGGTGGCGATCTGGCCAGCGTGCTATAGCAGCGTCACTTCAAAGAGCAGCTCTCTCCAGCTCTGTAGGAGCTGACAAACAGCAGGCCTCGTTATTTTCCACCAGACACAGCCCTGCGTGGACGGCGGCCCGCCGAGCAGCGTTGCCAGACCTTGCGAGAGAAACGAGCAGTTTCACTCGAGTAGAAGTATCAATAATGCAAAATAAAGAGAAAAAAACAGTTCTAAAAAAACTGAAGTAAATGTCTGCTATTAAGCATGTACTTGACTATTAACAGTTTTACTCCCATGATCAACTTACAGGCCTCCCACCAAGAAGTTGAACGAGTTGCACTTTTAATTGTTTTATCCATGTTTTAATCCGCGTTTTATTTTGATCTGGCAATCTGGATGGACGGCTATGGATTTGAGGCTTGTGTCCTTGTGTCACTGCTAGCATTAGATGTAATAAGGAATAGTTTGGACACTGGATTCCTCCTCCGTCACACCACGATTTTTGCATGGGACTGTGCATGAGTCTTTGCATGAAAATGAACCACTTAAAAGTGGTTTTGTAAGTGGGGAAAAAAGCCAAAATAAACAACTGAACCGTAGTCCAAGAAATCCCTTGGCCACAACCACCAATAGCCTTTCCACAAGCAACTTTTAGAGAAGCAAAACAAACCCAAAGTTGCTTGTAATAGGCAGACTTGGCAACGCTGCCGCTGAGCCAGAGGTGCACACCACCGCCTCGGGCTCTGATTTAATACAGAGATTTTCACACTCTCCCTCTGTCTGGCGAGCCTTTGAGCCCCGTGCCGCTGATGTGGGATCATATTTTGAGGGGCCGCGCTTCATCTAGCCCCGTGGACGGACGGTGTTGCATTGCATAGGGCAGTGGGGGTCCGGAGGGCCTTGAGGGGGTTACAGGGGGTCGGGTCTGTCACCTGCAAAATGAGTTAACCACCCGTTAGGACCCTGAGGCCAATTCCATGTGTGAAAAAGGCCCTCTAAATCAGTAGTTCTCATACAAGATGTTTCAAAATAGCAGATTCACTGGCTTGTGAGCTTTTTCAAATGTTTAAATCTAAAATCTAATCGGATAATATACAGTAGAATTTAAATAAAAATGTGCCATTTCAATCCTATGCATCGGACTGAACTTAAAGGTGTACTAGGTAACTTGGCTAGTACTGTATACCTTTGATTTTTATGTTCTTACACAAAAGAAACGGTTGACGACCGTGAACCGATTGCTTTACTTGCAGCTTGCTTTGCTTACACAAATAATAAAAAGTCCATTGTGAGTGAATGGGGTTTTTCTCTATTACCTATGTTCATTGTTCTAGGGTTAAAACCAAATCTTGATCAAACAAAACTTAACATACTCTTGCATGGTTGTTCCTCACACTAATTGTTTTCAGATAGGTTCTTCAGCCAAACAACCACTTAATTAATTTAATGGTCCTTGACAAGGACACACTCAATCATAATTCCAGCTACGTTCTCACACCCTCATGGTTATCACTTCTGTGTCCAAGTTGCCAGACACCCCCCCCACCCCTGGGAAAAATGTGGAGTGCCTCCAAAATGCAGAAAGTTCTTCTCCAGTGATAGTCGCCGAGTGGGAACAGTTGGTGTGAAGTGGCAAATGGCCATGAGAGCCAGGCGAGAGATGCTGAGGCGGGAGACTGAATAAAAAATATTTTTAAAAACTTTTCGTAGCAGAATATAAACGTCCAAAAGAACGCGGGACACATCTGACAGAAATAGCGAAAATGTGCTTTCAAGTGGCCAATAAGCCTCAGTTTTTCTCAAAGTGTGATTCCACCCCTTTAGGCCACAACTAGAACTTCTCTGTGCCAAAAAAAAAGCTAATAGAAGAAAAGAAATGTTCACCCTTTATTTTAATGATGTTTAGGATGCAAGGAACACTTTCTTGGGGTTTTTATGTGTGTAATATGTTTCTTTAGATATGTTCGCTACGAAGGGTTGTTCATGAGGTCATGAACATCCAGGACGAGATCCTTCTTGGACTACAATGTCACTTTCCCTCCTTGTGGAGAGGCTGTGGTTGCAAAATGGATGAAATGGCCCTTTAACTTACAGTATCTATTTCAAATGGATACAGGAAAGGTTCCATTTGTTAAGACTGAATAGTGTTCTGAACCCTTGATGCAACCACTCCAGAGACAGGGAGGCAATTTAACACTTTATTGCCCAATAATGCAGTATAAGGACGATGTATAGATATTATATATATAAATCCATATAAATACATAAATACAAATAGCGAGATAGGGTAGATATGTATCTATAAGGATATATATAATACAAAACTATACTTAGGGGTTTATCCAGAGAGTAGTCGTCGGCGAGCTTGTAGATCGGCAGCAAACAGACAGTCCGTGACAAAGGGGAGACGAGGATGAGGGTGCCACTCCAACAGCCAGGTCTGGAGAACAGAGAGGAGAACTATTAGCGACGAAGCTAGAATAGCAGATAACAAACTAAGGAATAGTGCTACACAGTACGAACAGCAGCTGAGTAGACAAACTACTTGCCAGGCGTTTCTAAGGGAAGATCTGGCGAGGAGCCGGGCTGGAAGCAGGCTTCTTGAAGACTCTGGTCTGATTGAGAGAGTGGGGACAGCTGCGCAGAGTCACACCCAGGTAGCTCGTCAGGGGGGAGGGGAGACACAGAGGTGGCCCTGAGTGTCAGGCTGGAGGAGCGCAGACGGCGCAGTGGATTGTGCCCTGGAGCACCAGAAGTGGAAGGCGTAGGTGGAGGGTTCGAACCCGGGTTCGGAACCGTAACAGGACCCCCCCCTCTACGGGAGCCCCCTGGCGACCTGCCAGGCGCATCAGGATGGTCACGGTAGAACTGCCGCAGGAGCCCAGGGTCCATGATGAGCTTCCGGGAAACCCAACTGCGTTCCTCCGGTCCATACCCCTCCCAGTCAACGAGGTACTGGAAACCGCGACCACGGCGGCGCACCCTGAGGAGCCGCCGCACCGCCCACTGAGGATGCCCATCAACCATCTGCGGAGGAGGAGGCGCAGGGGGCGGAGGTGCCAAGGGGCACGAGGAGACAGGCTTTATCTTGGAGACGTGGAAAACCGGATGGACACGTCGCATAGACGAGGGGAGCTGGAGGCGCACCGCAACAGGGTTGACAATCCGCTCAATAGGGAACGGTCCGAGGAACCGGGGTGCCAGCTTCCGGGAGTCCACCTGGAGCGGAAGGTCAGAGGAGGAGAGATACACCCGCTGACCCACTCGGTACCGCGGGGCCCTTGTGCGTCGACGATTGGCCCCTCGGCAAGCGCGGACCTTGGACCTCCGCAGCGCTGCACTGACGGTCTTCCACACTCTGCGACACCGTCGAAGATGGGCTTGAACCGAAGGGACTGCCACCTCAGTCTCCTGGGCCGGGAACAAGGGAGGCTGGTACCCCAGGGAGCACTCAAAGGGCGACATACCGGTGGCAGCACTGATGTGGGCGTTCAGAGAGTATTCAACCCAAGGCAGGTCCTTACTCCAGGAGGACGGGTGGAGCGCAGAGGCACACCGGAGAGCCTCCTCCAGGCTCTGATTGGCGCGTTCCGCCTGGCCATTCGACTGGGGGTGGTACCCGGAGGAGAGACTGATGGTGGCACCGATGCCCTTACAGAAAGCCTTCCAGACCTGGGAGGTGAACTGAGGGCCGCAGTCACTGACGATATCCAACGGGAGTCCATGAAGACGGTAGACGTGCTCCATCAGTAACTCTGCAGTCTCCTTGGAAGAAGGGAGCTTAGGGAGAGCCACGAGGTGCACTGCTTTGGAGAAACGGTCTACCACCGTGAGGATGACGGTGTTGCCCATGGAGGGGGGAAGGCCGGTGACAAAATCCAAAGCAACATGTGACCAAGGACGACCGGGGACAGGAAGGGGATGCAGGAGGCCAGCAGGGGACTGATGGGACGACTTGCCTCGTGCACAGGCAGTGCAGGCAGCGACGAAACTCCGAACATCTGCCACCACAGTAGGCCACCAGAACCGCCGGCGTACGAAGGAGAGGGTACGATTGAATCCAGGATGACTGGCTACCCGGCTGGCATGGCACCACTGGAGGACCTGGGATCTGGCCGAATCAGGAACGTACATTCGGTTAGGGGGTCCAGTTCCTGGGTCAGGTTGTGTGCGTTGAGCCCTCTTAACCGCTGCCTCGAGACTAGTGGTGATCACTCCAATAACTTGGGAAGCGGGTAGAATGGTGTCCGGAGCAGTGGGCTCTCTCTCCGTCGAGTGAATCCGAGACAGTGCGTCAGGCTTGGAGTTCTTAGAACCTGGCCGGTAAGTCAGAGTGAAGTTGAACCGGCCAAGGAACAGGGCCCAGCGTGCCTGACGAGAGTTTAGCCGTCTGGCCGACCGGATGTACGTGAGATTCTTGTGGTCGGACCAGACAGTTGTGGGGTGCTCTGCGCCCTCCAGCCAGTGACGCCACTCTTCAAAGGCCTCCACGACGGCCAGGAGCTCCCTGTTGCCGATGTCGTAATTCTCCTCCGCCGGGGTGAAACGGCGAGAAAAGAAAGCACAGGGGTGCAGTCTCCCATCAGAGTCCGACTGTTGGGAGAGAACTGCCCCAATGCCAGTGTCAGAGGCATCCACCTCCACTACGAAGGGCCTAGCAGGATCAGGGTGGAGCAGGATGGGTGCAGAGGTAAAACGTCCCTTGAGGACGTCGAAGGCGGCGCTGGCTGCAGGTGTCCAGGTAAAAGGAAGCAGAGAGGACGTGAGGGCAGTGAGAGGGGCAGCGACCTTGCTGTAGTTTCGGATGAAACAACGGTAGAAGTTTGCAAAGCCCAGAAAACTTTGCAGCTGCTTTCTATTGGTGGGTTGAGGCCAATCAACCACCGTCTGGACCTTCCGAGGATCTGGCCGAGTCCTTCCACCCTCTATGATGAATCCCAGAAACTCTACTGAGGGAGCATGAAAGGTGCACTTCTCGGCCTTGATGAAGAGGCGGTTCTCCAGGAGGCGCTGGATGACTTGGCGAACGTGTTGGACATGCTCTTCAGCACTTCTGGAGTATATCAGGATGTCGTCAAGAAAAATAACAACAAAGATATCCAGCATGTCCCTCAGAACATCATTCATCAGTGCTTGAAAAACTGCAGGAGCATTGGTAAGGCCGAAAGGCATGACAAGATATTCATAATGCCCTCGAGGAGTCTTGAACGCTGTCTTGAACTCATCCCCCTCTCGTATCCGAACGAGATGGTAGGCATTCCGGAGGTCCAACTTCGTGAAGATGGTCGCACCCAGCAAAGGTTCGAAGTTGGAGCTGATGAGAGGGAGAGGGTACTTGTTCTTGACTGTGATCTTGTTAAGCTCTCTGTAGTCAATGCACGGCCTCAGGTCTCCGCCTTTCTTCTTGACGAAGAAGAAGCCAGCTGCCATCGGGGACCGAGAAGGACGGATAAGGCCCTCGGCCAAACACTCTGAAATGTACTTGTCCATGGCTGCCTTCTCGGGGAGTGACAGGTTGTACAGCCGACTGGCAGGATAGGCGGCGCCTGGGATGAGATCAATGCCACTTGGCAGGGTTACTGGATGAGGGGAATGAGAGATACGGCTCGCCTGGAGTCCCCGGCCTCCGGCAAGCCTAGTCTTTTGGCAGTTTAGGACAGCCGTCTCGAGAATGCCCCTTCTGCCCACAATACATGCAGAGACCGTGGGTCCTGCGGTGTTCCTTCTCAGCGGCTGACAGGCGCATACGACCCACCTCCATAGGTTCGGCACCTGTGAGAGGGGCTGGGGCAGAGGTCTCACAAGGAGAAGTACTGGCACTCTGATTGGAGGTTGAGCGGGAGGAGCTCTGATGTGCCTTGGTCTTTTTGCGCTCACGGAGACGTTCATCAACATCGATGGCAAGACTGATGAGCTTATTGAGGTCCGGGGGGTTGTCTCTAATGAGTTCATCCTTCAGTGCCTCAGTGAGGCCCTCCCTAAAGATGCAGCGCAGCGTAGAATCAGCCCATCCTGTGCTGGCCGCAAGTGTACGGAACTCGATAGCATAAGTGGCAACAGAACGAGAACCCTGCTTAATGTGTAGCAGCTGGGAGCCTGCATCTTGCCCAGCGACGGGGTGGTCGAACACCCTCTCAAACTCCTCCTCGAAGTTGGCATAATTGTGCCTAGCCCCCGGGTTGGAGCTCAAGAACGACTGGACCCAACGAAGTGCTTCACCGGTAGTATGGGTGGCAATGTAGGCTACTTTAGCTGCATCAGTAGAGAACATGCTGGGTTGCAAGTCAAAGACAAAGTTGCACTGCAACATGAATCCTCGGAAGTTAGCGGATGTCCCACTATAGGGCTGGGGGCTAGCCAGGTTAGGTTCCCGGCCAGGCTGGGCGACAGGCCCAAGAGTGGGAGGTGAAACAGCTGCAGGAGCCCTCTGAACTGGCTGGGCTGATGGGGCTGCGGCCCCAAGAGCAGCCAACTGGGTGGACAAGGTTTGCATTTGGGCTAAAAGTGCCTGCTGCTCATTGGATAATTTTTGCAGCTGTTGAGACTGGTTCTGCTGTTCGGCTGCCATGCCCTGCACCATTGTAGAGGCCTCCCGAAGTAATCGGGCGTGGTCAGCGAGCACTTTGTCTTGGCGCTGAATGGCGGCATGCGCAGTGTTAAGAGAGAACTCAGTGGAAGAGGGCTGGTCTGGGGCAATGCCTCCTGGGTTTGCCGGGTTCATGTTGGCCAGATCTTCTGTTAAGACTGAATAGTGTTCTGAACCCTTGATGCAACCACTCCAGAGACAGGGAGGCAATTTAACACTTTATTGCCCAATAATGCAGTATAAGGACGATGTATAGATATTATATATATAAATCCATATAAATACATAAATACAAATAGCGAGATAGGGTAGATATGTATCTATAAGGATATATATAATACAAAACTATACTTAGGGGTTTATCCAGAGAGTAGTCGTCGGCGAGCTTGTAGATCGGCAGCAAACAGACAGTCCGTGACAAAGGGGAGACGAGGATGAGGGTGCCACTCCAACAGCCAGGTCTGGAGAACGAATTATTAGCGACGAAGCTAGAATAGCAGATAACAAACTAAGGAATAGTGCTACACAGTACGAACAGCAGCTGAGTAGACAACTACTTGCCAGGCGTTTCTAAGGGAAGATCTGGCGAGGAGCCGGGCTGGAAGCAGGCTTCTTGAAGACTCTGGTCTGATTGAGAGAGTGGGGACAGCTGCGCAGAGTCACACCCAGGTAGCTCGTCAGGGGGGAGGGGAGACACAGAGGTGGCCCTGAGTGTCAGGCTGGAGGAGCGCAGACGGCGCAGTGGATTGTGCCCTGGAGCACCAGAAGTGGAAGGCGTAGGTGGAGGGTTCGAACCCGGGTTCGGAACCGTAACAGGAAAGGTTCCATTTGTAATGTACTGTATGCTATCACTACAGAAGGATTTGTTATAGCCTACTGTGCAGTGTAGTGATGGGAACTTGCTTCCTTCCCTTTCTTAACCCACTTCCTCTCCCATGCTTCTGAGTTTATTTCTACAAACAATGTCTTTGCTTATGACCCCTTAGAAAAAGTATTCAGGTTATATTACTTAGTACTTGAATCAAAGAGTAATGTTACATGTTACTTTATTACTTTCTCAAGTTCCCAAAGAATAGAGATGTACAATACAACCTGTTTAGCGGCAACTTGTAGTGTATGTCATGTGTGCAGAATTCTGTGGTGGATTAGGATCTACAAACTCCTGCACATCTCTGCTGTTATGTGTTGGTAGCTTGTAAATCTGTATTCTATTTTCACATCATGCAACAACAAGCTCATTTGTAATAAGTAATACTTTTTTTTTTTTTGCGGAGTAACATTACATATTACCCGTTTTAGCATGGGTACAGCAATATGTAATTTGTTATTGCCCAACACTGCTAACAACACGACTAGGGTGACCAGATCCAAACTGTTCATTTGAGGGACAGAAGTGTTGCATGTGTGGGACAAGTGGAGTGGGGAAACGGGGACAAAATGTCCCGTTCAAGATTCCATTTCACACAGCAAAAACAGCTGATCTAAAATCAAAAATAGCTGATCTACGATCTCAAAACGCGTCGCAGCGCGACGCGTTTTGAGATCGTAGATCAGCTATTTTAGCTGATCGTAGATCATCTATTTTTGATACGACAGTATGCGATGTGGCCTCTCTAGAGTGAGTGTGGAAATATAGTGGTAGCACATGTGGGAATTATTTTAAAAAAAACATAGCAAGAAATGATGAAATCCAACTATTAGGGCACTAATTATTAGGGAATTTTGACCACGGATGTCTGTCAGTCACAATGTGGGACAGAGAATCAATTTGTGGGACGCTTCAAAAATCTTGAAAATGAGGGACTGTCCCACGCAAAGAGGGACATCTGGTCACCCTAAACACGACATGTTGATGTCAGTGGTGCTGACACATTCGGCTGTTGGCTCAAACTCTCTTGAGAGATGGTAGAAATGACCAAACCTGCCTATTCACTGAAGAGGATGTTGGGAACTGTCCCTCTCCCCTCCTCAGAGACATAAGATAGAAACAAATAAATGCTGCCATCTTATAAAGCAGGGATTTTCAACCTTTTTGACACAAGGGACCACCATTTATTCAGCATTTGAGCCACGGACCACAACTTGATGACATTTTAGCTCCAAAGAGCTAAAACTAAAGAATTATTTTGCTTTTCTTCACTATTCCAGGCTGGATTTTGTAAACAAAACAGTGTAGACTTCTTAATTGATGAAGATGATGAATATCTTAACTCTTGAGAGTGTAAAAATGAAACCAAATGGACCCGCAAGGGTCCATTTGGTTTCATTTTTACACTCTCAAGAGTTACATCTGGTTAACCAACTTTCCATCATTTAGCCTGGGGACCACCTGGAACCTTCTCAAGGACCACTGGTGGTCCCCGGACCACTGGTTGAAAACCCCTGTTATAATGGTTCATTCAAACCTCCTTTATACGCGAGTACTAGCCGATGTGCACTAAAAGTACACGTACTCAAAAACATGAACATAAATGTCCTTTGTTTCATCACGTTGTTCAGACGTTTTGAGTCCAAGCATTGTACAACTTCTCAATGTTTGTTCTGTCTGTCTGCCCGGTGGTATTTCTGCAGGTCCGGATGCAACATTTCCCATTGGGGGGACAGGCGAAAATGGTATGGGGGGACTTCTTTGCCGTGGTGCGAAGCCAATTTCGGTTACATTACTTAGCGTATATTAGCATCCACAATAACATCAGTTGTTGTTGAAGTTGCTACAGACACGCAGCATGCAAGGTTGAAGGTTTCTTTATGTGCCATTTCTACAAGTTGAATTGGAATTTGTTTTGCTCATATAAGGCAGGGGTTTTCAACCTTTTTGACTCCAGGGACCACCATTTATTCAGCATTTGAGCCACGGACCACCATTTGAGGACATTTTAGCCCCACAGACCCCAAAACAAAAGATTTCTATTGCTTTTGTCCATCTTTTAGTTGTATAGACTTGGCCTAATTCAGATGATGAATAGTTTAACTCTTGAGAGTGTAAAAATGAAATGGACCCGCAAGGGTCCATTTGGTTTCATTTTTACATCTGATTAACCAAGTTACATCTGATTAACCAACTTAGCTGGGGACCACCTGAAACCTTCTCAAGGACCACTGGTGGTCCCCGGACCACCTGTTGAAAACCCCTGATATAAGGGGATAACCAGGTTGTACTGAGCATGTAGCCAAAGGTCTGTCACTCAGAGAGTTTTCTGTTTTGAATGATGAAATGCTGTCGGTTTAGTGGTGAGACAACTGTAGTTAGTTAGTAGCAGTAGTATTGTTTCAAATCATTTTAATTATAAGCACTATTGAGACATTTGAAATGTCTTTGACATTCGGGTTGTTTTGCATGCCATCATGTTTGGTGGCGCAGTCATTTAGGTGGGGTATTGACCCTGTCTCTCTCTTTCTCTCTCTATCTTTATCTATCTCTCTCTCTTTCGCGCTATTGTGTGTGTGTGTGTGTGTGTGTGCGTGTGTGTGTGTGTGCGTGCGTTCGTGCGCGTGCGCATGTGTGTGTGTGTGTGTGTGTGTGTGTGTGTGTGCGCGCGTGTTTGTCAGGAATGCAGTGTATTGGACGTATTCCCTGTGGGGGATGAACAGCAGATATTACTCTACCAACAACATAAATAAATACTCCCAGAGCATGTTATTGACTTTTCCATCTGCAGTGGGTTGGAGTCGTCCAGAAAGTACATTCAGTCAAGTAGCCTGCGGTGTACAGTTTTGAGGTTAAAGGGTAGAAGACCACTTTTCTATTATTTTTGTGATGTACAGTAGTTGCTGTTACTTTGCAGTTTTGCATTACTGGTATAATAATAATAATAATAATAATAATAATAATAATAATAACATCTATATTAAAGGTAATAAAGGCAACTTCTTTGACGAAAAAGCAGAATGACTTCATATTCACCAAAACCAGAGCAGAACTCCCACCACGGGACTCTAGACATCAATTAATACAGTTGACACCACTGTATTAATGATAAGTATTCCATGCAACATTTCCATACTGATCAGTTTTTGAGGGGTGCCAGCCCCTTCGACGTCAGGCTTCCGCTTGTGATGTCATAACTGCAAAGAACTTTAATGTCCGTTTTTTTCTGCCCAATGACCTTTGAGGTTGTAGATCTGATGTTATTTTTTTTTTTTTTTTTTTTTTTTTTTAGAAATTCCTAGGAATGTGCAAATCTGCTCCCCTCTCCCCACTGTGGAGGGGTGTCTCCTCTTCCATTCCAAACAATCTCTGGAGACCTCAGCCAAGCACACACTTATGTGTGCACACACACACACACACACACACACACACACACACACACACACACACACACACACACACACACACACACACACACACGTGCCGTATGTCATCATGGCTTCCTGACTCGCCCCGTGTGTGTGTGTGTGTGTGTGTGTGTGTGTGTGTGCGCGCGCGCGCGCATCTGAGGAGTGTCCTCGTTTCAACTTGCTGACATGTTCGTTAACAATGGAAAGGTCTGGTCTTTTTGAGTAGCTTGGCTGTCATTGTGCTCTGTTCCTCTCTGCACACATGCACACGTGCACACATGCGTGCGTGCGTGCGTGCGTGTGTGTGTGTGTGTGTGTGTGTGTGTGTGTGTGTGTGCACACATGTGTATGCATATCTTCTCCAGCTGTGGCAACAGGAGGAATGTTTACATGGACAGGTCTAGATAGTACAGACCATAGTCCTTAGAGTGGTTGTATTCCATTGGCCAATCTGCTTATGTCCCAACAGTTCACAAATCTTGCTGCTGTGTTTGCACATTGTTATATTTTCTCCCAATAGGTACCAAGGCCAGATCAAACTTTCATCTGGGAATGACTGATAGAACCATACAAATCTTCTCTTATGGGGGTTGTTGTCATATATATTCAAATGGGGACAGTATTGTCAATTTGGGGTTGATATGTCAAACTTGATATGAAATAATTTGAAGTTGCCCCCTCTGCCATTCTTCCAACCCACCGTAGTATGACTGGCTAAATCTGGCCCTGATAAGTATGGAAGTTTTTCATCATTGGTCGTAGTTTCATACTCGCGTTGAGTGTGTGTAATTTGTGGGTAAGTATTGTCTCTCTGATGTCTTGGTATATGGGGCAGGTGGTTAGAAAGTGTAGCTCTGTTTCTACCACATTTAGTGTGCAGTGGGTGCATATACTGTATAGCTGTGATCATTCAATTGATTCACAGAAAGGGGCAGGAGGAAATAAATAAAAAGTATTGAAATTACAGATACAGATAAAGTGGATTTTGATTACCGTATTTTCCGCACTATAAGGCGCACCGGATTATAAGGCGCACCGGATTATAAGGCGCACCTTTTAGAACTGTTTTCATATATAAGGCGCACCGGATTATAAGGCGCAGAGAATAGAAGCTACTACAGTTAACATAGAATAGAAGCTACTGCAGTTGAATGATCCATATATAAGGCGCACCGGATTATAAGGCGCAGAGAATAGAAGCTACTACAGTTAACATAGAATAGAAGCTACTGCAGTTGAATGATCCATATATAAGGCGCACTGGATTATAAGGCGCAGTGTGGATTTTTGAGAAAATTAAAGGCTTTTAAGGTGCGCCTTATAGTCCGGAAAATACGGATTTTGATTAGGTGTTTCTTTTTAAGAGACTATAGTCATTGTAGACGGAAAAAACACGAAAACAATACCCTGAAAACAACAGCAAAACATTACCGGCACCATCAATACACAGCTCAGCTCATACACAACTACTGAAAACTTTTAATAAGTGAAAGCGAGGGAGAGAGTGAGTGCGGCGGCAGTTCCGGCAGCTGTGTGTTGTTTAGGAAGAAGTGCCGGAGCTTAATGGAGTTTAAAAAAGAAGAAAACACGTCTCCTCACTCTCTGGCTAATTAGCCTCGTCTGTTTGCAGTTCTCTCACTGTATTTGTTTTTCCCTCTCCCTCCGCGCGTGCGTGTGCGTGTGCGTGCCACGCTGTACTCCCAGTATGCTCTGACTCTGCATTTACAACCTATGAAGCACACACACACAGAAAATGTGCGGCGTCATTGCGACCACAGGTCGCAGTTACTATGTAAACCTGGAGGAAGCTTGTGATGCTGCGCTGTAAACACTCGCTGTAAACATACACTTATGCACACTTTGCTATGGTGTTGTTTCACATTGTTTAAACACACACACATACATGCGCACATACACACACACACGCACATGCACACGGATTTTGTTTGGTTTCGCTTCGAATGTCTGCCATTTTGAGCCGTTTTTAGTGGTGAAATAAGTGTTAAAAAGTGGGGGATGGTTAATGTTTTACCGATATTGATCTCCTTATCGATCGATCCAATTCCTAATTGATCCCACCATCGAGCCGTTTTTATTTTTAGCAGCTGGGGAGGATGGCAAATTGGTTCTGTCTCCGACGCTCTTGTCACGTTAATTTAATTGACACAGACGATCAAAGGTAGAGCGTGATGCCTTCGTTATGCACGCGCAATAAATTCAAGTCACATTCTTTGTTTTACTGCTGGTTGGCACGTAATTCAAGGAGGTGTACTGAGAGCAATTGGCCTCTGTTTTGTCTTGCCAACGTCTTGTCTGGGGCTACCTGTTTGTTCCCTGCTGCAGTACATTTTAATTCGGTCCTAACTGCTTTATTAAATAACGCAAGTTGTTTACGAGACATTTTCCTGTCATGAGTCTGAGCAAGGGCTCCTCTTCATCTGGACCAGTGGTTTTCAACCTTTTTCATACCAGGGCCCACTATTTATTCAGAATTTGAGCCACAGAGCACCATTCGATGACATTTTAGCCCCACAGACCCCAAAACTAAAGATTAATTTTTGCTTTCGTTCACAATTCCAGGCTGGATTTCGAGGAAAACAAAACAGTCCAACATACAGATCTTCTACATTCTGTAGTTTTTTAGACTTGGGCTAATTCAGATGGTGAAAATGGTGAACTCTTGAGAGTGTGGTTTCATGTTTACGCTCTCAAAGAGTTACATCTGGTTAACCTACTTACATTCTCCATATGGCTTGGAAAACTCTCTGCTCCCCCCAGATGTGCATAACGCACATGCACACACTCTACAGTGGGTCGAGGGGAGTACAACACGCCAACAGCACATACACCAATGCCCACAACCACTCGATCCTGAAAGGAGGAAGGTCCGCTCTCATCCTGATAGGACGAAAAGGCTTTTCTCCCAAAGCCCCGTACTGAAACTAGGGTGTTCCCCACTCCCCAGTGACCCCAGGGGCTCACTGGGGATAGGGAGGAATCCCTTTTATGGTCACCACCACACTACAGTAGGGAGGATTAGCCAAAAAAGAAATGGAGAAAAAAAAAACAATTTCTGAATTAAGTGAATTCACTTACTATACCTTTTAAGATGTATTTCATTAACATAAAAATGGTCTGCTCAAACTCACAATGCGATACTTTGTTAAATAATATATTCCATTTACACCCTTATGTGACATCAGTGCCTCTATTCCATTTCCCTTCTATTATAATGTTATAGGAAAAAAAAGAATCCTGCTGGGATATTGGTCTGGCTTATTGTAATGTAACATCAACGTCACTATTCCATTTGCACCTTTCTATTATATGTAATAGTGCCACGATTCCAATTTTCAGTAGCAGGATAAAATGTTTTTTTCGGTTAGTAGATCTCATTTAGCTTGGCATTTTAAAAGTAGCTCCCAAATCAAAAAAGGTTTGGGCGCCCCTGCAGTAGTTTATGGACTTACTCAAAAATGGATAATGCAAGTTTAAAGCATGTCACTGTTATATATAATAAATTGAATTGTGAGCCATGCCAAAAAAATGGAATATTGGCCAAAATGTTGGAAGAGAAAAATTGTGGCTTGAACATTATTTTGAGGTGATGGTCTTCCTGCACATCTATTAATTAATTTTGGGAGTACCTGAACCTGAAAATGAACAAACGCCTAAAACTCAAAACCCCTGCTCACCTGGTCAAAACACAGACAAAAACAGACTTCCTTGAGTAATATTTATTTATAGACATCCATATTAACCCACCAGGATTAACAACACGCAAGCATTAGTGTTGTGAAATTAATCTATTAACATCTGATTAGCCCAAAGCAAATGCATTGTGTTTTTTAATGGACTCCATATTAATTCACTTTTGTGGAATCACAAGTTACCCCAGAGACACTACCGCAACTGACAGCAACAGCAGCAAGCACATTATAATGAGCTTTATTGAGGAGCATTAATATGGAGATGGGAAGGGGGTTGGAAATGAGTGAAATTGGTGTTTCATACATTCATAACCAATGAAACGTATTATCAGTTAATATGGCTGCAACGATTAATGGATGAATCATAATCGTATCGATCATTTCAATAGTTGTCAACTAATTTAGTCATTCAAATCAGGGCATTTTCATCTAATCACTGCAGTTTTTGTAATTTATCATGGGTATTTTCCCAATTAACCATAGTTTTTTACTGCGTTGTGTGTAAAACTAAACAGTGAACCATACGTCTTCCTTGCAACTGCACTGCAAAATATGACACATGTAGCTGTACTTTAACCAGATGTATATCAGAATAAGCCTAAAGACACCATGAGTTGCTCCTAATTTTATTTTAATTTTTTTTTTGTTTGAATAGCAGCGTAATCAGCAGCTAATTTAATGAATTTTTGTTAGTTAGAATATGTCTCCATTATATATTTTAAGGTTATAGTTAAAGAAGTGCCGTAATCCAATTAATCGATTAATAATTTAAATAATCGTCTAATTAATCGATTATGAAGGTAATTGTTAGTTGCAGGCCTATCAATTAACAATATAGCTGATAACCATATTGGGCCCATTGGAACACAGCAGGCTGTATGCAACGTTTTTGACATGTACAAGTTGTGACAGCAACTACATAGGACTGAATTGCCTCCTGCTTACATCATTTCAAAACCTTCACTGAGCTATGCATTGATGGCAAACTAGAAAGGCAGTTTCTGCAGAAACTGCGAGGGGGCGCCAAACGTTTCAGTCTTGCGTATGAACAGTAGACGGCTTATTAAAAAGTTGAAAAAAGGAAGTGAAAAAAAAAGTGAAAAAGTGAAAAGGAAAGTGAAAAAGGAAGTGAAAAAAGTGAAAACGTAAAAAGGAAAGTGAAAAAGGAAGAGAAAAAAGGCAAAAGGAAGGTGAAAAGGTAAGTGGAAAAAGTGAAAAAGTGATAAGGAAAGTGAAAAAGGAAGTGAAAAAACGTGAAAAAGTGAAAAGTTGAAGAAAATAAAATATATGATGCTAATAATGCTAATGCTAAGTATAGTTAATAATGCGCTAAGTAACGCTAAGTATTGTGAAAATGTTAGTAATGTTAATTAATGCTAATAATGCTAACTAATGCTAATGCTAAGTATAGTTAATAATGCTAAGTAATGCTAATGCTAAGTATTGTTGATAATGCTAAGTAACACTAACTATTGTGAAAATGCTAATAATGGTACGTAATGCTAATGCTATGTATTGTTAATAATGCTAAGTACAGCCAATTATTGTGAAAATGCTAAAAATGCTAAGTAATGCCAATAATGCTAAGTAGCGCTAACTTGTTGCTATTGGTCCAAGAAGTCCATCTACCAAATATTGAGGCGATAGCATGTTCCAAACCCAAGTTATAGCTGTGTAAAGACCAGCCAATAGGAATACAGAGGAGGCGGGCTAAAGCAGAACAACTCCTTCCTATTGGTCTAAGAAGGCTATCTACCAAATATTGAGGCGGTAGCATGTTGCAAACCGAAGTTATAGCTGTGTAAAGGCCAGCCAATAGGAATACAGAGGGGGCGGGCTTAAGCAGTACAACTCCTTCCTATTGGTCTAAGAAGGCTATCTACCAAATATTGAGGCGGTAGCATGTTCCAAAACCAAGTTATAGCTGTGTAAAGGCCAGCCAATAGGAATACAGAAGAGGCGGGCTTAAGCAGTACAACTCCTTCCTATTGGTCTAAGAAGGCTATCTACCAAATATTGAGGCGGTAGCATGTTCCAAACCCAAGTTATAGCTGTGTAAAGGCCAGCCAATAGGAATACAGAGGAGGCGGGCTTAAGCAGTACAACTACTTCCTATTGGTCTAAGAAGGCTATCTACCAAATATTGAGGCGGTAGCATGTTGCAAACCGAAGTTATAGCTGTGTAAAGGCCAGCCAATAGGAATACAGAGGGGGCGGGCTTAAGCAGTACAACTCCTTCCTATTGGTCTAAGAAGGCTATCTGCCAAATATTGAGGCGGTAGCATGTTGCAAACCGAAGTTATAGCTGTGTAAAGGCCAGCCAATAGGAATACAGAGGGGGCGGGCTTAAGCAGTACAACTCCTTCCTATTGGTCTAAGAAGGCTATCTACCAAATATTGAGGCGGTAGCATGTTCCAAACCCAAGTTATAGCTGTGTAAAGACCAGCCAATAGGAAGACAGAGGGGGTGTGGTTTAAGCAGTACAACTCCTTCCTATTGGTCTAAGAAGGCTATCTACCAAATATTGAGGCGGTAGCATGTTGCAAACCCAAGTTATAGCTGTGTAAAGGCCAGCCAATAGGAAGACAGAGGGGGCGGGCTTAAGCAGTACTACTCCTTCCTATTGGTCTAAGAAGGCTATCTACCAAATATTGAGGCGGTAGCATGTTCCAAACCCAAGTTATAGCTGTGTAAAGACCAGCCAATAGGAAGACAGAGGGGGTGTGGTTTATGCTATTGGAACCAAATGGACCCTTACGGGTCCATTTGGTTCCATAGGATGTGTGTGTGCGTGTGTGTTGTTTCATACCCTCCTGTGTATAAAGCCTATTTGCAGATTTTGCAGATCTACAAGCTCACAAGGTCTTACAGTCCAACTCATTGAGGTCTTATAACTCTAGTGGCAGCCAGCTAATTAGGGCTTAATCTGTTTCACCTGTTGTACCTGCATCAGTGCAGGCACTTTGGCTCCTTAGTTAAACAGGGAGCCAATGGCCGGGACTTGCCGCAAACAAATGCCTCTCACGCGAAAACGAAAACTCGTAAGCGATTACTTTTTTCGACGTGGGCGTCCCGACACGATCAGGTATCTTGTGTGCGATCGTGGTATTGGTACGATAAAAGACGTGGTCATGGGAGCGATTTAAAAATCGATGTTGGATAAAAAAATGTCAAAAGTGAAATGCTGTTGGTTCTAATGTAATTGATAGGGACACGGGAGCATACGTCGGGTCGCTCTGAGGCCCGTAGCTCTGGTTCTGAACGTGTCTGTGCTTTTTTGATGACATTGGGTGAAAGGCGAGAAGTTTGTCTACAAAATGTCCGAAAACCACGCGTGTAAAGCGAATATTGTGGCCGTGAGGACGATTTGTTCGGTCATGACCCGAACCTCGAGACACTGCATCTCCCACTCTGTTTCACTCGCTCACTGGTCGAGAGACCCTCTAAGCTCCGCTAAATTTCTCGAACCATTCACACTTTGAACTGCGATAGCGGACAAACCGAGCAACATATTCGAATACGGTTTGAACGACCACAAAGTTGACCATTGTGTCACCGTTTTAAAGTTTAAATCATGTTTCTACGACAAAGTATGCCAGAGTAATGAGGCTGCAAAAGTGAGCCAAAAGTGGGCCAAATACCAATACATTGTCAATGGGGAATTATATTTTTAAATAAAGTTTAATATTTTAAAAAGTATACATTTTTTCAAAATATTGTTTTTACCGATGAAAATTCAAACCTAGCCGAACATTTTAAACTTTGAACGGAATTTCAAAGTAAAAGTATGACGGAGTTATAAGAGCACAAAAAAGTCAACTGTAAAAAGTGTGTCATTTTTTCCATTAACCCTCACTATAAAATAACTAAAAAAAAACTAAAAAACTAAAAAACTAAAAAACTAAAAAAAACTATAAAAATATAAATTTAAGCATAAATCACTGCAAAAAGTCAAACAGTATAAAGTTTGAACTAAAAATCTAGCATAAAGTATGTGGAAGTAGTTAACAATCAAAAAAAGGGGCAGAATAAATAAATAATAAATAAATAAAAAAGAGCGGGAATAACTAGGAGGTGGCGCCTATTAGGCGCCCCCTCAATAAACAAGAAGTGTGTGTGTGCGTGTGCGTGTGCGCGTGTGCGTGTGTGTGTCGTGCACGTGTGTGTTTGCGCATGCATGCACATGTGCACCTTGCATTCTGTTTGAACTCTGTGCTGTTGCTGCTTATTTTTAGTTTAGCCTGACCTAAATCTGACTGGCATTTCGTCATATTTATATATACACACACATACTGTTGCTGTACACACACATAATGTACACACATACTGTACACACAAAGGCTCAAAATGAACAGTCAAGACACAATTTGTGTTTGCACGAAAGGATAATATCTGAGACAGAGAGATAGGGAGAGAGAGAGACCTAGCTTGAAGCAGGTAATCTGTTATAAAGGGAGTTGACACCCTGTGTCACTTGTATGCCCATGTAGGAGATCCCAGTATACCATTCCTACAGTATACTGTAGGGGTGGGACGATTCGCTTACCTCACGATACGATACAATATTTTTTTGAGAGCGTACAAATGGAACCAAATGGACCCGTCAGGGTCCATTTGGTTCCATTTGTACACCCTCAGAAAAAAAGGTCCTAAAAGAAAACTCATTAAGAAACACAACACAAAACACAACTTGATGATGCCATCAATTACAGTAAAATGTTGAAAATGGGTGGAATTCTGAACAATATGGAACATGACAAGTTCATGATCAACTTCAACATTTTAAAGCAATTTTAAACAATATAAATAACAAAATTCAAGCATGCACATCAGTGCAGCCTGATAACTTAAGCAAGTCTTTCTGACATGAACATACATTAATAAATAGGCCTACATGAATATAAAAAAACGATTTTGAACCTGGCGATTCGATATGGATATCATGGCATTAAGAATTGCGATATATTGGCATATTGATTTTTTTGCCCAGCCCTAGTATACTGTATATGTGCATATAGGTTGTCTCTGTTGTTACCCAGTAGGAATTCAAAATAATTCCTCTTTTGGACTGAAAATTGGAAATCCTCCAGTATGGTAAAAGGTCCCTCAGAATCGTACTTAAGTAGATAACTCGACACCATTGTTTAATTCACATCTACCCTGGAAGTCTTCGCAGTCACAGCGAAGTGAATGAATATTTCAGCTTCCTTCCCGCCTTTGTATCTTCTGACTCCTCCCGTCCGCTCCCTTCCTTCTGCGTCCGCTTTGAAAACCTGGAACCTCTGATGGAGCGTTGCCTCGCGTGGCGCCTGCTCCACTTCAGCAGCGCCTGCCCCTCTGCCCCGCTGTTGCCACATGTGAAAGTATAACCAGGGGTGTAGTGGAGGGGAGACGCGGGGGGACGGTGTCCCCTCACTTCTCACATCTAGAATATTTTTGGGACAAAAGTAGGCCTATGGCATGCAAGGCATGCAAATTCAAGTGTGCATGCACGTGTCTTAAAGAGGAATTCCACTCATTTTCAATATTTTACTATGTCATTAATATACCTTAGAGATGTTGTGTTGACATGATAAAAAGGTTCCCTCCATTCTGTGTTTCCTAGAAATGGAGGTCTGAAAAATTAGCACGGTGAAATACATCTTGATGAAATCATCAAGATGTGTTTCACCATGTTAACTCCTTGACTGTTTTACCACGACTTTTTGGGTGATTGATTATTCTGTTGTCTGTTCATCACCCAAAAAGTCGTTTTGGGTTTTGTTTTATTAACAAGCTCATTAACTCACTGCACACCACCTGATGAAGTCCTTTAAGTGGTGATTGCACTACAAAACCCCCAAAACACCTCACACACTTTACAACTATCATTAATAAATGATAAATTGTATAACTTTAAATGCATTTATCTCTGAATGAGCCCTGGAAACAGTGAAATGTGAAAATACGGGCTGCTTTGTCAAATGTATTAAAAAAAAAACTGAAACATATCAACTGATTTTATTTCTTCCCTTAAAGTAGACACCTTAAGCTGTCTTTGGAGCTCATTCACTTGCACAACTTCACAACAGAGGATTTTCTATAAATTATTTAGTTGCTATTGAACCTAATGGGAGCGAGCCTAGCTTTTCTGCTAATCTGTCAAAGAGTTAATGAGTTTCCTTTTTTCTGAGAGTGTACAAATGGAACCAAATGGACACGGGTCCATTTGGTTCCATTTGTACACTCTCAGGAAAAAATTGAAAATGGGTGGAATTCTCCTTTAAGAGCCCCCCCCACACACACACACACTTCTAAGTCCCACTACAACACTGCATGACAGTCCTACTAAACCTAACCCTAAACCTTAAACATAACCTCAATAAAACATATGCCTAAACCTAGCCTTAACCCTTGACCGTTATGCCAAACAGTGGTGATTGTTATGCAAAGCGGCCAATTCTTATGCCAAACAGTCGCGACTGTTATGCAAACAGCTCACAGCGGTTATAGAACAGTCGCACCAGCTGTCGCGGTCACTGACTCACCATGACCGTGACAACCTAAAATAGGAGAGGTATTAATAAACTACAGGGAACCTAGAAGTATAGTAAAGTGACATTAATCTGAACAGAACGAACAGTACTGAGCAGAGTGAGGGGTAGTTGCATTTTTCGTTTGTTAAAAAAAGATAGAAAATCAATTGGCTACCATCACTTACAAGACACAGTGTTGCACATTAAGCAGGGGTGGAGGACACCCAACCAAAAGCCATGAAAAGAGGATCAATCATGCTTGGGGTTGATTGACCGTATAATGAATTGCTTCCGGGGGTCATATCCGTTACCTCGTCCCTCTAATCAGCTCTGATGGCCCCGTTCTGTCCTGCACGTTGGGCTGCTAAATTGACTTTTTGTTTCACATCAGCGCGCGGCACTCTGGGTCTGACCGTGTCAATTTACAACTAACGCCATATGAAGGAATGAATCAGTCCGTAGACCCCTTTAGGACAGAGTTGCACACTCTCAGGTTGAAATTCACCCTTTTTTGTTGTTGTTTTGCCCTTTTATATCTTCAGTCTTGTGTTGTTTTTTCAGGTGTGTGTGTGTGTGTGTGTGTGTGTGTGTGTGTGTGTGTGTGTGTGTGTGTGTGTGTGTGTGTGTGTGTGTGTGTGTGTGTGTGTGTGTGTGAGACATGTGGATTTCATTACAGGACTAGTGTGTTTTATTGCTTTCCTCTCAGGTCCACGCCCATATTCTTTCTCTCTCTCACTCTTCTCTCTCTGTTATAAAAATATATATATATAAATATAATTTCTTGTTATGTTTCAGCTATCATTATTCATTAGTCATTATGATGAAACGTAAGGCCCAAACCACACCAAAGGGTCAGGTCGGAACAAAACATCAACCACACCAATGCAGCTCATTCACTGACCCTTTGGGCTCAAAAGCCCAAAGGGCTTTCACTTAATTCAAATGGTGTTCTTTTTCCTTCTTTTTTGGCTAATCCTCCCTACTATAGAGTGTGGTGACCATATAAGGAGTTCCTCCCTGTCCCCAGTGAGCCCCTGGGGTCAAAAAACAAACAAACAAACAAAAAAATCAGTTTGGGCTTTGGGAGAAAAGCCTTCTGTCCAATCATGGTGATAGAGGGGAGGCCTTCCTCCTATCAGGATCAAATGGAGGTGGGTCTTGGTGTATGTGCTGTTGGCCTGTTGCTGTTGGTAAACCTTTCTGTGTAATAGTGATAGATGGTTCTCCATGGAGAACCATCGTTGATGTAGTTATCTTTGGACGGGCGGAGACGTTGCCGCGAGCAGATGAGGCCCCGTGAAATTCTCGCGAGCTTGCCTTGTTGCTGCTGCCGCAGCCGCGGTCGTCATCGGCGACAGGGGCTGGGTCGTGGTCAGCTTTTTTTCCCTCCCCACAGTGCGCGTCTGGCTGCACACGAGACCGTGGTGCGAACCCCTCCTGAAGCCAGCCCACATGACTCGCTGCCCGCCCGAAAGGGGACACTATCGGCGCAAACGGCAGATTCTACAGTGCGCCACTAGTAGATTGTGAGCTTTTAGGTCTGCTTTTTTTCCCCAACAAGATTTTTTGTAGATGGAAAGCTTTAGTGCTTTAGTTTCAACCTTTTTCATACCAGGCCCCACTATTTATTCTCCATTTTAGCCACAAACCACCATTTGTTGTTGAGTTTAGTCTCTTGAGCACAAAACCGGGATTTTTCAAGTTATTTTCTACAATTGACAATTGACATAACTGGCAAAATGTTGGTCAAAATAGCAATCCTTCTGCATTTTCTAAATATGTAGAACTGTAGATTCTTGGAAATTAAGTAATTCAGATGTTTAAATATGATTTAACTCTTGAGAGCGTAAAATGAACCCCGTCAGGGTCCATTTGGTTTCATTTTACAATCTCGGGAGTTACAGATCTATATCAGGGTCCATTTGGTTATCAACTGTTCATCATTTAGCTGGGGACCACCTGAAATTCTCTCAGGGACCACAGGTGGTCCCTGAAAACCCCTGCTTTAGTGGACCAAGCATAGAGCCCTTTGAGATGCCAGTTGAAGAAGCAGATGAAACATTTAAATAAAAGGTTATTTTATAAAGCCTTGTTCCGAAAGGTTCTTCCTGGAAGCAATAAATGGTCCTTCTATGGCAGAGGTTTTCAACCGGTGGTCCGGGGACCACCAGTGGTCCTTGAGAGAGTTTCTGGTGGTGCCCAGCTAAGTTAGTTAACCAGATGCAACTCTTGAGAACGTAAAAATGAAACCAAATGGACCCTTGCGGGTCCATTTGGTTTCATTTTTACACCCTCAAGAGTTAAAATATTCACCATGTGAATTAGCCCAAGTCTAAACAACTAGAGAATGTAGAAGATTCATGGTCATTTTGGTCTGTATGTTTTACCTGTTTTGTTTACCAAATCCAGCCCGGAATTGTGGACAAAAGCAAAAGAAATGTTTAGTTTTGGGGTCTGTGGGGCTAAAATGTCATTAAATGGTGTTCTGTGGCTCAAATGCTGAATAAATGGTGGGACCTGTTGTCAAAAAGGTTGAAAACCCCTGTTCTATGGCATGGCTCTGAGCAGCCGTCTGGTAGTTTGGGTTCCAGTTGGCATGTTTCATTTGTTTGGAGCAGCAGCAGCAGCGCCTCATCCTCAGTTCCTCACGCTCCCAGCATCACTAATGGAATAATTGGGTGAGGTTTTGGCAGAGAGACCTAGAAGTCAATGTTTGAAATAGTGTTGGTTAACATCCGCATGATTCATCTATACTTACTCTGTAGTTAGTCATCTGCAGAGTAGCTTCAACTGCAGAGTAGCTTTTAGTGTAAACAGTGAGTGAGTGTAAACAGTGATGCATTTTTTTTTTTTTACACTTTTACGGTTAATCCATGTTTTGTTTAATCTAACACTTTTAGTGTGTGTAAGCATTATGTTCTACTTTAGCTATTGAGACATAGCAGCTATATAAGCTTATAGTGCTCGCTGTTTTTGAAAAGTTGTTTTTTAACTCAAATCTTTGATTATGTGGGGGTCCCTGGAACAACATATAACATACAGAAGATGGGGAACAACAACATAGATGGGGGTCTGTGGCCAATATACAGTGGGCGCGTTCGGAAATTGCGCTCTAAGTACACTGAGCATTGGCAATGCAAACTAATAGGCGAGTGCGCTCTGGTGTGGTATTTCCGAATGTGCCCAGTATATCTTGACATCCTTGGCATGAAATAGAAAAAAGATTACTTTGTCAGGACTAAGACTTACACTGACCAGCGTATTTCCAAGATGACGACTAAATTGTGACTAAAACAAATAAGCATTTTGTCCGAAAGACAAAAAAATGCCTGCTAAAAACAACACTAGTGTTGCTTTTGTGAGGGGAAAAATAAGCAACCAGGTCTAGCCTTAGAACACTAGCTGTACCTTAAATATACAGTACTGTACCTGATGATTATACTGACTTTATTAAATTAGTTTAAATACAAATTATATTTCTTGAGTTTCTACCTACTTAAACTGACTAAAACCTCTTTGAGTTTCTGTGACTACAACCTGACTAAAACTATCAAGGGTATAATTGTAAATGGTATAAATATAAAATACTAAAATATAACACAACTAATAAGCATTTCGTCCAGAAGACTAAGACCGACTGAATACTGGTATTTTTTTTTTAAATATGAAAAACAACACTACTATAGAAACAGTTTTCAGAAATCTGTCATTTAGATGACATTTGTCGGATTTGATCTGGGATCTAAGCAGGGTTAAATGAACACTCTGGGTTGGATGGTGTTGTGATGAATCCTAATGTTCTCCTGACCCTGAGGCTGCAGTTAACCCAAGCGTGGGAAACATCCAGCGCACTCTAAACACATTGTGGACGTGGCCGTTGAAAAGAATTTCCGTATCGAACTGGTTTCTTAAAACTCTTTGGACACTAGGCGAAAGAACTTTTAATGAAACTGTAATTTGAGTCCATTGATCGCAGTGCATTCTGAATTGCACTGTAAAACGGCACCGCAAGGACGGGAAGCGAATGCAAAATGCTGTTCTTCACACCAGTAAACACACCTCTTTAATCATGGTAGTAGTGCACACGCCCGAGTTCTTAGGGAACCTGTGTGTTTTGGAGGGCACCGCAGTGCCGTCTGGTTGGCTAACGAGGCTGGCTAACGAGGCTGCCACAGCCATTAGCCAATCAGCAGCCTGCTTTGGGAAGTCGTTTTATGCGGGACGCCCGATTTGAAGAATAACGTGACAGAAGTGGAAATGGATTTTGGTTCCATTTGTGTGTTCTCTGAGTGACAGCTTTGACCTGAATCTACAAAATAATGTCTTCTAAAATCCTGACAGTTTTCTTAAAAGAAAAAACAAAAAAGACAAAAAAAAAACCTCATGTTTCTTATTATTTCATGTCAAGGACCTCTAAAGTCATCTGTAAGGCTGCCGACCTCCTCTTGAAATATGGTGTTCTTCATTCGCTGCTTTATTTAGTTTTACAGATTTTAGCTGTTTTTGAGAAGGGGGGGGGGGGGTCACATGAACTACTGAATGTGAAGGTAGAGGTACTTGTTATTGATAGGAGCTACATGGACTACATATGCGTCAGTGTCTAATAGGCTCAATATGTTTATTAAAATAAGGTCTGATTTGGAACTTTTAGCCCTGAGAATATTACTGCCTGTGACCACCTGTAGGCAACAGTTTATCCCTTTAAAGGACAACTCGAGATACGCTCAAGGTTGTGTGGATGTACGTGTGAAAAGCAGCTGTTTCGGACTCCCAGAACAAGCTTTTTGTTTGTTTTTTGTTTTGTTTTTATCCGACCTTCTCTCTTTCCATCCTCTGTGCCCTGTGGTTTATGGGCAGCAGTGTTGAGTATAGTGCTTATGGGTAATGGGGCGATGATGGTGCCCACTGGCATCCGCTTGCAGAACACCCACAGCAGGACCGCATGCTCTCGGCTGGATGTGGAAACATCGTTCTACCAATCCCACTAAAACCAGTTAACTGTGTGTCAGAACAACATTGCGGTCGTTTGGCTTTTTATTGTGTGCATGGGAACTGCACCCACTGCCAGCTGTTCTGGTCAATATGTGACCCCTACGGGTGTTCTGTTTGTTTCCACTGACCGCTCCATGGAGACCTGAGGCCAATCCTACCAAAGACTTCTAAGTCACAATGTTCTCAACACCTTTTTTTTCACGTCAAGGACCCCCAAAATTATGGAATGTTTGGCTACCATACTCAGGAAGGAGTATGGTTAGGTGCTCGCAAAACAACTTTTATTTAGTGACGGCAGGCAAATATGCACCAGGTCGAAGCGTTGCTTTTGCCTGGTGTCGCTAAATAAAAGTTGTTTTAAGTGAGTTGTGAGCACCTACTTCCTTTCTATGTTTACTCTTTCTACAGTTTTTGCTCAGCACCATTGGAGGATGTGAGTTAGCCCTTTACATGGCTACCATATTCCTCATGTGAAAAGGTTCCTTGCCAGAACATAAGATGATGTGTTGTGTTTTTGTTATTTTTTTGCTAGTGCATCATCATGTCTCATCGATACAGACATCTAGTGACATCTAGTGGGAAGCTAGTGCTAATAGCAAAGGCTGAAACAGGATGTAGTATCATAACATCCTGAGTTAGAGGGTAGAATCTGAAGTAAAAGTATCAATCCAAAGTATTAGTTAACCTCAACATTCTACAGCACTGACCTATATTGACATATGTGCAATTTTGATGTCAATTTTCACTCTCACTTTCATTCTCCCCTGTAATAGAATCCACAGACCGCTCAAGGAAGCCCAATGAAAGTGACTGAAAGCAGGCAGATCATGCATTCTAATGAGACAGGGAATAACAATGTGGCTGCTGAAGGGAAGCAGTGAGGAAGGAGGGGGGCTGTTTTTGTGGACATTTCTGGTACTGCACCCAAATAGCACACTGAGAAAATATGAAAAATAAATATACAAGCGATTGTTTTAAACTACTGAGTGCATTAAAAGCTATTAAAAGGCAGTGACTGTTCACAGGCAGATAATGGCCACCAGGTAATTATAAATCAATGTTGTGAAGCCTTTATACTTAGGTACTGTAGGTGGACATTGTTGCACTGCAATAGAAAACAGATTTTCCCCAGGAAGGCCTGAGATTGTTTGGCCTCAGCGGCGACAAAAATGGATGCGGTTCCCTAGGGGCATGCACACACACACACACACACACACACACACACACACACACACACACACACACACACACACACACACACACACACGCACACAGACACTAGGCGCCGTTTTTTGTTCACTCACTAATCAAAGCCGGTAATCGATATACGCTGGAAGAGGTCTAACAGCTTTGCTGACATTAGTGCATTTTGGGAATCTTTTTGGGGCTGCGCGTGCGTGTGCGTGCGCGTGCGCGTGTGTGTGTGTGTGTGTGTGTGTGTGTGTGTGTGTGTGTGTGTGTGTGTGTGTGTGTGTGACTGTGTGTGTGTGTGTGTGTGTGTGTGTGTGTGTGTGTGTGTGCGCGCGCGCGCCCACATACCGTCCAATGCTTGTTGAATACCCTGGCCACCCGGAGAGCAGCAGCTTACTGATGCTTTTTAAAAGAATGGGATGGAAGCCTATTATGTACAACAAACTGTGTGTGGGAAGATGGTATGTGTGTGTGTGGGGAGCTGAAGGACATGTACAGTAGGTATCTGTGTTTGACTGTGTGAGTGTGGTGTGGTGTGGTGACATGGAGACAGAGAGACAGGGCCGGGTCTAGGCATGGGCATGGGGGGGCAATGCCCCCCTAAATGCCCAGACTGCCCCACCAAGCATGGTGGCATGCAAAACAACCCACATTTCAAAGATATTTTGAATGGAAGTGCTTATAATTAAAATGAAACACTATGCTACTAACTACAATTGTGGCATGTGAAGCGACACGGGCAATGAAACCGCACCCATATAACCCCCCCACATCAGTAAGGCCTGGTGTGTGTCCGTCCGTCCGTCCGTCCTCTGCTAACATCATGCAGCATGTCTTGGGTTTTCTGGGCCAATCTGATTGCGGTCTGTAATCCCGTGGCATCTGCTCTGATCTAGCCGTTCTCGGTCTTATCTTCTATTGTCCATTGTGCGGGGACCGAAGTGGAAAACATGTCACGTGGCGATATGCAGCATGACATGACAGTACAATGGCTCTTACTAACAGCCGGCCTGAGTGTGTGTATTCTTTGCATACGCCTACGCTCCCCTGCTGGGGATGTGCGCGGCTGCGCGGCTCTGCCTGCCTGCATGCAGATTCACACGGACACGGCCCTTTGCATGCACAGCATGTGTGCTGCACACATGAAGGCAGTGCAGGCTCTCAATCTGGGGGGGGGCGATTGCAACGTTGTTTCCACCACTCAACACAGCAAATAACGCAGCATCCGATGTACATGCATCCTGGCTATTATTGCAAACGCAGTGAGCCCTAACAACGGAAGCACATGTCTGTCTGTGTGTCTGTCTTCGCGTTAACTATTGAAAAAAATCTACAAGCTCATAGCATGGCACCCAGTGGCGTTCTACGAGCTTGTAGTTCTGCTGTTGACCGATGGCCAACTGCCGCGACCGGTAGTAAACCGTTCTTCACCGGTCGCAACTGATATATAACGATTGCAACCGATTTCTAGCGGTCACCGCTGATTTGTAAAGGTTGCGACACGCGGCGCCACCGGTTGGCCGCCAGTTGTGACTGTTTTATAACACTTGCGACTGACAGTCGTCGTTGCAAAACGATCTTGCTGTCTCTCTGTACATTTTCAAAGTTACCATTGCATGACCTTCAAGACCTTTTTTAATACTAAACTGTTATATATTCCACATTAATAAAGGAGCAGGTGTTGTGAAAATAGCCCCATATGCGTCGCAGTATTGATGCTTTCACTGAAGTAAAACAATTTTTTACAACACTGTTGGCTGGGACAGTAGGCACTGCTCAGGTGGTCCCTCGCCTTCTGCTCAATAGTGCTCTCTCTCTCTCTCTCTCTCTCTCTCTCTCTCTCTCTCTCTCTCTCTCTCTCTCTCTCTCTCTCTCTCTCTCTCTCTCTCTCTCTCTCTCTCTCGCACGGCCGTCTGGGGCTTAGCTTTGATCATGCAGCTCCCCTGGGATCAGACCCGGCAGTATCAGGCACCTTTTTATCCTTTAATTATGAGTCCATAATGAATCCTGTATGCTCTCTGGCGGAACACATCACACACACTGTGTGTGTGTGTGTGTGTGTGTGTGTGTGTGTGTGTGTGTGTGTGTGTGTGTGTGTGTGTGTGTGTGTGTGTGTGTGTGTGTGTGTGTGTGTGTGTGTGTGTGTGACAATGCACGCTCCTGTGCATGTGACAATGCCTCCCCAGTGCTCTTATCCTTGCACCCTGTTCTATACTTGCTTATTAAAGCCATACTAGAGTCATACTTTACAGTAGCTGAGCATGGGGGTGTCACAGGCTGACACTAACCAATATCAGGCTCAGCCTTCATTATTTCATTCTTGGTAATTTTCTTTTATTTCTTTCTTTCTAATATACATAATACAATACCACCATACCACCTACAATACCACTGTTTTTTTTTTTACTCAGTCCGTGTCTCCCTCACAGGAGGGCTGTGGGTACCTCAGAAAAAAACGACTATTTGCATTTTCGCATTGCAACTTTTCAGGAATAGAAAGCCTGCAGTTTCAATTAGTTTGGATTCTCCATCGATGATGCACGTGGAACACTGGTTTCTGAACTGCCCACAGCCCTCCTGTGAGACAAAATAGTTTTAGTATTTTATATTAGTTTTGTACATTAATGAGGACCTATTATATGAACATATTTTTGAGTGGTGAAGTGGTGAAGTGGTTCTTTTTAACCTTAATTTTAACAAGAATATACCGTTAAGCTCATAAGCATTGTCACATTTCAAGCCTCCAGATCTGCTACTTTTGATGGCTTGATGCTTTTGTGTGATCAAGTATGGTTTAACAGCTAGAATGTGTGGACATACCTGAGAGGTTTCTGCTCGACGGTGGCTATATATTCTCCCCCCCTGCCTGTCACCACCCTGCCTGCGTCACCTAGAGCCTCACAGGGCTGTTTGATGAAGTGCACCTCCATTCCTCCCTGCTAGTGCTTATGGAGCTGGGGGGGGGGGGGATCTCTCTCTCTAAGCTCACTTGAGTTTTTGACGTATCGCCAGATTCAACAGAGAGACGACTGTGCCACTGAGTGGCGCGCTATGAGATTGCACTAGATCAGGGGTTTTCAACCTTTTTGATACCAGGGCCCACTATTTATTCAGCATTTGAGCCACGGACCATTTGAGGACATTTTAGTCCCACGGACCCCAAAACTGAAGATTTATTTTGCTTTTGCTTTTGGCTGGATTTGGGAAACCAAACAGTCAAACGTACAGACCATTAATCTTCCAATTGTGTTAAGATGTTGAATATTTTAACTCTTGAGAGTGTAAAAACGAAACCAAATGGACCCGCAAGGGTCCATTTGGTTTCATTTTTACGCTATCAAGAGTTACATCTGGTTAACCAACTTAGCTGGGGACCACCTGGAACCCCCTCAAGGACCACTGGTGGTCCCCGGACCACTGGTGGAAAAACACTGCATTATTGTTCATTATGCATTATGTTATAATTTAGGAATCGAAAATACCAGATCTACAAGCTCATAGCGCGCCATATTTTTTGAACCATAATGAAAATGTGACGCAAATCTTTGAATATATCTTTCGGAAGCAAACATTTTTTTAACTCAAATATCTGCATCTGGGCGGTCCTTAAAACAACATGTTTTCAGATGGGCGCACGCAGCCAAATATCTAGATAATTCTTCTGGACATCCTTGGCATGAAATATGTTGAGCATCACTGACAAAGGAACATAGATTTTTCAGAAAAATCTAGTTTCAGAAACTAGAATCTAGCATCAGAAACTAGAATCCCGTGTCAGAAACTAGAATCTAGCACCAAAAAATATAATCGAAAACTAGAATGTAGTGCTAGAAACTAGAATGTAGTGCTAGAAACTAGAATGTAGTGCCAGAAAATAGAATGTAGTGCCAGAAACTAGAATGTAGTGCCAGAAACTAGAATGTAGTGCCAGAAACTAGAATGTAGCGTCAGAGACTAGAATGTAGCGCCAGAGACTAGAAAGTAGGGCCAGCATCAGAAACTAGAATGTAGCACCAGAAACTAGAATGTAGCACCAGAAACTAGAATGTAGTGCCAGAAATTAGAATCTTATGTCAGAAACTAGAATCTAGTGTCAGAAACTAGAATCTAGTGTCAGAAACTAGAATCTAGTCAGGACAAAAATGGTTTAATACACCAAAAGGTACAGTACTTGAGTATATGTACTTCGTTATGGCCTATTACGAACTGCATGGAAAGTGCAAACTTTCAACCCAAGATCTATCCTCTCCTCCGAAGCATAATATATGATTCACAATAGACAGGATATGATTCACAATAGACTAATTATATACGCTGGCTGTGAATGAAGGAGTCATTCCGCCCCGGAATACACCTGCTCCCGTGTCGCCGGGGAGAATTAAAAAGGTTGCCATGCTCTGTGAATTATAGCCACAGTAGCTAAATGACTCAGGTGGAGACACACAACCCGTTGTTTTAGATCTGGGTGGTTTTGTCATTAGAAACACTGCGGTGGTATATACTGCCATCAATCGTCTGAATCCTCTAGCTTGGGCTTGTGTCTTTTCTCTTCAGTCTCGGGAATTCATGGTGCTTTCTGTACTGTGTCTGTACTGTAACTCCTTTTGGTGTTGAAAAATAGCAGATCTACAAGCTCATAGCGCGCCACCGAGTGGCGCGCTATGAGCTTGTAGGTCTGCTATTTTTGAAAAATCATGAAAATGTGGCACAAATCTTTGAATAGGCTATATTATTTCGTAAGCAAACATTTTTAACTCAAATCTTTGCATCTGGAGGATCCCGAGAACAAGATTTTTTCAGATGGGGCTCTGCAGCCAAATGTAAATAATTCTGTGGGTCCTTGGCATGAAATATCTTGAGCATCACTGACACACACGGGAAGATTTTTCAGAAAAACTACAGTAGAATCTAGTGTCAGAAACTAGAATCTAGTGCCAGAAACTAGAATCTAGTGCCATAAACTAGAATCTAGTGCCAGAAACTAGACTCTGAGAAACTAGAAGCTAGCCCCGGAAACTAGAAACAAGCATCACAAACTATAATTTCATGCCAGGAACTAGCATCAGAGACTAGAAACTAGCGTCAGATATAGAAAATAATGTCAGAGACTAGAATCTAGTGTTAAAAACTAGAAGCTAGTGTCAGAAACTAGAATCTACTCAGGACAAAATGGGTTAAAAATGTGCCGCACGACCATGTGCGATACATCATCGTGATGACGTGGACCCCCCCTACCCACCCCCCACCAACGAGACAGCACTGCAGTGCTGTATAATGTACGGCTATTGTAGTGATAAGTGACCACAGGGGATCTTACTTAGCTAATCCAGATATGCTTCGCCTTCAGCTTTTAATCATATTAAGCCACATTGTGGAATTGGCCTTTTATTGAAACACGCTACGCCTACAGGTATGTCACAGGCATACAGTACAGTATATGTCAGTGGTTTTCAACCTTTTTTTATCCCAGGGCCCACTATTTATTCAGAATTCGGGCCACAAACCATCATTTGAGGACATTTAAGCACCACAGACCCAAAATAAAAGAGTTATTTTGCTTTTGTCCACAATTCCAGGCTGGATTTGGTAAACAAAAAACATAGAGATCAAAATTACCATTAATCTTCCACATTCTCATATTAGTGTAGACTTGGGCCAATGCAGACGCTGAATATTTTAACTCTTAAGAGCGTAAACATGAAACCAAATGGACCCTTGTGGGTCCATTTGGTTTCAAAGAATTACATCTGGTTAACCAACTTAGCTGGGGACCACTTGGAACCCTCTCAAGGACCACTGGTTGAAAACCACTGGTATATGTGTACAAACACGCTGCACACACACACACAGACACTGGCCTCTCTCCCTCTGGGGCATATGTTAGTCCTGCATCCCTGATGCACGTCGCCGGTTAAGATTTATGGAGTTTGGAAGTGCTTGTTTACTATCACTCAACAGCGCATTCGCACCTGCTTTGAATTTGCAGGGAGCAGCAGGAGGTCAGTTTACTGATAATGAGTGATTCCTTACTCTGACACTTACGGCTTGTTTTCGAAAATGCGCCCTAAACACACTGTTTGCTGTCTGTTGTCCGCCTGTTTATTCAGTGAGTGGTCATTCAAAAAATACCATATGCACAGAGTGTGGTTCGTGCACGTACTGAGCAACCCTACCGCTGGAGAAGCGTTGTCAGTGCCTGGTCGTTCGTAAATAGGGCGCCCTGTATACACTTCTCCCATCAAAGTCATCTCACTTGTTGTGTGCATTTCCGAACACAGCCTTAGAGCTGTCACAGACTATGCTTCTGCACCGTCCGTGGTTTCGGCCGAGCTGTGACGTCACGTCCTGCATTTTTGAATGGGTTTCAATGGGCACTTCCCGCTTGTTCCTGCTTGCATTTTCGGCACTGGCGGGCTTTTCCTGCAAGCTGCCCACGACCGAAAATGCAGACCGGAACAAGTGGGAAGTGCCGATTGAAACCTATTCAAAAATGCAGCATGTGACGTCACAGCTCGTCCGAAACCATGGACTGTGCACAAGCCAGTGTGGAGGAACCCTTAGAAAATGCAGAGCATTTCTTGACAGGAAGTAGCTCATAACATGTCTACAGTGGATTTTTCTTGAAACAAACGCTTTGCAGATAGTAAGAGAGCTTTCCATAACAGATGCAATTTTGGCGAGTTTTACGTCATTTAATACATTAGATCGGAATCTTCTGCTTGGATGAATATGCTGTCTATGCGAACTTGCAGCTTTTTAGCACCTCGCTGGCACGGTGGCTGCGGTCTGAATATCGCCAGTAGCTCCCAGATTTCCGAGGAGGCTGTATGTATGGCACTTTTTGAGAGCGAGAGCTGGATGGTAAAACTTGTTTAAATGATGTATCAGATGACAGCCAGGCTTTTAGCGACTCTCCCAGCCGGGCTGAGCAGCAATTCCCCAGTGACTGATGCTGCCAGAGCTCCGTTGTGGTGTTGTATCAACCTCCTCTGTGCCCAGAGGATGCTTATCAAACCAGCCGGGTGAACAGTTCACAGAGAGAGACAAAGTGCACAGTTAAAAGAAAATGCTCTGTGGGAATTTAACTCTAGAACAGGGGTTTTCAACAGGTGGTCTGGGGACCACCAGTGGTCCCTGAGAGGATTCCAGGTGGTCCCCAGGCTAAATGGTGGAAAGTTGGTTAACCAGATGTAACTCTTGAGAGTGTAAACATGAAACATGTTTACGCTCTCAAGAGTTAATATCCATCATCTGAATTAGCCCAAGTCTACACAACTATGTAATGTAGAAGATTAATTGTATGTTTGACTCGTGTTTCCCAAATCCAACCTGGAATTGTGAACAAACGCAAAAGAAATCTTTAGTTTTGTGGTCTAGGGGGCTAAAATGTCATCAAATGGTGGTCCATGGCTCAAATTCTGAATAAATAATGGGCTCTGGGATCAAAAAGGTTGGAAACCACTGCTCTAGAACACTTCATTTTAATGAAAAAATAATTCTCATCACAATATATCAAAGTACAGTAATGCATGGGCATTTCATCAAAAAAATAAAAAAAAGAATTTCATGGGAGAGTTAAAATCGGTGAAAAATGTGCATATTTTTTTTTAAATATTCCTAAAAAAGAGGACTTAAGTTGGGAACTTCTCCTTTGGTCCAAACATTCCTACGACCTGTAGGAATGTTTGCACCTGAGAGATATTACAGTTCTTACCAAACGCATCGCGTCGCACCGCACCAAAGGAATATAGGAACTTTAGAAATGATAAGAAAATTAAGGAAACGTATAAGGAAACGTATACAACATTAGACACGCACGGGTGTATTCTTTAGAGTGTATTATTTTGAACGTAACGAGCAAAAAATGATGCTGCTTCTGCTGCTCCTGGAACCAGGCCCGAGGCGAGGCGGAGCGGAGCGCGTCAAACTCTTTCATTGAGGTCAAACAACCTCCGCGGGTCGACATGGGCCAAATTTATTTTAGCCACAATAATACTTGCAAGATGGCACCAATTATATCTACTCACACCGTTATGTCTCAGAGGAGGGCTGTGGACATATCCGTTTATAATGAGCTGGACCAATTATATGAAGACTGAGGTTTGACCCGAGCCAAATGATTTGTTTGTGCCTGGTACTGTACCATGGCCAAACATCAAGTTTAGACAACAAACACATGGCTGCATTGAGGACCTTACCATGGGTGAAACTTGTGTCTTATCTTTGTATAATGAATTCATGTGCAAAACATACACAGTGTCTGACAAGCGTCATTATGTGCAGCTTGTATGAAGGTCTTTTTTTTTAGTTCTGAGAGGCTAAACCTCATCAAATGGTGACCCATGGCTCAAATGTTGAATACATAGCAGTGTTTTTCAACCATTTTGATACCAGGATATCAAAATCTATTTATTCAGCTTTGGAGCCATACACGGACCACCATTTGATGACACTTTAGTCCCACAGACCCAAAAGTAAAGATTTCTTTTGGTGTTGTCTACAATTCCAGGCTGGATTTAGCAAACAAAACATTCTCTCATTGTGTAGACCTTTGGTGCTAATTCAGATGGTGAATACTTGAACTCTCTTGATAGAGAACATTTTTACGCCCTCGAGAGTAACACCTGGTTAACCAACTGTCCATCATTTAGCTGGGGACCACCTGGAAACCTATCAAGGACCACTGGTCAAAAACCAATGTGCTAAAGCAGAGGTTTTCAACAGGTGGTCCGGGGACCACTAGTGGTCCCTGAGGATTCCAGGTGGTCCCCAGGCTAAATGATGGAAAGTTGGTTCACCAGGTGTAACTCTTTGAGAGCGTAAACATGAAACCAAATGGACCCTTGCGGGTCCATATGGTTTCATGTTTACGCTCTCAAGAGTTAAAATATTATCATCTGAATTAGCCCAAGTCTACACAACTAGAGAATGTAGAACATTAATGGTCATTTTTATCTGTATTTTTGGTTGTTTTGTTTCCCAAATTCAGCCTGGAATTGTGGACAAAAGCAAAATAAATCTTTAGTTTTGGAGTCTGTGGAGCTAAAATATTCTCAAATGGTGGTCCGTGTCTCAAATTCTAAATAAATAGTGGGCCCTGGTATGAAAAAGGTCGAAAACCACCGTGCTAAAGCAATGAGACACCTGCAAAACCGCCCTCAAAGGGCACCTACAGATGGCTGCAATTCTTAACTGGCCTCTGTAAAACAAAAATGTATATAAAATCCCTCCACCCACCCCGCCTCTCCTCTTTGTACATTTCTCTTTTCCCTTTTTTACCTCCACTATGATTTTGCCTCCATGATTTGCTGCTTCTGTTTTTACTGAAGTAGTTGTTTTGTATGTACGGTATTGGAATGCCTCAATGAAATGAACAAGTTGGCCAAATGGCCACTATTGTAAACAAGTGTATGCTTAACTAGTGTGTCCAATCAGCTTTTTCAGATTTGATGCAGTTGTACTTGAAATTTTTGAATTGTACTGTAATTCTCCAAGCTGTTATCAGTTTTGTAGCAGTGTGTACTTGACTTGTACTATAACTCTCATCTCTGTTAATAAAAAATTCATTCATTCATTGCAAGGCACTCACTGAATGATTGCTTCCACCGCCCACGGGCTGCAGGTTATGGCTGTGGCCACTAGAGGGTGGTGTATGCTCACTGGTGGTGCTGCTGAGCGTCTGCTCAGTTGAATACAACTATTTGGTTGTTAACCATTAACCTTTCTTTTCTGCACATACGGTACATTAAGTGGAGCATTTTGATGGCATTCTTCGTGGCTAAGTGGTCAGTGGGTAGTATGCATTTTCACTTTCCAGTTATAGGAGATATTCACAGCATTAGTTCAAGGTTTCAGCTCCTATTTTGTTGCTCCTTTTTGCCAGTTCCACTTATACTTTATACAGTAACACAATTGTATCAACCTGTTCCTGAATCCATTAGCATTATTCTTAGCACAAAAATAAACTTCCTTTGGTGAAATCTCACCATATCAACACAGCCATGCCTGTTTTTTTTTTTTTTTTTTTTTTTTTATATATATTTATACAGTATATATATATATATATATACAGTATATATATATATATATACAGTATATATATATATATATACAGTATATATATATATATATATATATATATATATATATATATATATATATATATATATATATATATATAATATATATATATATATATATATATAATAATAATGGATTGCATTTTTATAGCGCTTTTCTATGCACAGCGTGATACTCAAAGCGCTTACAATGGTCCATTCATTCATACATTGGGAATATATATATATATATATATATATAGAAATATATATAGAAAATAATTCTTGTACTATTTTAGGATCACAACTTTAAAGTCAGAGTCATGTGATCAGTTACTCATGTTGCTGCAGTGAAATTGGTGCTCCTCTGGTGAGCCGCAGTGTGCGCCGCGCTCAGGAATCATTAGTTGATCTGAACCCCCAATCCATCCCTTTGATGCAATTGGGTCCCATCCCACAGCCTTTGGTATGACAGGGCCGGGAATCGAACCTCGGCCTCCCAGTTTCAGGGCGGACACTCTAACCCAGGGGTGCCCACACTTTTTCTGACTTGAGAGCTACTTTCAAAATGACCGGCTCAACAAGATCTACACATCAAAAGACAGGCACCCAAGGAAGTTTGAGCTTTGAAATAGGTGGTGATGGTGTTACTTACTGTTATAGTGTTTAAGAATAATGCACTTAGAATGAAAAATAGAGTGGGGAGAATTGGAAGGTTTTCCTGTATATGTTATTACTGCCGTTTGAAAACAGTATTTGGGGTTTGAGTTGAGAGTTTGTGATGTTGAATTTAGTCTCTTGCAAAACTAAGAACGTTTTACGTTTTTTCCACAATTGGGAAAGAGAACAATTGGCAAAACATTGGTCAAAATAACAATTATTCTCCATTTTCTAATTGCATGGACGCTTGAAAATTATGTAGTTCACATTTTTAAATATAATTCAACTCTTGAGAGTGTAAAATGAAACCAAATGGACCTGTAATGGTCCATTTGGTTTCGTTGTATCGCTCTCAAGGGTTACAGATCTATACATTTTCGGGGACTGACATGTGATCTAACTGCATGGCCTGAGTGATGATCTACTGGTAGATCACCATCTACCTTTTGGGCACCCTGCTCTAACCACAAGTCTGGTTACCTAATCCGACAAAGGCTACAGATTGTGTATTGTGCAGGTGTTTACCTGTAGTTCCAGTATGAAGAGCCTTCACTCAGACCTGAACATCCATGATTGTTCTCCCACCTGGAACCACTTGTTTGCCGCGGTGTCGAGTGGCTGCTCTGAATCTCAGGACCATGCATATAATTGGCCTTGATGGCAGAGATTGACGCCGCCATGCATGACTCAGCCTGTAATGAATGCTCTGACACTCGTTCAAACCCGGCGAGAAAATGAGCGTTTTTGCTGTCTCACCCCCCTCTGGGAATAATCAGCGGTGGGTGACAAAGCAGCGTCCAATCACTGGTCACACACAGCGCAGTCTGAACGCCCCTCTGTGACTGCCCTTTTGTTTCAGTGAATCATTTCTGCGGTGGCATTTAATTGTGCTTCTGTGGCGCATCGGATGGGGGCTGACTTGGCGGATGCAATTAGAGTCACTTGGAGGAGGACACGTGGAATCATCCCTTATTTTGAAAACTAAAAGGACACACATTGTTCCTTGTTTTTGTCAATCACAGTGTGTGTAAATGGAAATACTTTACTTTGCCTTACCATTGTTGAGTCTATATTGTTGAGTTTATACTTGTTCAACAAGTTAGATTAGAAACATGCCGTGAGTCCGTTGATCCTTCCGGTTGCCAATTATATCCACATTTTCAAATCTTTTAATATTTTGTCACAATGAACGATTTTTAAATCAAATATTTTTCTTCTGCGTAGTCCCTGGAAGTGCTTATTTTAATATGGGGTCGGAGGCCATACTGTAGGCACGCAGATGTTTTGGGGGGTCCTTGGCATCAAATATTGAGCAGCACTGATGTAGAAAGCTGAGGTTTTTATTCAGTAAATGGTCTATAAGGAAGCATTTTTGTAGAATCTGTTTTCACGTACAAATGGGTTAAATAATAATGTCATAATGTTGTCTGCTTTCGATGGATTTCTCCATCAATGAACGTCCTTCATTAATGTGAAACATTTCAGCTGAGACTGAACTTTAACTGTGTTAAAGAGTGTTACTACTTACTAGTAACTTTAAGTTTTCAAATAGCGAAGTAAAAAGTACAGTATTTGTCTTTACGATATAGTGGAGTACAAGTATATATGGTGGTATCGATAAAGGAATGGAAATACTCAAGTCAAGTAAATGCAAGTTGTATTTAGTTGCTTCCCAGTTTCCACCACTGTAGTGCCATGCTGCAGTGCCAAGGCTGCCTGTCTAGGGGGCAGCATTGGGCTTTAGTTTCATGTGCTCAGCCCTCTATGCTGTTGAGGTGATGTCACTATAATATCACTGCCACTGGGGAGTAACCTTATTTTACCTCCAGAAGTAAGTAAGCTTTGTCCAGCCATGAGGCCCATAGGGGCTGCAGCCTACAGTATCTCCTGTTTCTGTAGCATGGACTGTACAAGTACTGTACACCCCAACCCTCCATGCCACCATACACAGAGGCACTGGCTCCCGTTTTTCATACTCTTTGGTTCATTGTTATTGTTTGTAGAATATATTGATTCAGTCTTAGGCTTTTGACATTTAGTCTTTTAATAGTCCAATTAAGTCTCCTGAAATTATATTTTGTTATTCTAGTCTTATTGTCAAAATATTTCGACTGTGATTTAGACTTTGTCTATTAGTCTTTTAGTCTTAGAGAAATACCGTACATTGTAGGTTTATATATGCAATAAAGATTTAGTTTATATTAAAAAACTTGCTTTTGTGACCTATGAATGTATGCAGTGCATTCTGAAGGTATGCCATTCATTCAGTGCATACTGCAGGTATGACATTCATTTCAGTCGACTTAGTCTGTTTAGTCGACAAAACAGCACTTCTTTGGTCAAGCTGCCGGGAATTGAACCCCAATCTCCCAGCTCTCAGGACGGTCACTCAAACCCTGAGGCCACTGAGCTGTAAAATAGCCAATTTACAAGCTCCCACCATGGCAAAGTGCCACATTGTAGATCTGCTATTTTCACCGGTTTTGGATCTCGGCCCAGGAAAACTTAACTTAATTTATTTTTTGGTGCTCTTGAGTTAAGGAAACCACTGAGTCGTAACATGTCTTGTGTGGTTAAAGGTATAAGCTTTAACATGCACTAATGCTAGCTGTTATCTTCTCCTTCTCTTCCATGTTCCTCTTCTCCTGTTCAACCCACCACTCCACTCCTCTTCTACAGGTAAGAGCATTGTCATGTATATTTGTATGCATTTCTCCTAGAGGAGACTGCTGCAGTGTGTTACTTTGTTTTAATGACTAGAACCTCACCTGTTGTGCATATAGGAGCACCACATTATGTGCAGTATGGACAGAGCGTGCTGGTTTGTTGTAACCACTGTCATTTAGACGTTTGCTTAGCTTCAGTACAGGTACTAGTTCAGATTTGCATTGCCCCCTATGGCTGAAAATGGAATTGCTTTGGGCACTGTAAGTGGATGGGGAAATGGAATGCACTACTGTACTGGTGCATTAAATATGGCAGTTTCAGACAGACATTCAGACATAATTTTTGCTGTGTGTGTGTGTGTGTGTGTGTGTGTGTGTGTGTGTGTGTGTGTGTGTGTGTGTGTGTGTGTGTGTGTGTGTGTGTGTGTGTGTGTGTGTGTGTAAAATGTGTGTTATCTATTCTGCCTTCAAAGATTGATTATTTTATTCTAAGAAGGAGAACTCTCTCTTGCTAGGGTTGTTGTATGTCATTGTAACATGCTCGGTGTCAATTTTTTTTTGCCTTTCATCGTCAATCAATGAATCATTAACAATCAAAGCAACGCATGTGTGTGGGCGAATTTTGTCAACAACTGCATGCATGGATGGATGGATGGATGGATGGATCCTTTACTGGTCCACTTGGGTCCATTTGTACTCTCAGTGTGTGTGTGTCAACAAACAGTAAAGACTCTAGCACGGCTCCCTGAGGAACTCCAGGTCAACAGTATAGGCTCTTAAGTGTTGTTCCAGCCGTCCTATAGTGCTCAGTGTACAATCTCCATCTCCCTCTACTTAGTGTGCAGGCAGTGCATACATGTATGTTAAATGTGTGCTATATGTGATGCTGGCATGTTTTTTCTTTTCTGTATGTTGAGTGCACTTGTGACTCCGCAAGTGCATGCCTGCGTGCGTGTGCGCGTGTGCGTGTGTGTGTGTGTGCGTGTGTGTGTGTGTGGAGACTGGAGAATGGTAACCATGACAACAGCAGCCTGGAGTACGATTGCTTCCTCTCTCTCTCTCTCTCTCTCTCTCTCTCTCTCTCTTACACTCACACACATACACACACACACACAGTAGTAGTGATTCCCAAACTGTACGAATTTAAATGATGATAAAGTAATGTCATAAAACACTGTCTATTTATATACATCAGTGTAATTTAATACATAATACATCATTTCATGATATTATTTATTTAACGCATTGCATGCCGTGTCATGTTCTTCCAAGACTAACAACCTTTGCCGTTGCAAAGATTGTGTGTATATGCGTGACACATGCAGACCACTGAGTATAGCTTGCATGTGTGTGTGCATGTGTGCACGCAATGCAATTGCATGTGTGTGTGCATGTGTGCACGCCCCTGCATGATTCTGTGGCCCAGGAACTGACCCAGTTTATCCTCTACTGATCCAGTGTCAAGAACAGAGGACCGTTCTCTGTGTGTGTGTGTGTGTGTGTGTGTGTGTGTGTGTGTGTGTGTGTGTGTGTGTGTGTGTGTGTGTGTGTGTGTGTGTGTGTGTGTGTGTGTGTGTGTGTGTGTGTGTGTGTGTGTGTGTGTGTGTGTGCGCGTGCGCACATGCACGTGTGTGCACGTATGACAGAAGGAGCACAGGGAGAGAGAGGGGTGGAGGTAAAGAGAGAGCAGAAGAGAGTTCTCATGGCCTAACGGTGGCCTATATGCACTGTTTACCCGTCAGCGCAAATTACAGTCACTTCCCTATACAGGGCTTTTATTGCTGATAATGGCGACAGTAGCAAGCGTTCTGTCTGAAAAGCACTTTATACAGTACCAGTGGTTTTCATCCTCTTTGATACCAGGGCCCACTATTTATTCTGCATTTCAGCCACGTACTGTACCACCATTTGAGGACATTTTATCCCCACAGACCCGAAAACGAAAAATTTCTTTTGCTTTTGTCCACAGCACCAGGCTGGATCTAGTTGTGTGGATTTGGGCTAATTCAGATGATGAATATTTTAACTCTTGAGAGCGTAAACATGAAACCAAATGGACCCGCAAGGGTCCATTTGGTTTCATTTTTACGCTCTCAAGAGTTACATCTGGTTAACCAACTTTCCACCATGCAGCCTAGCGTGTCCATTTGGTTTCATTTTTAAACTCTCAAAGAGTTACTTCTGGTTAACCAACTGTCCATCATTTAGTCTGGGGACCACCTGGAACCCTCTCAAGGACCACTGGTGGTCCCCGGACCACTGGTTGAAAACCAATGCTTTATACACTTAAAGGAGAATTCCACCCCAGATAAAGCTTTCTTACTTTTATTTCAATTTGGATTGATTTATTATTTCCAGAAAAGCTAATATCTAGTTAATTTGTTGAAATGGCTGTTTATCCTATCCCACCATAAGCTTAGGGCTACGGGATGTTGTTCAAATTCGCCTATTTTTCCATAGATGATTTGCTCTATATTGTCTCTCCACCATGTCAGTAGTGTGTTGGCACTCACACTTTCACCTCCACTGTTGGTTCAGCAGTGTTTCATTGGCACGAGAAAACAAACAAACGTTTACACTGCCAGAATGACAGGCATGTCATTGTGTCTTCCAGTCATTTGATTGTCATGCTCATTTCCCACTGCCTGCAGCGTGGATGAATGCTTATTCATTAGGCTATTCATGTACAATTTGGACCTTTTGAATGGGCCTCCGCCAAAAACAGTTTTCATTCAGCACACAGTAAGGACAGCGGGATTCGTGGTTAACAGTTAAATTGCCAGTATTTTTCTTTTCATTTTTATAATGTTAGTCAGCTGCCACCAGTGTTTATCAATGTGCACAGGATGTGGTAGATCCACTCTCTGAGTTGGGATCAGATGTACTGTATGTAGAGCCGCGCAGTCCCGCGCCTTTCATGACGTCGCCCGTGTTCCAGAAACTGTTTGGCTTTTCGCAAATGGTTAATAAAAACACGATTGCGGTCACGACAACAAACACAATATTATCATGCAACAACTAATTAGCAAGAAGTAGAAAACGGCATGATACAACACTTTTTGTTTTGATTTTTCCATCTTAGAAAACCAGCTCTATACTGTATCTATGCTCAAACCGAGAGGAAGTGTGTAGGATGAGTGGTGAGGGGCTGGTTTCAAAAAGCGTCACGGAGATGGAAGTCTCTTGTGACTGATCTGGGCCGTGGAATATACCCCGTTTTGACCAAAAATCAACTCATCTGGGATGAGGAGATACAGGCGATGAAATAACTGGATAGAATGGATGTCTATGGGCAGCAATGCGAAATCCTGTGTTACTGACAACAACTGGCAAAACAAGGTTAGTGATGCCAATGATTCCTAGCCTTATGATCCCATTAAACCATAGGGCTAGTTTGCCAACGATCGTTGGGGTCTTTAGTTTATTTTTATAAGTCAATTATAGTGCTAGTCGTAGTAGTAGTGTGTGTGTGTGGGCGAGGGGTGGGTGCGTGGGTGCGTGCGTGCAAGCAGGAAAGTCAGAGCATGTTTCTCCCATAAGGTATGTCTGTATTCCCATAAAAAGGCTGCATGTGCCCATAAAGGCACATACAGTACACTCTTGTGCAAATGGACGCATATACACGAAAGACATACAGTATGTGGCACTACCAGTGATGACGGCGCAGATGAGTGGGTTGAGGAAGAGTTCGGTCACCAGTTCGGGAATTGGGCAACACTCTTGCATGAGTAAGTAGGGCGTTCATTTATGAGAAAAACAAAACAAAATACTGTATATCAATAATATATGAGGGTGTGTGTGATGTTCAATACTATCTGCTACAGGACCACGCATCCGTGTGCACACTCACTCACACACGCGCGCCCACATGCACACACATTCACTATTCTTTTCTGAATAGCCGTGAACAACAATGTTGCTTCACTCACCTTGGCTTGGGTTGTTCTCTCAATGGTAATGTGTATTACAACAGGTGAACAACAGGAAGATTCTTTTTAGCACTGGAAGAGGAGGTTCAGGGTGAGATGTTTATTTTTTTCCTCACTATAGGATTCACTCTCTGAAGACAGTCCTTGTATTTCCACGCCGGTGAAAAGTTGAAAAGCTGGTGGTTGAAAGGCTGTCGAGAGTTCTCTCCTTGCCTTTTCTCTTTGTGAATTTTTCAACAATCGGATAGAATTGGATGTATAAAACAAGACAATACACGACCCTGTACCTGACCCCTAGTTGAAATGTTTTAGTTTTTATTTATTTATTTTACTTTTCGTAATTCAATGCCTTACTTCAGTGGTTTTCAAGCATTTTGGAATGAGGGGCCCACTATGTATTCAGCATTTGAGCCACGGACCACCATTTGATCACATTTTCACCACACAGACCCAAAACTAAAGATTTCTTTTGTTTTTGTCCACAACACCAGGCTGTATTTGGGAAACAAAACAGTCAAACATACAGATCAAAATGACCATTAATCTTCTACATTCTCTACTGGTCTAAACTAAAGCTAATTCACATGATGAATATTTTAACTCTTGAGAGTCAACCTGATAGACTCTCACCTTCCACCGTGGAGTACAAAACAGACAATCTTAAAGGCCTTGGAGTGTGGACTGATAACTACACACTCTGCCCCCCCACCCCCCCAACCCCCTGCTTGTAACTCGTCTGTCTAATTGAGGTTGTTTTTTTTTGAATGCCATGTACTTGTTATGACCTAAATCGAAGGCCTATGACATGAATATTGTGTTCTTTTTTTAATCTCTCCTTGTGTTCTCCTTCACCCCCCACCCTGCCCAGCCTGTATTATGTTGGCGCTGCACTGCTTGGCGACACACTCAGTACGACCTGGGTATCCCCTCCCACATTCCAATTCAACTTGTTGAAATGGCAAATAAAGTAACCTTGAACCTTGATGCAACACTCTCAAAGAGTTACATCTGTTTAACCAGTTTTCCATCATTTAGCCTGGGGACCACCTTGAACTCTCTCAAGGAGGGGGGGGGCATGTTTGTTGTTTGACACTGTTGAGTGAGAGGCCTGTTCACCGATAAGCTACCCTAGTCAGATTTTCAACCGGTTATGGCGACACCAGAGGCAGCATCACCAGAATTGCAGGTGGGCGGGGGGAAATAAGGTAGTATTTTTTTAGGTGTTGATTCAGGGCTGCAGCCAGTCAAGCAGCTTTCCATTTCTGCTCAGCATCGATGTTAATCCAGTAGGAGTAGTTTATGTTTATGTATCAGCAGGATTAAGTGGAAGTGGGATAATGACCAGATGTCTCGTTTAGAAAGCTTCTGAACTGCAGACTACAGGTGGGCCGGCGGATGCATCTGTGTCTTCAGCAACTATATTCACTCATTATTGGAGACACAGCCGTGACTTTTTACTTGGGTGAGCGGAGCGGGCACAAGTTAAACGATCAGTAGGTGGTGTTCGGTGGTGCACGGTCAGTCGTCCCTCTAGATCAGGGGTTTTCAACCTTTTTGATGCCAGGGACCACCATTTTTTTCAGAATTTGAGCCACGGACCACCACTTGAGGACATTTTAGCCCCACAGACCCCAAAACTAAAGATTTCTTTTGGTTTTGTCCATCTTCTAGTTGTGTAGACTTGGGCCTAATTCAGATGATGAATATTTTAACTCTTGAGAGTGTAAAAATGAAACCAAATGGACCCGCAAGGGTCCATTTGGTTTCATTTTTACGTTCTCAAGAGTTACATCTGGTGAACCAACTGAGCTGGGGACCACCTGGAACCCTCTCAGGGACCACTGGTGGTCCCCGGACCACCTGTTGAAAACCCCTGCTCTAGATACTAACTCCGATTGGCTGGTTTAAGTGATGACCTAATGGGGACGACTGGAAGCGACGATGGAAGGCTCGTCTGAGGACGACCTGAGAAGAGTAAGAGACCGTTATAGCTAATGTTATGTAGTAATGGCTCGCTCCGCTCATGCACGAGTAGGCCATGGAACACACATGTTTGCACTCTACTGAGTGCCAGTCTAGTATTACTATTGGTTGTGACTGATGGTAAAATGGTTGCGACCTATAAAAAAAAAAACTAACACAACTGGTACTTAAAGGAGAATTTCACCCATTTTCAAAAACCAAACCAAATGGACCCTATAGCGGGTCCATTTGGTTCCATTTGTGCCCTCTCAGGAAAAAAAGGTTCTAAAAGAAAAATAGTTAACATGGTGAAACACAACTTGATGACGTCATAAAGTTGTGTTTCACCATGTTAAAGTTTTTTTTTTTTTTTTTTCAGACCTCCATTTCTAGGAAATACAGAATGGGGAGACCTTTTTATCATCCATCCACACAACATCTCTAAGGTATATTAATGACATAGTAAAATGTCTTTAATCTGCCATGACTGATAAAAATCAGAACTGCGCAAAACAGATCAAATGACAGCGACACAAAGATTCAAAATGTCAAGACTCAAAATAATATCCTATAGTCTGTCTGAGGATGGGCTGTTTAGTTTGGGGGCATACAGAAAACAAATATCACGTAACAATAGATCTGCTATTGTACATGCACGACTAGGCAGCACTCCATTCGGCAGATGTCAGGCTGCGTGTCAGCCTGATGAGTGTGAGTGACAGCTGATGGACGCGGCATTTCAACGTTCCGCGTGTCGAGCAGAGAGCCAACTTATTACCTTGTCTGATCCCATCACAGCCCATCCCTTCACCCAGTGCTGGAAGAAGTACTCCGATTATTTACTAAAAGTAAATGTTCTCAAACTTGCCAAAATTCATTCTACGCTTTGTTTTTTAATAGCCAATCTACAAGCTCATAGAAAGCCTCATGCCATGATGTAGACATAGAACTTTAACTCTGTCTTTTACGGGAATCCCTTTTGGTGTTTTAATCAGTATCTTTAGCTGTTGAAATCATTAGAAATAGCAGATCTACAAGCTCATTGAAAGATTGTGAAAAATTTGGCGCAATCCTTTGAATATTCTGTCACGAATGTTTTTAAGTCAAATATGTTGCTTCTAGTGGAGGACCATATAGAACTACTTATTTTCAGAGGGGATTGGCATATCTGATGTATGACCACTGACATAGTCATCATGTCCCTCAAGGTACTCTGATTGGCCAGTTCAGGTGATGACATAATGATGAGATAAATAAAAGGTCTCTGAAAGATCTCTGTTAGTATCTCTGATTGCTCGCTCTGTTTGCACACAAGTAGGCCACCATGGCCTACTTTATGCTACCATGCAGACCATTCCAAGGCGGTCTGTAGAGTCAAGGAGGGCAAGCCTTCACGATTTTCTCCAGGCTTTCTCTTTCTGAATTTTGCTACGTCCAAAATTTTCTTTGAGATACACCCTCCACCCCACCCAGCCCACCATTAATTTCCCAATGCTGTAGATCGATTTTTAGGTGAAGAAAAACACAAACCCTCTCTCGATGTTGTGGCGTCGATGTCGCTCAAAGACAGTCCAGCCTGCTGAAGCGTTGACACTTTAGTCAATAACAGACCCCAGTAGGTGTGTGTGGGTGTCTATCCACAACCCATGAGCAGAGGTGCCTCAGTTTAGCATCTGTCAATAATATAATGTATTGTCGTCGGCAAGAAACCTTGAATGACCAAAGGGAAAAAGCTTGCAATACCTTTGTGCCACACTTCTCTATGATCATGGACAAGGACAATAAGTTTACAATGCGACCAACTTGAAATGTAAGAGATGGACTCTTGTCTGACAGCGACTGAGTCACAAACCCAGAGTGTAAAGTGAAAACAGTATATTTTCAGATCCCCCTTGCCTGGTCTATAGAAACTCACATGCTCTAAATCAGGGCTGCCCAAAGGGTAGATCGTGATCACAAAGGCTGTGCAGGTAGACCACATGACATGCCCCTAAGATCATACACTATATATGATCATACATATATTTATCTGACTTGATCTATTGGCGTAGAAAAGGACCTGTCAGTGGATCAGTATTGTGAACAGCAAAACGCTGAGTGATGATGAATAAGTATTAAGTACCTATTTTTTAATAGGAGTGTGTTGCAGTGGAGGGAGTCATAAACGGGCACATTTACCAATAAAGGCTCAGAACACTTAAAAAGCACCTGCCGCTTTCTTCTGTGGTATTTCTAACATTACAGCCCGGTCAGGGTTCATTTATCAACAGTGTCCCTCTAATCTCTGTAATCCATGGACCATGGGTTCATTTTTACGCTCCCAAGAGTTAAAGATCTAAGAGTCCATTTAGTTACTAACTCTAATAATTTAGCTGGGGGCCACATGGAACCCTCTCAAGGATGGTCCCCCGACCACTGGTTGAAAACCACTGCTATAATCAACCCAGGATGGGCTTGTTGAGGTGGTGGGAGAGAGAGAGAAGAATATTTTTAAAAATAAAATTACAGTTCTCAATGACCCCTGGGGAGTTAAAAGCATTTCCTGTGTCACATACCTCATAAGGAGATGCATACGTGCAAACCCACAGTCACACTTTACTTTCAAAACATTCGAAGAATCCCAGGCAAAACAGATCTACAAGCTCACAACGTGCATCACCGTTGTACGGCAAAGTAGGACATTGATTTGCCGGGGGAAAAAATATGATGTTACTAGTTTCGCCCCGACAGCAACAGCAACAATACGTGGCATCTATTTGTTTTTTCTAGTGTGACAGCCGTACACATGGTATTGAAGTGTATATGGCACGGGGCTGTTGTTATTCTAAGGTGACAACACTAACCCACACTGCTGTCAGCTATAGTCCCGTCCTGGGATCCAGAACAACATGTCCATGTCGATGAGCTGTTTTTCCTTCAGAATAAAGCAGACTGGTATGAGCACATTCTATGAATCATAATGTTAAGGAGACAGAGACGGAGAGAAAGAGAAGAACCATAGTTTATCAAATGGTGACAGGCTGATCATGAGCGTGTTTGCATACCATATACCCATGCAGAACAATGCATAACACTATTATGGTGGATTGTTGGGTTATGCAACACAAAAATGGCTGTTTGACTGCGAGCATCGCCGGGGCAGGCGAGCCTCGAAGCCGATTCATTACGCCCGTCGTTCTGCCTGTCAGTCTGTCTGTCTGTCTGTGGCGTGATCCTGTCCCGAAGACAGAGGAGCCACAATATGGGGACGCAGAAAGAAGCTCGTTCAGGCATAAGGGTTTAAGTGCTTTCGGCGAATTAGTCCTCTCTCGGGGTGGTGGAATTGCCTTCCTAGGGAATCGTGACGGCATATTAGAGTCTGTCTGGGGAGGGAATCATGATGCCTCTCCTCCTGCATTCTTCCTCCATATCCCCCTCCATCTCTCTCTCTCTCTCTTGTCTCCATCTCTGTCATTCTTGTTGTTTGTCTCTCCTCTCCTCTATCTCCTCTTCTTGTCTGCTTTTAGTACGGCGAAGCTTATACTTCTTCTCGGCTCAATTCCATCCCATCAACTTCACCTTCATCTGACATGCTGAAATGTCTTCGTCCATCTGTCCCTCTTCTCTTCTCTTCTCTTCTCTTCTCTTCTCTTCTCTTCTCTTCTCTTCTCTTCTCTTCTCTTCTCTTCTCTTCTCTTCTCTTCTCTTCTCTTCTCTTCTCTTCTCTTCTCTTCTCTTCTCTTCTCTTCTCTTCTCTTCTCTTCTCTTCTCTTCTCTTCTCTTCTCTTCAAAACTCTTAAAATATCCTAAAATATATGGGGTGCACTATTTAACTATTTGTATTCGACACAATGAGAATCCATGATCCAAGCTGCAAACAGTTTGTTGACCAAATAAAGCATGCCAAATTGATGCTCTGAAAATGAATTGTGTCTAAATAATGCATGTCGTTGTGAGGCTTTACCCAGAAATGAGCTGATAAACAAGTGGTTTTCAACCTGTTTCATACCAGGGTCCACTATTTATTCAGCATTTGAGCCACGGACTACCATTTGATGGCATTTTAGCCCCACGGATCAAAAACCCAAAGATTTCTTCTGTTTTTTATCTACAATTCCAGGTTGGATTTCGGAAACATAACAGACAGACCTAACTCTAGTTGTGTAGATTTGGGCTAATTCAGATGATGAATATTTGAATACTGGGAGTGTAAAAATGAAACCAAATGGACCCGCAAGGGTCCATTTGGTTTTATATTTACGCTCTCAAAGAGTTACATCTGGTTAACCAACTTTCCATCATTTAGCCTGGGGACCACCTGGAATCCTCTCAGGGACCACTGGTGGTCCCCGGACCACCTGTTGAAAACCCCTGTGCTAAACCATCAACTCCACAGCACCGGCGCTCCACTCGAACAGACGGGCACAGTAATGATGTCCATCACCTCCCGACACACACACACACACACACACACACACACACACACACACACACACACACACACACACACACACACACACACACACACACACACACACACACACACACACACACACACACACACACACACCACGTCCGTCTAGTCTTCCATTTTAACTGGCCGTCAAATCATCAGACCCACATCGTTAGGATAGCCACGCTAATGGAGAATTAACGACCGAACGCTTAATGCCATCATTCTATCACCGTTCACCTAAACCGGTGGTTTTCAAACCAGGGTTCCTGGGACCACCAGTGGTCCCTGAGATCTGGTCCCCAGCCAAGTGATTTGGTAACAAAATACAAAATGGACCCTTATACGGTAGATCTTTAACTCCCGAGAGCGTAAAATGAAACCAAATGGTCTATTACCGGTCCATTTGGTTTCATTTCATTTTGGTTTCATTTTACACTCTCATATACAGTATTTACATTTATTTTGACAAATCTACAAACACTACATTGTACCCCTACCAATCAGTTAATGTGCATTATACATAAATTCATGGTATAAAACCTAAGCTAGATATATACTAGGGTTATGGTTAAGGTTCGGGTTCGGTTAAGGTAAGCGTTTGGGTTGCTGGATAAAACTCTACCAGCAGCACTGGCTATTCCCTGGCGGCTGCCACTGACGGTTTCTGCAGTCGCTCTCTCTCTCTCTCTCGCTCTCTCTCTCTCTCTCTCTCTCTCTCTCTCTCTCTCTCTCTCTCTCTCTCTCTCTCTCTCTCTCTCTCTCTCTCTCTCTCTCTCTCTCTCTCTCTCTCTCTCTCTCTCTCTCTCTCTCTCTCTCTCTCTCTCTCTCTCTCTCTCTCTCTCTCTGCCGAGACTGACCGCAGAAGGACAGGCTGATAGACACCATTTATCATCTGATTTGACACTACTTTTGTAGTGTGTGTGTGTGTGTGTGCGCTCGCGCACGCACACGCGCATGTGTCAGGTTAAGGACATGGCTTGTCCCTCCAGCTTGCCATATCTGTCACTTTAAATATCATTATGCTGCATTGGCCTTGCTCTTTTCCTGTACACTTGTATGCACACGCATGCACGCACGCACGCACACTCACACACACACACACACACACACACACACACACACACACACACACACACACACACACACACACACACACACACACACACACACACACACACACACACACACACACACACACCTTGAAAGCCTAATCTAAAATAAGTGTATAACCATAAAACCTACCATTATTAGTCTCTTGTGGACTTGGAAAGGTATCCTCTTTATGCCTGTTTCTCAAATCCTACTATACTTTTGGGGACATTAATTGGCCCTCACAAGTGTAGTAACACACACGTGCACAGTCTGCACACACACACTCACTCATGTACGCACGCAAGCATGCGTACACGCTCACTCCCATCCATTGCTATAAGCAGAGGGACATGGGTGCACTGAGACAGTGATAAAAGCCCTCAGCAAGGCTTGAAGGTCTCTTAAATGCCCTTAAAAGAGCAAAGAGGAGAGATGCATACTGTACAGCATACAGTAGATTTTCCGCCTTATTGTATCTTATATATCGTTTGAGTCACCTTTACAACTAGATATGCAATCACTAGAGCAGGAGGACCAGTCATTCAGGATATGTTGAAGCTCCAAAATTAGCTTGGTTCTTTTGAAATTAGTTGGAGGTCAGATTGCATTATTACTGGACTAACTGTATATTTTCTGAATCCAAGGCAAAATACTTCACCCACATCACCGGCTCTCCACCTCTTCTTCTTACCTGACCTGTGTTGCTATTCAAAAGTCTTAAGGTTTAGTAAACAAAGCCGTTCCAAGGCCTTCTCCAGAATACCTCCGGGGGGCACATACACATACACACAACACGTGTTGAAGTGAATCCAACTATACTGAGCAGCAGCGTCAAGGTTTCCGCTATAAGGCTGGTGGGAAGTCGCAGCTCTCAGAATGTATGAATCCCAGTGTTCGCGCCGCGGCCTCGCCCCGCTGTGCGTTAAGTCACAGCTCTGTTGGAATAACAACCGTCACACTTGACAGTTAGAGGCAGCAGGCGCGCTAAAACGCAGCACTTCAACCCGTGACTTAATTCCACGCTGTGTGTGTGTGTGTGTGTGTGTGTGTGTGTGTGTGTGTGTGTGTGTGTGTGTGTGTGTGTGTGTGTGTGTGTGTGTGTGTGTGTGTGTGTGTGTGTGTGTGTGTGTGTGTGTGTGTGTGTGTGTGTGCGTGTGCGTGCGTGCGTGCGTGCGCAAGTGCTGGAGGGTTTTGGCAGAAGTCTTGGCCCATGAGAGTGGTGTTGGTGGTGTTTGAGGTATTATTTTGCACTTTATTTGAGATGTTATTCAATTTGCAATACTTCTACTTCATTCTACTCTGAGCCAACCATTTTACATTTAGTACATTACAATGAATTGAAAACCTTTGTTACTACTTACTTTGTAGATTATCATTACAAAACATCCATTATTAGGCTCTTCAATGCTATACATTTTGGGCCATTAGAAAATAGAAGAAACTAGGAGTTATTTTCAAAAGATTTTGTGCACTTAAAACATAAACTGGGACATTCGGCAATATGAGTAAATTTTAGGTACTAGTACTGTATACAGTTTGTTGACCTTGATCCTTTTGTGATTTCGCTACATTTTTAACTAAATATCCATCATCTAAATTATCCCAGGTCTACACAACCAGAGAATGTAGAAGATTAAAATGTCAGTTTGATCTGTATGTTTGACTGTTTAGTTTCTGAAATCAAGCTTGGTATTGTGGACAAAAGCAAAAGAAATCTTTAATGTTGGGGTCTGTTGGGCTAAAATGTCATCAAATGGTGGTCCGTGGCTCAAATGCTGAATAAATAGTGGGCCCTGGTATGAAAAATGTTGAAAACCACTGTTTATGAAGTAAAACATGTGAGTAGTGGTTCCGCCACTGCCCTGTGAAGGCGTATAGATGAAGAACTGGTTTAAATAAAGAGCTGGTTTAAAAATACTACAGCTCCAGCCTCACAGGCAGCTCTCCCAGGACTCACGTGGAGAACACACCGGTCTGAACTGTCTGCAGTGATCAGACACGCGTGTGTGAACTCCACAGGCCTGGACGAAGAGAACGGAGGAGAAGAAAAGGGTAGACGACAGACAAGATCAATCACAAAAGGAAAAAAAAATAGGCGGAATGTATTCATTGTCTTTTTTGGCAGACATATAAATGCTTTAAAAGGATCCCTGGCTAATGAGACAAATATGGATAATACATTATACTTGCCCTCTATAACTAGAGTTGAACATTTAAAACACATAGAATAATCTCTTTAGTTTAAAATAGTTAATGTTTTTATCCCATGGGGGCCGCCATTTTACTGTGCCTGTCACATGACCTGTCATAGGGATGACATCACAGGAGATCTGTTGTATAGGACATAGTATGGAACGTTCCATGATTTGCCATTATTGCAACGTAAAACATCGTTGTATATCAGTGGTGTCAAAGTCATTTGGGGTGGGGGCCGCAGTGCAACCAGTCGCAGACCGCAAGCATGCACGGCACACTCATGTTTACGTACACAGCCGTTACTTCTATACAGTATATCACACAAGTCATATTTATTATTAAGAATAGCTATTAATATATATTAATGACTTTTCATTATTGGTTTTATACTTGTAGCCCAGATTAAGACATTTGCTATTAAGGATGCTATTTTTATTTACAGAGCATCAATAAACCATATGAAAATAACATTTAAATTTCAAATACCGGTACTAAATTTAAGTAAGTATGTATAGTAAGTATATTTCTTGGTTATACACCCTTGTACTGCTGAAGTATAGTTCTCTCGGTTACACACCCTTGTACTGCTGAAGTATAGTTCTCTCGGTTACACACCCTTGTACTGCTGAAGTATAGTTCTCTCGGTTACACACCCTTGTACTGCTGAAGTATAGTTCTCTCGGTTACACACCCTTGTACTGCTGAAGTATAGTTCTCACTTTGCAGCGCCAGCAGCCTAGCCTGGTAAAACGACTCCCCTGCTGGACAACATGCATTACATGCCATTCAGAAGAGCGCTCAAAAGCATTTCTTTAAACGATCATAACTTTTGATAGGAACGTGCTAGAGACTTTTTTTTTTAATAGACTCAGATATTTTTGCTCTACAAGCCTGGGGCCGGATTAAATCATCTCGCGGGCCGGATCTGGCCCGCGGGCCTGACTTTGACACATGTGTTGTATATACACCGCTCTGTTTGTAATGACAATGGCGACCCCCGCTGGTGAAATGAAAGACTGTAAAACATACAGGATGGACCACAGGAGGAGAAAATATGCAGTTGTTTAATGCATTCCATTAGTTGTACTGCGGGAGCGATCTCCTGTGACGTCATCCCTATGACAGGTCATGTGACAGGCACATTAAAATGGCAGCCCCCATGGAATAAACATTAACTATTTTTTAATATTCAATTCTAGTTATAGAGGGCAAGTATAATGTATTATCCATATTCATCTCATTAGGCAGGGTTCCTTTTAAAGCTGACTTTTAAAGCTGACTAAAGCTGAAAGACTTTAGTTTAATGAATACAACATAGTGGAGTTTGTTGATGCAACTTCAGACAGAAACTTGTGAAAGCACCTTAACCATGTTTTGCAACAAAGCTCTCATCCTGATTGGACGAAAGGCTTCTCTCCCAAAGACCAAAATGAAACTAGGGTTTATTGAACCCATGCGCTCACTGGGAACTCCCCATGGTCACCACACTCTATAGTAGGGAGGATTAGCAAACAATATTTGAATTAAGTGAAATCACTAGCTTGTCTCTCATCTGAAATGGCCGATCCTGTATGCCATATTCACATTCACTTAAAGGTAATAGGGGCATCTTTTTAGCCAAAAATGAAAACAGATATATAGCTATATTTCTTTTGCCTTTTTCTCCTGTACGTTTCTTCTACTTTGATGATGCAGTTGTTTCCCTGCAGACAGACACTTGCTTCATCCTGCAGACGGTCGAGACCTTTGTTGTTGTCAATGAATCATGAAAACAAAACATCCGTCGAGCTCAGGGAAGGCGGTGCTAATGTGAGAGGCAAAGGGGGTTGTGTGGGGTGAGGCAGGGTTTTAGCCAATCACAGCACAGCAGTCTCCAGCAGATAATAACTCATAACGAGCCAATGAAGTCGAGGTGAGGTGTTGTTAGATTCTGTTTTTAAACAAATCTGTTTACAAACAGTGTTTGTACGTTAAAGTTGCCTCTATTACATGTATGTCGAAAACGTTGGCAAAGTATCTGCCTGCTGGTTAATCCAGTTTCTGTGGATGTCTCAGTAAGTTCATGCTCCCTCATGCGGGGAATTCAGTTTCCATGACCTAACCTTTTCTGTACTGAAAACTGTTGGCAGATGCTCATATCGCCTGCTATGAGCTCGCTAAAATTCCTTTGAATACCCTCAAATCTTTGCTGGGATCCCTAAACAACATGGCAGCTAAAATTTTCTGGGCTTCCTATGGTTAAGCATCACTCACTGAAAGAGATTCCAGAAAAACTAGTCTGACTAGAATTGTGTCTGGACTAGAATCTAGTGTCAGGAGCTAGAATCTAGGGTCAGAAACTGGAATCTAACTTCAGATCTGAGAGGAACTAGAATCTACCGTGGTATAAGCATGAGGAACTGGCATGAGTAGAATTAGAGGAGTCTAGACGAGGAGGCTCGAGGAACTAGAATCTACACTATGTGTTAACAGGAGAGCTGGGATGCAGAGGTGAGTCTGGCAGACTGATGGAGAACATTTTTACGTTGAGGGAAAAGTGAGTTTGGAGGTGATGCAGGGAAATGGAGCGTGAACAGAGAGGCTATGCTTCCATGCATCCACAGTACAGCCTACACATTTCACATTGTATTTTTTGGGTGTGTACAAATGAAATCATATGTGCAGTCTCTATTTTTGGTACATTAAACCAGGGGTTTTCTTTTGTCCATCTTCTAGTTGTGTAGACTTGGGGCTAATTCAGACTTTGAATATTTTAACTCTTGAGAGTGTAAAAACGAAATCAAATGGACCCGCAAGGGTCCATTTGATTTCATTTATACGTTCTTAAGAGTTACATCTGGTCAACCAACTTAGCTGGGGACCACCTGGAACCCTCTCAGGTACCACTCGTGGTCCCCGGACCACCTGTTGAAAACCCCTGCATTAAACCATTTAGTTTCATTTTTTTGGTTGGATATGGATATGTGCAGGTGAAGTGTTGCATTAAATAGTGAACAATCTTTGTAATGGCGTCAAAAATCTAAGGCAACATTTAGACATTAGACATTGGTACCGGGTGGAAAAAATATGTTACAAAATTGTGGGGATAACAAGAAAAGAAAATATGTATGTCAGGTGAATAGGTGGTGACGCACTTCCAGATAGAAGAGTCACGCTTGCATACTTCCGTTCTAGTTCCTACCTATCACATCATGACGTGTAAACATGTGGTTTTTGTTTACAATCCCCATTGGGGCATGATTTTGTGGAAATTGTATTCGTGGGGGGATTAGTGGGGACAGTGGAGGCATGCCCGACTTCAGCCTGCCATTGTTTTCCCTTTACGTGGAGACGGGACACAGAGCTTCTTCAAATAATTAGTTCACGTATTTCCCTTTTTTAAGTATGTTATATCTTTTTAAATTGTTTAACCTGTATGAGATCCCTCTCCTAATTGGATGTACTGTAATTGGTATTCTCCACTGAGTCATTATAAGTAACTAGCGATCAAAGTTCTCTCTCTCTCTCTCTCTCTCTCTCTCTCTCTCTCTCTCTCTCTCTCTCTCTCTCTCTCTCTCTCTCTCTCTCTCTCTCTCTCTCTCTCTCTCTGCATAACTCACTCAGACATTGCCCTCAACTCTGGCATCCTGAGATTCAGCACAAATCCACTCAGTGTGAGTCAAACAGCCGCGGCGGCTGGCTGACTTACTGTGTGTGTCACAATGCCATACAAAAGGTTTTTCATCACCTGTCAGAGGGACCAGGCTAATATATTTCATATCTATTATATATACTGTATATAGCAGTCCTTTTTCCCCTGCTGGCCTGCCTGCAGCAGTGCTGCAGTCGGTCGCAGCTCACTGGCACAAACATTGTGTTTGGATTTACTGGACTGCCCATGTAAACGCTGTCATTTATGATGTCGACAATATTGTTTTTTTTTCCACTGCTATGAATAGAACCCTGATGTTGATTGCCATGATATATGCCCACATCCACACACACACACGCATTAATTTGATTTGATTTAGAAAAGCATAATCATAATAAACAAATCATTATAATCAGCAATTCAAGGATGACAAAGGCTGTAGGCGTATTTCCTCTACACACTGAACACAATACATCACGCTACATTGCATTACGTCACTGTACAATACAGAGACTTGAAGGGATAGTTCAGATTTTTGAAACTTAAGTTGTATTAAATACTGTCCATTAATATAGTGGTATCAACTCTATTAATGTATTATTAATGATGTGGTATTTTCGTTACCATCCTTTTCCCTTAGTGTACTGAACTTTTGGTGTTCCAAGCATCTATAGCAGATCTACAAGCGTTATGATCTGCTATTTTGATCGCGTGGTGGTTATTCAGTGCGTTAAATACCTCTTAGACACGTTGCATTATGCATCGGTGTGGTTTGGGCATTTTAGCTTTCATCCAGTCAGTATGGTCTTGCCATTGCCACTGGCCCTCGTCAGTGGCAGTGCTCATAACTATTTCATAAGCGTATATCTACAGCAATCACTGGAAAACGGTTAAATTACACCCACCTTCACAATGTGTCTGTCCCCATATTTAAGCTGACAGTTTATAGGGGAACCTTTTCCAAAATCAAACAAGATGTTCTTGAGATCATTAAAGCCATTAAAGCCTGATTGTTCAAACATGGTTATTTGTAGGGATAGAAATCACACATGGGAGCAGCAAAAAAACACACAATGAATAAAGAATCTCATGTTTTAAGTCGCCTTTATCAGTCAAAATCTGTAACGGGTGATCTGGGAACGGCGGCCTCTGCTCTGCTTGATGCTTCATTTGAACTTACACAGTACGTTGGGCATAGTTTTACTGAAGTCAAGACCCAAATTGGAATGTGCCTCACTAATCTAGAAACTCATTCCACACTAAATGGACTGAAGCAGGCCAATGCTTCCTCTACCTTTTAAACACATGACTTTCTCTCTCTCTCTCTCTCTCTCTCTCTCTCTCTCTCTCTCTCTCTCTCTCTCTCTCTCTCTCTCTCTCTCTCTGTCTCTCTGTCTCTCTGTCTCTCTGTCTCTGTGTGTCTGATATGACATACCCTCATTGCCTCAACTGTTACCCTGGCAACCTGAATGAAATGTGATAACCCTGAAAACACATTTAATTTGGGCAGAGAGCGTAGCGATGTAACAAACTACCAGATGAGATATAGTGTGTGTGTGTGTGTGTGTGTGTGTGTGTGTGTGTGTGTGTGTGTGTGTGTGTGTGTGTGTGTGTGTGTGTGTGTGTGTGTGTGTGTGTGTGTGTGTGTGTGTGTGTGTGTGTGTGTGTTTAAATTCTCTTGCGTTTTTATTGATTTTACAATGAAGACAAACAAGATGGACAGAGAGAAGGGGACAGACATGCAGCAAAGGCTGCCATGAAAAGGACTTGAACACACGACACACTGTTAGGCGAGAGCCTATATTATGTGGCATGCAGCCATGCACCTGGACCATTAGGCCAGGTGAATGGAGGTTTTGTTGTCCAGCCAGCGAAGGTCACTGAGATTTATGTGGGTTTGGGAAAAATGAAACTATTTGAGAAATACGGCACACTAAAATGTAGCGGAGCCGCCTGCTTCGACCATTATCAAGCCATAATTCCCAGTAGGTTGCTTATCAATCTGATCTTCTCAGCCTACTGCATGCAATGCAGTAGGCTGCCAGTAGGGGAACCAGTAGGGGAACAGGCTGATACGATTGGTGTTGATAAGAACTGGAAATCCTCGATCGCCTAGTTAAAACAGATTGCATTTAAAATGCTTGTGATGCTGTCGTGGGTCTGAGGACGCTTAACCCTTAATCAGTATTATTATTATTATTTTTAATGTTAGTAGTTAGCTGCCGCCAGTATTTTCCAATGTTGAGCTCATATTTCGAAGAGCCAGGTTTCCGTTTCCGGGGGGACATTTTAGATCAGCGCACATGATATGGCAGATTCATCTGCTGTTTACCTCTGAGCCTCCATACAGGGTGACTGCTCTGAGCCATGGAATATATACACTATATAGACAGTTTACAGTATATACCTTACCTTAATGTATATGTTGATATACAGTATACACTAAGGTAAGGTTGCCATAGATTCTAAGGCAATGGCGATGGGCGGAACTATGTTTGATTGACAAAGATTTTCGCCAACAGCGGATTAAGAGTTGACATCAACTCAGTCGGCTGGCAGCATGTGACAACACGTGACTAGATGGGCATGAACAAGCAAACTACTGGGAATGATGGTTTGATTTTGGGTAGAATGGGCTAACAGAGCCGTACACCTGTAAGGCATGCAGAGGAATAGAGATGCAGGAAGAGTTTTCCTGCCTGCATGGAGCCCATTTGCATGCAGCGTTGGTACATGAAGGTCTGCTGCTGCGTCTTTCATGGAAGCTGCTCTCCCAACCTGCGTGAAATTAATGTCTGACTTACCAAGGCAGCAACTTATTACACAGTCAGCCAATGACACAGCCATAGGCTATATAATATAGGCCTAGTCACACTTTTTGGCATGTGAACCAGAGCTTAAACGTGGGCGGTGGAATGGTAGACTCCAAGCGAGCGAAAAAAAAGAAAGATAAAAGGTTAATTCAGTGCTGCCGGAATATAATTATTGGTTAATTGCTGCTCCAAGTCATATTGATTAAAACAAAAAGTTGTGTTTTCCTAAAAGATCAAAGCTCTATAGCGCTATTTTGATACAACGTAGTAATCACGGTGTTAGCGGAACTTTGTTTTAGTATAATTCGATTTAGTTATTGTCACTTTTGTAGTGATCTGTACCATTTTAGTTTTCATTTAATTGTAGTCATCCTAGCTTAACTTAGATTTCTTCAGTGAAAAAGGTAATAAACAATAGCCTGGGTTCCAGACTGATTCGCTGCGTTCTGCACGTCTGAAATGTCACTTTGCATATCAGTCTGGCCAGAGCCTGCTTGACTTGCATTCCCCTGACGCCACTTGTGACGTCGCCATGTTGTTTCTGTCATAGTTTGTTATAGTTTTGGCAGACGAAATCAAAACTGGAACCTACAGTAGCCTTGTTTTTCATTCTTACATTTGTGCTGCGAAATGGAATCCTGGACATGTACAGCAAAGAGACTATCAAAAGGCGGGCTTCCGGTTTGTTAACTTCACCCGGAAGTTGACATTTTTCAGCCAATTGCGGTGCGGTGCTTCCGAAAATGTATACCCCACGGAAACATTTTATTTCTCCCTTTTGTGCTTGCAAGTTGTAAAGGTTTAAAAGATGGAATCGTGTGCACTTTGTACACTTCTATAACTATAATTTTTTTCTCAAAATAAGACGGAACAAGTCACGATGTTCGTGAGGACTGAACAGGGTTGTTTCGCTGGGGAATGTAAATACAGTAACTTCGGAAATTACCGTTAGCAACTACCATTAGCAACTTCCGTTAGCAACTTCCACAACTACTGTTGATAGTCTAGTCTCTAAAGGGTACCACTACCTAGTGCCTAGTGCCCCCCCCCCCCTTTATTCTATTGGGTTTCAAACAGTGTTATCTGGCTAGATAGACACTTTTGTTCAACACTCATTGTCCCCGAAAAACAAAACTCAGGGCACACTTAAAATGACTGCAAGTACATTTTGTCAGCAGGGCACAGCACAACTCCCACTGAGTGAAATAGACTCTGACAAAAAAAAAAGAACCGGTCGCATCCTATCCGTACTCCAAAATAAGCCAGTGCCGCCAGCGGGGGCAGCCCCCTGGGAGCTGACCCAGACACAACAAACGGTCCAGCAGACGCTGCTGGAATCAGCAGCAGTATAGCAGCAGCAGGTGGATGCTGGAGATGGCATCAGTACTGTGTGAATGATGCCGCCATCATCCTTCTCTTGTCCTGTTTCGTCATACGCCGCTGCGTGTCTGTGCGCGCCTCAAATAGCAAGTCCATTAAGCTCACACTGCATTGTGTAGTTGCTATTTTTCGAATTTGACATTCATAGCGTGTGTGTGTGCGTGTGTGCGTGTGTGCGTGCGTGCATTCTATGTGGAAAATGGTGCTTGTGCATGTTTTACTTCAAAAACTTTTGACCATTTTATGGTCTACTCAGGCTCATGTGAAGTTACTCCATTCAGTATTTAAAACTCCATTTTAACCATAATAGATTAATTGAACACCCAATCTTTTTTTCTATATTGTCCTAATACACAAGAGGCTGTGCTTTTTCATTTAGTGTTTTCATTTATTTTTAAAATAATGTTTTGGAAAATGCAGCAGCCTCCATATTTGAGCAAGAATATTAATGGACATCAAATATCTAAATACTTGGAGTAACTTATGAACTTATGAACTGTCTGGGATGTTCACATGAGACTGAGTAGACCATAAAATGACCAAAAGTTTATTGAAAGTGAAATATCCCTTTAAAGGACAATTTTAGCTTGTTTCAGCTCAGGTTATGTTTTAGGTTGTTATTTGAGAAACTAAAATATAAGTGGCTAAATATGTTTTTTTATAACTAAAAGGTCAGAGTTGCTATGTAAAGCTGGAGGACTTTCGTCACACTGATGCTGTAAACATTCGGTGTGACGCTACGCTATAAACATACACTGTGACGCTACACTGTAAACGTACGCTGTAAACATGTGCTGTAACGCTTACTGTGTTCCTTTACACGCACGCACGCGCACACACACACACACACACACACACACACACACACACACACACACACACACACACACACACACACGTTATTTGTCGTCTAATCACGAAACAAGCCAATCAGAGTCAAGTGCTGGGACTAACAGTTTTTCGAATTCTTTATTTAATACACTGTGATGATTTTTCCTTACCTGGGGAAATAACGTGAGTGTTGTGACAGACTCAGATCCTCGCAAATACCGTGTTAGTACACCAGCTCTGTCTGTCTGTCTGCCTTTTCATTTTCTCACTCTCATCATCCCGTCACACCCCTATCAAAGAGAGGCGGCGAGTCGACGCTGTATCGTTTGAACCCACTGGGTGTGTGTGTGCGTGTGCGCTGTGTGTGTGTGTGTGTGCGTGTGCGCTGTGCGCGTGCGTGTGTGTTTCTCTGGGGTCCTGTTATCCCACCCTAGCAGGCTGTGTGCACGCTAACTGATTATGAAAGCACAGCGGCAGCAGCTCCGGAGCCCATAGCCCAGAGCTGCAGTTTCAGACTGACAATTACACACAGTGGCACCGCCTTCCGAATACAGAGCACCTCAGAGACACAGAGAGAGAAAGAGAGAGAGACGGAAATGAGGAAAGGAATCGATGAGGACGTCCTCATTACTTCATTAATTGTGCAACTTTCTGTCTGAGCAGAGCAGGTATAACCAAACGCAGTCGTGTCTTGTTCTGGCAGACGTGTTTTCGTTGACTATTTTCAGAGCGTGCAGGCCATCTTGCCATCATACTTTGGAAGCGCTCGTTCTCGGTAAAGCAGCATCTTGCTGCCTCAAGCATTATGTGCATTCAAAGCAGGTGGTAGGCATGGGATGTTGAGTGATGTCCAACAAGTGCTTCCAAACTCCAGCCAAAAGAATCACCTGCAAGGATAAAAAGTAGCTCATAACCAGTGTTTGGGTCATTACTTATATCACTGGTTTTCAGCCTTTTTGATGCCAGGGCCTACTATTTATTCACAGACCCCCAAACTAAAGATTTATTCTGCTTTTGTACACAATACCAGGCTGGATTTGGGGAAACAAAGCAGGCAGACATACAGATCAAAATGACCATTAATCTTCTAATACATTCTCTAGTTGTGTAGACTTGGGCTAATTCAGGTGATGAATATTTTAACTCTTGAGAGTGTAAACATGATTTCTTTTACAATCTCAAAGAGTTACACCTGGTTAACCAACTGTCCATTATTTAGCTGGGGGACCACCTGGAACTCTCTCAAGGACCAATGGTGTTCCCCAGACCGCTGGTTGAGAACCACTGCGGTACAGGTACAGACAGTACAGGTACATTACATTACGTTACAGTATGTTACAGTAGTACATGCAGCACCACTCAGTTCAGTTTTCTTGGGGAAGAAGACAGAAGAAGCCTTTTCTTTTCCCTGCATTCATTTGTGTCAGCTTGTCTTCAGGCTGCTGCCCTCCGTGCTTCTCTCTCCATCCGTGTCAACCAACACGTCCATCTCAGGGAGCACCAAGCCACGCCATGCCGCAACGCATGCCCAACGGGAGACGGAGGGAGAGAGACGGAGTTAATGAGAGAGAGAGAGATTTCTTGGATCCCAGGGGGTCCTTCAGGGGGTTACAGGGGCTCCCCAGCTAAAAAAAAATCATTTGGATATTGGTGAATGAGTCGATCGACCAGCTTGCAATGCGTGGCACGTACCACTGAAGCACTGTCGTGTGGCATTAATGTTCAAATTAAAACGTTTAATGTGGAACGGAAGGAAGGCTTGTACGGGGGAAAAGAATTGCTTCCCTCTCCGTGTTGACAGTTAATTTCTATCTCAAGCTGTAACGCACGCTGAGCAGGAGAGAGAGAGAGAGAGAGAGGAAGAGAGAGAGAGAGAGAGAGAGAGAGAGAGAAGGAGAGGGAGGGAGGGAGACTGAACGGTCAGCACCGCCGAGCACATAAGCGCCGCTGCCTTTCGCTGGGACGAGACGAGCGCACATCTGGAAGCGGCGTAGCTGCTGTCACCGCACCCCTCTCACCTACCCACCTACCTACCTATCTACATATCCACCTATCTACCTACCTATCTACTGCAGGAGTCCCTCCGTGAGTTCAGTATTTGTGAAGTAATTGCTGTATGTACTGTATGTTGTCGGTGTTGGTGTTGATGATGCTGTGGTGTGTGCATGCGTGCATGCGTGCATGCATGCGTGCATGCATTTGTGCGTGGGTGTGTGTTGTGTGTTTACACAGAGAGGCAGGCAGCAGTGTGAGATGTAACACTTCCACACTGATGGGAGATCGCTTATCGTTTCATGCTCATCTCTCTCTCTATCTCTCTCTCTGTGTTTACGTGGCAGAGATGATGTGAGGCTCTGACAGACATGCCGCTGTATCAAACGGTTAAAAAAGGCGCCGGTGAGTCTCTGTGCGGAACATAAAACAGTCTGTTATTTTTCCTTGTTGATGCTTTCCTTGTGGTTTGCAGTATATACTCAGAAAGGGGTTGTATTCCCGGGGGGGATGGGGGGTGGGGGTGAAGGTGTTTATAACGCTTGTGATTGGTTGCTGCATATACCTGCATGTGTTGTATCTCCAGCAATCTTTGTCCTGTGATGATTGTGGTGTAAATGCGATGGTGAGTGGATCAAAGATGTGATGGCATCTTTGATTTCTACCTGAGCGACAGCGTTAGATTTTGTGACAGGTTGTAGGTGGAATATCAGCGCACGTTGAGTCTGCAGGAGTAACCAAATGGACCGCCATTTCCACAATGTGAGGACATCCCAGAGTATGTCTAATGAGTTTGTTTATTTGTATTTCCCCCTCTCTGTTCACTCTTGTTCACTACTGACTTCTCTTATCAGGACGGCAGTGGCTCAGGGGTAGAGTCACCGGATGGTAACCGTGAGGTTGCTGGTTCGATCCCGGGCTCTTGCAGAGTCACTGTCGAAGTGTCCTTGAGCAAGACATTGAACCCCTAATTGCTCCTGATGTGCTGGTTGTGCCTTGCATGGTTTCCACCGACATCAGTGTATGAATGTGTGTGTGAATGGGTGAATGTGATGCACAATCTATGTAAAGCGCCTTGGATAAAGGCGCTATATAAATGCACCATTTACCATTTACCATTTCTCAGACCCTGAAACATAGACTATTGTTATCGTTGGCTATTCCATGATGTATTGATATGGTACCGCAGAGAGAGTTATTGACCAAAATAGCAACTTCTATACATTTTCTTATTGTGTAGATGTGTGTATGTGTAGATTATTGTATAGATCTTATTGTGTAGATGGTGTAGATCGTAGATTAGATTCGAGCATCGCCAAAGTATTTGCACCGCTGATCCATGAAGACCCTCTCAAAGAATAATCGGTTCTTGCTGAACCTCGTATGCAAATCTCAGATTACCTGACTGCTAACAAATCTCGTGAGAGGTTGTTGCTGCAATAAAGAAAGGTTGTGTTCATGTTCATTCTACCTTTGGGAATAAATAGACTCTTCACCAAGAGTCTTGAAAGCAAAGCAGGTTGTCCTCTCTTGCGGTTGGCCTCTTAGGTGACATCATGGACCCAAGCCTCAGAGCCATAGCTGTCCGTCCAGATTGCCTGATCAAAATAAAATGGAACTAGACCTGTGCCCCTTCAGTCTCCACCGTCTTGGGTCAGGGTGAACATGGGTGACGTAACAGGCGTGTGGACAGACAGACCACCAGAGGCAATAAAATTGCGGATAAAAGTATTAAATAAACACAACCCGGCTAACTCGTTTTGGCCTTGAAGCTTCTCTACAAACAAAAAGTCCAAGTTGTTCTTGGAACTATACAAATAATTAGGGCTGGGACTAGGGCTGATTCATTGAACCTTTTTCACTGGAAAAGAGAAATATAGAAGAAAGGGAGAATGGTCCACTCTCTGAATGGATTGACTTGGTCTCTTGGTCTGACCATGTATTGTCAATCAACATTTACTTTGCTACCAAGTATTTATCCAATGAGAGTCGGAGTTAGGTGCTGGTCTGACGACAAATCCGAGCAGACGCAGCTGATTGGCCAGCAGCCCTGTCACTTAACAGTGCAACAGTTAGTGTCAAACAACAAACATGGCGGCCGCAACTGTGGTGAATTGCGGCTGTATCAATCTGTCCATTAAACCGACCTATGATACATAGTTTCTTTAAAGAAGCGCTGGGTTGTATAAACATCATCATCCGACATATTTGACTGCTTTTGTTCACATAGCGCTCGTTGGTTTGTTTGTGTGAACCAAAAGGAACCTTGCGGGTCCATTTGGTAGGTGGCAGTGGCTCAGGGGTAGTTTTCACCGGATGGTAACCACAAGGTTGCCGGTTTGAACCCGGGTTCCCCCACAGTTAGTGTCGATGTGTCCCTGAGCAAGATACTTAACCCCTAGTTGCTCCTGATGTGCTGGTCAAGCTGAACTTGAGTCTGATAACTACTCTACTACTAATCCTACTACTACTACTACTACTACTACTACTATTCCTACTACTACTACTACTACTACTACTATATTTCTCTCACTATAATCCTACCATTCAGATGCACAATGGCCCTTTAGCAGCAGTAATGTGTGTTCTGTACTGTACTGTACTGTACTGTGTCAGTGTATATATTAGGCTTGCGTGGGCGGGTGGATGGATGGATGCGTGTGGAGGATGCTGTGCACCAGTGTATGGAATAATAGGCGCAGCCAGGGAAATGAAGAGCGGGCTTTAATGAAGCGTTGACAACAGCACTTGACTCCTATGGGGCGGGTGGACTGTGGCGGTACGTGACCCACTTCAAAGAGACACACAGTGGGGGGAAAAGGAGATGATGCCAAGTGGAAGTAAGATCCGCCTCCATCGCTCCTCGCCTCCTCTCTGGAGAGATGACAGAACCACCGCCGTGTGTCCCCCCTCTGGAGCTTCGCCGCCGCCATGAGAACAAGGCGCTCTGTGGGTTGGTTTGGGGCCGGAAATGTTTGATTCCATTTTTCAACATCTGACGTGTTAGTCCCTTATTTTATGTGGCCCCCAGGCACTGCCACGCCGGCTGCATTAAAGGAGAATTCCACACCAAAACACATGGGGCATCAATCTATCTTGAATCCTGTGACACGATATATATAGGCCTAGGTTTTTGTCACTGCTAAACCCCTTATCCCTTAACTTATTTGCCTTTTTAAACTATTAAAAAAAAAACATTTTTCAATGGTTAAAATGGCCAGTCTACAAGCTCACAACGTGTGCTTGAACTGTTCCAAAAAGTTTTTCAAAATAGTAAAAAAGGGATAAGGGGTTTGGGATAAGGGGATTAGCGTGTGACGAAAATGGAGCCCATAATGTCCTTGATTTTTGTCAGAGATGCCCCCCTTTTCACCATGACATCCCCCTCCCTCCTATGCAGTTTGCTTTGGTGCAAGTTGTCTTTATTCTAATAGTATACTGATACTCAGGCTTGAGTTTTATGTAACTCTGGGGCAGTCTTTACATGTAATCCCAGAGGTAATCTATTCCTCTTCCTCTCCTCCCCTCCCTTTGCCACTCTCCTCTCCGATCACTCCGGTTGAGACTCTTGTTGCACAGGTGTCACCTGAGTTTTTAAAAATCATATAGAGGTCCAATTATCTTGTAGTGTGTGGAAGTGGTGTGAAGTATGGGGGGGAAATTGGAGCTACTAAAATACCCACATTAGAATGAAGACAACTTGTGCCAATGCAAACTGCATTGGAGGGAGGGGGACCTCAGGGTGAAATGTAGAAAAGGGGACATCTATGACAAAAACCAAGGGCATTATGTATCATGTCACAGGATTCAAGGTAGATTGATGCCCAATGTGTTTTGGTATGTAATTTTTTTTAACCAATTATAGGCAAGAATCCATTTTGGTGTGTAATAGCAAGGATTAGCTTTAAAGGAGCATTCAGTTATTTGGGTGAAATGCAGCTGAGGATTCTGATTGTGCTGTGATTTGTTTGAGGACAAAACACAAGTTTGCGTTTGTTTGAACACCATCCAATCAGAAGCAACGTGGATACGTAACAGGGGACGTCAGGTCAGGGAAAGGCAAGGCCAGACCGATTTGTGAAGTGACATTTCAGATGTGGGGAACGCAGTGAATCTGGACCAAGTCTGAGCCATTTTTCAGCCATCTTTGGCAGCTGCAAAGCACAAACAGGCACAGTAACTTTGGAGATGGAGAGATTGCACGGTCCCCGTGTCTAAGAGGTTGCCCGAGAGCTTGCGACATTGAGAGGGCAGAAAACAGCGCTTTCGCACTGTTTATGCAGCCCTGAACTGTGACAAACCTGACTTAGTCAAAGGCTCCAGACTTAGAGACCTCTCAAGCTCTGAGCCTTGGGATGGTTTACCGGCTACCTGATTGGCTATCTGGACTCTCGGCAACGCAGACAATTTCTGATTGGCTATTTCGGCTCTAGGGTTAGTCTTCTGCAGAAAAAATACAGCAGCTCCCAATTAAATGATGTGGCATTTCTTGTTTGGTAGTGAAAGTGTTAATTGATTTGAGGAGAAAAGGGTAGGTAGAAAAAAACAAAGAAAAGCCAGAAAGCAATTGAGCTAAGAAGCCCCCATGCTCTCCTATATCCCGGTTTAATTGAGCTAATAACTGCATAATTGCCAGCCTGCTCTGTCTGTGTGTGTGTGCATGTGTGTGTGTGTGCCCACAGCACATCTGCATACATCTGGTGGTACCGCTTATGCAGAATGACACAGGGGAGACATTTTTTTTCCTCGTTGCGTAATCTTCGCTCAGCGGCGCATAAACTGCTCGCGTTTTACACAAGCCCTGCACGCAGCACACACGTGCAGCGCCAGAGCGCGCGCACACACACACACACACACACACACACACACACACACACACACACACACACACACACACACACACACACACACACACAGTAATAACCCCCAGCACTGTAATGGCTAATCAATGGTACCATTTGTCTGCCATTGCCAAGGCCTCTCTCTCTCTCTCTCTCTCTCTCTCTCTCTCTCTCTCTCTCTCTCTCTCTCTCTCTCTCTCTCTCTCTCTCTCTCTCTCAGATTCCAGTGTCCATGTATTTCTCATCGGCCGTGCGAGGTCGGGGAGAGGGGGAATTGATTCCGTTGCGTGTCTAATGGCCACTACCCCGCTGAGACTGCACTCGTGGTGCAAAAAGTATACAGGCGAGGCATGATGGCATCACTGGCCTTTTTTATTTTCACCCAGAGGTCCTGGAGAGAGGGAAGAGATGAGAAGAGTAGCCTGGCTAAAGCCAGACCAAACCAGTCTGGAATAGCTCAATTGTACGTCCATTTCTTACTCCAGAGAACTGGGGTGGCCAATGTTTGCATATAGCCTACTGTCTCCTGATTTGCCAGTCTCCCAATTTTATGGAGTAGGAAAATGGGCAAACGATTTAGCTCTTCCAGACCTATCTGCTAATAGGTGGCAGTGGCTCAGGGGTATAGAGTCACCGGATGGATGGTAACCACAAGGTTGCCGGTTCGAACCCGGGTTCCCCCAGAGTTAGTGTTGATGTGTCCCTGAGCAAGATGCTTAACACCTAATTGCTCCTGATGTGCTGGTCAGTATCTTGCCTGGTTTCTGCCGCCATTGGTGTGTGAATGGGTAAAATGGGATCTATCTATGTAACGCACCTTGGATAAAAGTGCTATATAAATGCACCATTGACCATAGGCGATTTTTTTTTGCCAGCAGTTGATTTGGTCTGGTTTTAGCCAGACAAGGAGAGGAGAGGAGCGGGGAGGAGAGGGGAGGGGAGCTATTGGAGAGGAGAGCTCTGGGAGAAGAGAACAGAGGAGGAAACAAACAGAGAATCAGCCAAGCATGGAGACATGGAGTTAGAGAGACGATGATCATATATTCTATACAGTCCGGCGGCTCAGCCTCCTATATCTCTCTGCCTGTCCTCTTCTTCACGTCTGCTGCATCAGATCTAACCCCCCCCAGCCCCCCCCCTCGCTGGCAGGAGGGTGGGTTGTGTGTGTGTCTTGGTGGACGTCCGTTCTGCGTCTCCCATCGGCCATCTGCCGCGGTTGCCCCTGGCAACGCAGCAAGGAGCCGATGCGGTGGTGGTAGCAGCAGCGGTGCTATACGTCTGGGGCTGCTGCTGCAGGGGCGGATCTAGGCATGGGCATGGGGTGGGGGCAATGCCCCCCTAAATGCCCTGCAGACTGCCCCACCAAACACGATGGCATGCAAAACAACCCACGATATTTCAAATTAGAGTGCTTATATTTAAAATGATTTGAAACACTACTACTGCTACTAACTAACCACCTTTGTGCCAACAAGACACCACTAAACAACAGCATTTCATCATTGAAAACCGAAAACTCTCTGAGTCAGACCTTTAGCTTTATGCATGCTGCGTGTCTGTTGCAACTTCACCAACAGCTGATGTTATTATTGATGCTTATGCTTGCCTAATAAAAGTCCTGTAACCAAAAATGGTATGGGGGCGGCTTCATCGCCTGTGTCGCTTCGCGCCACGGGCGATGACACCACCCCCATACCCCCCCCCCCCCCCTCCAATTGGGGAATGTTCCATCCGCCCCTGGGCTGCTGGAAGGCTGCAGTGAGTGATTGTGATCGGCTTGGCCCCCAGTGGAACGCCACTACTAGTCATCAGGCCTGATGTTTTCAGCTTACATAATGACTCAAGGTTATTTCGGTGCCGGCGCTAAAAGGCGGAACGTGTGAGCGGCGGGGTAGCGGCACGCTATAGCTGGCTGCTGTGGTAAATTGAATGCAGAGTGGAGGAGTGCAGCTGGGCATGGCGAAAAAAGGTACAGGAGTTGTTGTTGTTGTTATTGGTTCCACAGTCAATCCACTTATATGGTTTTCTCCATGATGAGTAATGTGGTGAAGTGGTGTGGAATGAATGGATAGGAATACTTTGTAAATGGAGTCATGGAACGTAGAGGGGAAATTATACAAAACAAGCTATACAAAATCATGACAATTCCGGTATTGAAAGTTGCAGATCTTATAGAGCCATGATATACTGTAATGATGGCGTTTGGTGGTCCTTAACATGAAAAAAGTCATTCATTCATTCATTCATTCATTCATTCATTCATTCATTCATTCATTCATTCATTCATTCATTCATTCATTCATTCAACATGATGGCTGGTTCGCCATGACGGCAAATCTACCCAGACAGCTTTACGTAAGCCGCACATTAGCATTAGCAACACATGTCAGGGTCTTATGCTGTGTACCATCGATGAAAAATTTACAGTGCAGGCATTTAGAACAGGCTCTCAGCAGACTGACTTAACGCGTGCAAGATCAGCGTAGCTGTACTGTAAGTGGCACGAACCCTAGAACAGATGGATTACACAGAAGGACCAAAAATAAAAAAGAAGAGATACTATGCACGAATCTTGTTTTTTGAGCCATTTAGAACGGGGGCTGATTCTGAAAACATGTGGCGACTGCTGCGCTGTGATTGGCTAAAACGACACTTGTTTCACAATGAGCCAATGAGAGTGAAGGTGAGGTGGAGTGACTGTAGATTCAAATCTGTTTACAAACAGAGGTTGGGTCATGAGCTAAAAAGGTTTGGAACCACCGGGCCAAACACTTTTACATTGCATATTTTGCATTGCTATCCTCTCTCTCTCTCTCTCTCTCTCTCTCTCTCTCTCTCTCTCTCTCTCTCTCTCTCTCTCTCTCTCTCTCTCTCTCTCTCTCTCTCTCTCTCTCTCTCTCTCTCTCTCTCTCTCTCTCTCACTTACTCCTTCCTCATCCAGGATAAATCAGGCTGTGATTTTGCCAATAGAACCGAGAGTTACAGTATAGTACCTTTCATATAATGATGCAAATGTACATTTATTGATTGAAGTAGCTCTACTGTACTGTACAATTGTGAGACACTTTGTACTTCTTCTCCACAACATTTCAGATCCAAATTTCCAAAAGTAGGCTATACTTTTTTCCCCCACCAAATGCAAATACCGCAAGAGATGGAGATATGGAGTATGATTGACCAACAGTGAACTATATCATCCAATATATTCCAGAGGATATTTTGCACAAATAACTATATAGTATCTACAGTACATACTGTTCTGCATGTGCAATAAGTGAGCCGTATGCTTGTTTCATATCCATGTATCGTCTGCAGCGACAGGACTGGGTTTGGTCCTGTTTTCCAGGTTGATGTGTTCTGCACAGATCATTAACGCCACGCTTCCATGACATGCATTGTTTATGGAAGGAGTACACACACACACACACACACACACACACACACGCACACACAGACCTGTTGGGGGAGGAGTGAGATATATAAAATGGAGGAAGATGTGTCTTTGGATGTCAGAGAGAGGGAAACGGAAGAGAAGAACAGTGCGGAAAAGGGATAAAATGTCACATGCTGAAAACAGACAATCACAGTGGTGCGGCACACTGTGAGCTTGTATGGTACATGGGCTATTTTCTGTAGTTTTCCTCACAGTAAAATACAATAGATCAGTGGTAAGAGGATTCCAGGTGGTCCCCAGGCTAAATGATGGAAAGTTGGTTAACTTTGGTAAATGGTGCATTTATATAGCACTTTTATCCAAGGCGCTTTACATAGCTCGTGCATCACATTCGCCCATTCACACACACATTCATACACTGAAGGCAGTGGAAACCATGCAAGGTACCTACTAGCACATCAGGAGCAAGGGGCTCAGTGTCTTGCTCAAGGACACTTCGACACTAACTCTGCGGGAGCCCGGGATCGAACCGGCAACCATGGGGTTACCATCCGGTGACTCTACCCCTGAGTACCCACTTTCTCAGATGTAACTCTTTGAGAGCTAAAAAATGAAACCATGTTTACACTCTCAAGAGTTAAAATATTCACCATCTGAATTACCCCAACTCTAGACAACTAGAGAATGTAGAAGATTAAAGGTCATTGTGATCTGTATTGTGGACAAAAGCAAATTAAATCTTTAGTTTTGGGGTCTGTGGGGCTAAAATGTCATCAAATGGTGGTCCATGGCTCAAATACTGAATAACTAGTGGGCCCTGGTATGAAAAAGGTTGAAAACCACTGCGATAGATCACCTCTCCCACTTTTCCCCCAACTCTCTGATCACAATGACCATCTGAAATAAATGGCGAAACGGCCCTGGAAAGGGAGAGAATCAACAAGTCGAGAGCGATTAGGACGGACACGGAGGCACCGAGGCGTGATGATCGCATGCATGGCTTTGCCTGTCAAGTGTTGCGGAAGCGAGCTGCCAGATGTCGCATGCATGGTCAGCCGTTCACCTGTGGCACGTGGGTGTGTGGGTGTGGGTGTGTGTGGGTCGGTGTGTGTGTGTGTGTGTGTGGGGGTGGGTGTGTGGGTGCGCGACTAGAAGGCTTGAGCGATTCATTCAAACCCTTTAGTCTCAGGCGGTCTGCAAGCAGAGATTTAATTTGATGGTTAGGTCATGGGAGAACAGATAATTTAATGGAGGCCATTAAAACGTGGTGTTTCGGCCTTGGTCTCGAAGCGCATTGCAGGGTGCTATGTCGGACAGTGGCATGGCCGTTGATGTTTTCTTATTAAAGCAATTTCTTTTTTTATAAAAAAAAATTAAACAGATGCGTATTTAGGACCATATTCGAATGCCCCCTCCCATAGCTAAAATGCCTAAAACTAAAGAAAACAAGGAATGTAAAACAATTAACACCCATCATTTACTTTCTCTAACATAACAACCTAAAACATGAACCTTGGCTGAAAACAACAACAAGTTGTCCTTTAAGCTCTGTTGTTTCAACACAACCTATTTCAATCTGACCTGTATATAGTGGAGTAGAAGTAAAAATACTGGGAATTGAAAATGTTCAATTCCCAGTATTTTTACTGTTTTACTATAAGTTACAAATGCCTCAAAATTATACTCAAGTACAGCACTTGAGGATTAAGGTGCTTGTCACTCTGCCTGTCAAATAATTCCGGCACATCCCTTCCTCTATCTCCTCTTCCCTACCTGTCTTGTTCGCCTCTCGTGCAAAACGAGTCACGAGTCACGTCGATCGCTCCCCTCCTCGTGTGAAATGCCCTTTAGAGGTGCTGACAGTCACATGTGACAGCTGCTGTGTCGCCCACCAGCTAAAGGACCTCGTCTAAAGCCTGGGGGTCTATACAGTATCAACGTGAACCATAAAGATTTGTGTTACACAAGCGTAGCGACTCAGATCTCTGCAATTATGTGCACAACGCTTTCCTTTGTACATGCAGGAGATAAAACAGAACACGTGCACATGCACGGACACACACAAACACACGTGCCCCCCCACACATACAACATTTTGTTTACTAAGACTGAAAGGCATATTGAATATAGTATAGTTTCCCTGGCACAAAAGGAGGACATAAAACATGCATCCATCTATCCATATTCATCCGCTTATCCGAGGTTGGGTCGCAGGGGCAACAGCTCCACCAGAGAGCTCCAGAGTTCAGACTGTCCCGAGCAACATTAGCAACCTCCTCCTGGGGGATCCCAGGCCAGAGAGTCGATGTAATCCCTCCATCTGATCCTTAGTCTGCCCGGGGGTGTCCTCCCAGAGGCACATGCCTAGAGGACCTCTCTAGGGAGATGCTTGAGAGGCATCCTAACCAGATACTTGAACTACCTACAGTACATGCCTGAACCACCTCAGCTGGCAAATATTGGTATTGCTTATTTTTTTATATTTTATATAAGAACTTCCCTACTAGTCACAACAATACTAATATATTCAGCAATCGCTGTACATGGTGTTGCTTTAAAACACTATTCCCATGGCGTGAAATTCTAAATGCTAGACCGGCGGTGGGTTGTGACTTCGGGTGGACCGCTGAGAGCGAAGGGGTTCAGTGATCCCCTGAATTAAAGCATAATGACATAAAAGGTTATAGCGCGCGTGAAGGTACAAACACAGCTGTGGTGGCATTTAAAAGGCAGCAGACCACAGCGGCAGCGCCGGGCATGCACTCTCCATCATATCGCTGGTGGGAAGTACTTTTACTCAAGGGCTATACTTAACAAGTACAACTCTGAGATTTTGGGGGTTTTGGTTCTTATTACAAAACATACTTTCCTGACTCTCAGTCTGAATTATCATTTCATTTCACTTTGTTGAAATTCTGATAGCCCTCTCAACGACTGCAGCTTATGGGTTGGGCGTTGTCAAAGCAGCAGTCTTCAGTGATTGGTTCATACCAACCAATCAGAATAGTAAGGATAGCAGGCGACAGTGACATAATTGCGGGATAACTATGGGACCTTTGGTGTTCATACCCCCGATGTTCTAATGCAGTGGTTTGCAGCCAGTGGTCCGGGGACCACCAGTGGTCCTTGAGAGTGTTCCAGGGGCAAGTGGTCACCAGCTAAATGATGGGAAGTTGGTTAACCAGATGTAACTCTTTGAGAGCTTAAAAATGAAACCAAATGGACCCGCAATGTTTACACTCTTAAGAGTTAAAATATTCATCTTATGAATTAGCCTGGGTCTAGCCGACTAGAGAATGTGGAAGATTAATGGCCATTTTGATCTTTATGTTTGACTGTTTTGTTTCTGAAATTCAGCCTGGAATTGTGGACAAAAGGCTCAAATTCTGAATAAATAGTGGGCCCTGGAATGAAAAAGGTTGAAAACTACTGTTCTAATTCGGCAGCTAATAGTGTGACGACGGAAGCGACATCATTGTTGCCATGAAGAGGGGGATAAACAGGCAAATCTGAGTTACCGGTCATGGATGGCCGATGTGCAGGAAGAAAGTGTGCATGGCGGCCGATTAAACATATTAACCCACTCCACTCACGAGTAGGCCTTGGCCTAATTGTGTGCAACACGCAAGTGTGCACTTGGTAGAGTGCAAACTTAATTGAGTTTGCACGTCCTGACTGAGGCTGATCTAGTTTTTAACATGGTTATTGAAAATAGCTAGGCTTGATCTGTTGGATTTCTGATTTTTACTTGCAAGAGAGTATTTATATGACACAGTATTGACACTTTTACTTAGTACAACACTTTTACTTACTACAGCTTACAACAAATGTGAGTACTTTTTCAGACAGATTGAGAGAGCGGGGAGAGAGAGAGAGAGAGGGAGAGAGAGAGAAGAGGGAGGGAGAGGGAGAGAATACTGAGGCAGAGGCTATGGTTCTTGTCCTCATTCTGTTCAGTCAATAGGTGCAAGGCTGTGTAAAGAAGGAAAAGCTGCATCTATATGAAGCTTGACGTGTTGCAACCGTGGAGAGCTGGTAGATTTGATTAAGCACTCGCAAAAAGTGATTAATTCTACTACGCAACACGCACGCATGGGAATTTGCACCTGCATAAAATATTCATAATAACACATGCAAATTCACATTGAATTTGCAAAGAAAAACAATTCTTCTTGTGCAACTGGCTCCCTCATTGTTAATTCATATTTTGTTTACATGCTGGATTACATGGTTCCAGGTTTTGATTGATTGAATTTATTTTACTTTATTAGAGAGACATAAATAAACAGCATGATGTACAGTCAGACATTTTGGGCTAAAAGCATAGCACAAAAACTCCTGCTGCTATGTATTAAAGCGCAAATAACATGGATTCCTAATACTGCTGCTAGTTAAGATATGCCAATCAACAATGGTGGACATTGCAAACAAAGTAGAAATGCAAATTTGGAACTGAAGACTGAAGAAGAGGAGGAATTATACAAAGCAGTGAGCATTGATGACATCATTATGAAGGCAAAATCAAACCAGCTGTTCCTGAGAGCGATTTACATTAAAGCTCCTATATGATATGAAATTATATGAAAGACTAAATGTTCAAACTAGATAATTTGTGTGGATAGAAAAGAACATATATGGGAGCATGAAAAACACACACAAAATAGTTTGGATCAACACTAAACATATGTTCCATTTTAGTAGAAGAGGTTAAGAAAAGAAAAAAAAACATATGTGATTTAATCTCCATCTCCTTTCTGTGGGAAAAGTGCATTTTCCTCCCAATCTCCTGGGAGATGGATTTTCATCATGTTCATCCACATTTCAATGAAGAGTGAGTGAGTGAGTGCGCAAATTAAATCTGCATGCCAGCCTTTGAATTTTGCATCACATCTACTCATCTCTCATATCCTGCAGATGTCCTTTGCTTCATTACATAACCGACAGAAAGGACCTCAGGTGGGATGAGAGGGAGGTGGGTGATGGATGTGAAGCCAGTGTTTTCTGCTCCCTTGGAGAAGTTGGACGATGATTTACTGCTAGTATTGATTTCCGTCTTATAACGGAGACGGTTTGACGACTTTGTTGTTGCACCTATAGCCTGGCCCCAGCCCTAAATCGCCACCTAAAAAAAACGCTAGCTTATTTTTGCCCCCTGGGACTCCCCCCTGCTGTCCCCGCTGTCATTAGTAATAGTTGAAAATCCGACTAGGGCAGCTGATTGGCCGACAGCCCTGTCACTCAACAGTGTCGGTGCAGGAGCTTCTTCAAAGAAGCGTCAGGGCTTTATAAACATCATTTTACTGCTTTTGTTCACATGCTAGTAACGCTAGCCTGCTATGTTTGTTTGGTTATCAACTGAGATAGCACATTAGCCACATCCTTTAGTGTTCAGTGCTCTGAGAAACGTATCATACCTACGTCACTTTTAGGGCAGTGACGTAGGTATGATACGGTCTGGAACCCCCTCCTCTGGTGTTCCACTACAGTAGGCACTGAGCCCCGGGCACAGAAGCACGGATTCACGATAGTATACCCGTACAGACTAGGTTTAATTTCGGCAAAGTATCCCTTTAAGTGCCTTGCCCAGAGACACTGACACGTGGCCTTGGCAGAGCGAAGGTCCACCTGGGAGCCGTATATAGAGGAGAGAGGGTCTAAGAGATGGATATGAAAGGGAACAGAGAGAGACAAAGACGAGGCCAAGTGCACACAGAGTGAATAAAAGCGTGCGAGCGGACCGATGGATGGATGGATGGAGGGCGAGGGACGGGAGGTGAGTAGCGAAGGACACAGAGAGAGAGAGAGAGAGAGAGGCAGAGAGTGCGTCGTGGCCTTTGCTAAAGGTTATTGGTTTGTCGCGGCTGGCGGGGGAGAGAAGGTGGCTTTGAATGGCAGTTGTTCTGGTGGGAGGGAAAAGGAGGTCATTGTTGGTCAGGACTCGGAACACAAAGACACGCACAGACAGACACACACACACACACGTACTGGACTTCGCCTGTCTGCATTTCTGACAGGGGCGGATGTAACATTTCCCAATTGGGGGGGGGGGGTGGCAGGAGAGAGTGGTATGTGGGCGACTTTCGCGCCACGAGCGATGAAGTCGCCCCCCATACCATTTTTGATTACACGACTTATAATAGCCAAGTAAAGCAAATAAGATCAGTTGTTGTTGAAGTTGCAACAGACACGCAGCATGCATAAAGCTAAAGGTCTGACTCAGAGAGTTTTCTGTTTTCAATGAATATACTGTAAGCACTTTAATTTGAATTATCTTTGAAATGTGTGCATGCCATCATGTTTGGTGGGGCAGTCTGGGCATCCCCACGCCCATGCCTAGATCCGCCGCTGATTTCTGCTCCGGTGAGGACAAAGTACACTTCTTTTGTGAGGAATAATTCTGCTACTTTGCGAGTTTGCGGTGACATTTGGCCCCCGCAGTTATAGTGTACATGCACGCGCACGCACGCACGCACGCACGCATGCACGCAAACAAAGTACAAAGCACACACACCAAGCCTTGACATCTGACCGTCGGGGCTGTCCGCCCCGCATGGCATTTAAAGTCACACACCGCGTCACAAACGCTAATGACATTAAACAGTAGCTGACATTTTACACTGACTTTGAATAAGCCCAGCTATTGTTCAGACTCACTTTTCCTACAAAACTGTGTATTGGCGTGTGTGTGCATGTGTGTGTGTGTGTGTGGCATGCGTGCTGTGAATGACACATTGTGAGGAGAGTATAATTATCCTTGTACTCGACATGAGGCATTCAGAGGTTTGGCTTGGATTTGTGTTGCTTTATGCATTGTGTGTGTGAACTTATATAAATGTGCTTGCATGTGTTTACAAGCCATGCACACATCCGGTCACGTCAGATGGGCGGGAGCTTGATTTTGGTCTGCTAGCTGTTTTGTTTTTGTTTTTTTGGCTCAAGATGGCATTTTTACAGCATATTTCCATTTAGCTGATCTCATAGCTGGATGGCATCTGACCGATCCTGACTACAGAGAGCAAAGGTTCACCGTTTCGCAGTGGATTTATTATCTGTGAAGGTTAAAATGGAAAGCTGGGAAAATTAATGAGAGCTGCCAATCCAAATGGCCTCCAACAAATAACATGGGGAGGCACAATAAGGCAAAAATACCTCAAATTAATTCTGCTTTAAATAGCATGTACACTGCACATGTCAAGCTAGATGGTTCTCATTGTGCTGCATGATTAGTTTTGCTCAAAAAACAGCCCTTGGCCTATAACTGGCCTTATGCACTTTTGCACAAAAATGTGCTCAAATATGCTGACCTCATAACATTGCATCACATGACGTCTATGGGCCATTTTTAGTCCAAAGAGTGTTTTTTGAACAGACGTAATGCTTGTAATTGGGGGCCATATGGATTTGGGCCTCATGAATTTTCCCCACATTTTCTGTGAGGCACATGGGGGCTAAATTTGTTTGTTAACCTTCAGTGATGATAATAAATCTATGAAGAAACTGACCTTTGCTCCTGGCGGTAACGGAGCGGTGCAGATACGGACCCAACTATCAGCTTATTTTGGCAACAACATGATAATGTGCGACATGACATTTTCACACGGCTCCCTGCCCCCCCTATAACACCTGCATCCAGCAGGCACTAATTGGCCGTCAGAGTTTTGTTCACCTGGAAGCCCTGGGGCGGAGGATGACAACGTGCTAGCAGGCTGTGATAAGACCAGGGACGGATTTAGCTGGCCCTATTAGGGTGGGCTGGAAGAATGGCAGGGTGGGCCAAAGTCCAAAGTTTTTATATGAAGCAGTGGTTTTCGACCTTTTTAATACCAGGGGGGGCACTATTTATTTGGCATTTTAGCAACGGACCACCATTTGATGAAGGTACAGTGTAGCTACCGTATAGTCCTCCTGCGACGGAAGGAGAAAGCTGTGCTTTGCAGATAAAGAGATGATGGCGTTGTGAAGCCTCTGCCCGCTTACAGACAGTTTATCTGGCCCAGATGGCAGTGGAATAGACTGTCCCTCTGACTGTGGACCCCCACTGGTACAGAACACACACACACACACACACACACACACACACACACACACACACACACACACACACACACACACACACACACACACACACACACACACACACACACACACACACACACACACACCAACACACCAACAACTTCAATTCTAGTTTCAACTGAGAGTCTAAAGGTTATAGTTGCATAATATAGTATCTTTGTAACATATTAGAGTATATTATTTTATATTACTTGTATATTACTTTTGCACCACCCCACTCACGAAAAAAGCGAAGTACAAGAACACAATGTATTTAGTACAGCTACTTTTAGAACTGAATCCAATTGTTTTCAACAATAATATTACGAAGAGCCATGCACCATTCAGGCAGGAATGCTAAAAAGTACAAACTAAAATGTAATCTAGTAGTAACCTTACTTTACTTGTTACTGGGAAAAGTAATTATATTACAGTAATGTATTAATAGTAACTAGGTACTGTCCAACACTGTCCTCCATTAGCTAGATACAAGTCAATGAAGTTTTGGATGGAATTTATACTTTTATATGACCTAACTCAATCTTTCATTAACACTTGCTTCATAAACAATTCACACTATGGCCTAGGTTTTGGTCACCGCTAAACCCCTTATCCCTTAACTTCTTTGTCTTTTTAAACTATTAAAAAAAACATTTTTCAATAGTTCAAATGGCCAGTCTACATGCTCACAATGTGTCAATAGATTGGCACATTGAACTATTCCCAAACGTTTTTGAAAATAGTAGTAAAAGGCATAAAACCCTAAAGCCTAAAGTGTTTCTCTCAATGTGCTTTCATGCTCCACGAGGCAAAAGCCATCTCCTGCAGCTCCCGTATTGCACACTGCCTCAGCAGTCAGACGCCACGCAGTGATCCTCTCCTCCATGTGTACAGTACCACTACGTTGAAAGGTCAATAATACTTTGCCGAGGGGGGGCTGTGCTCAAGCACCAGTAGTGATGATGACAGCTAGCTCTTGTTGGAGACTGCAGGCTGGGAAAATGTTCAGGGCAGCCATCAAATCTAGTAGCCTCCAACCTAAAGGATGGAGGAATCGCTGATTCCATGTCAGTTACCATTTGGATGACTCGCCGGGGGGTTAGTAGTAGTTCAAGGTCAAAATATGACCTTATTAAACAGTAGATGCTCTTGTTTAAAACAGTGCAAAGTGAAAGTTACTGTGCAGCGGTGGTGTTCTCCATGGCTTCAGGCCTCCTTAAAGGAGAATTCCGGACCAATTTTTTTTTTTCTTATCTTCATTTACAGTTATTTATTTAGAAAAAAGTGGTCCAGGTGTTATTTTGTGAAAACACTCCTTAATGGCTGTTTCCCTCTCCCAAAATAGCCTTATAATGGGGCTAAGGGGTGTTGTTCAAGTTCACCTATATACATCGCTCCAAAATGCAATTTTCTGCTATATATTGTCTCTCGACCATGTCAGTAGTGTGTTAACACTCGCACTTTCACTGTCTCAAAAGGTGGGGGCGTGGCACATGGTTTATGGCTGAACCACTGCTGAAACGAAAGTGAAAGTAAACAACAGAACGATCGTCAACATCCTGTGCGCTGATCTAAAATGTCCCCCCGGAAACATGACTCTTTGAAATATGAGTTCCACATTCGAAAAAAACTGGCTGCAGCTAACTACTGAAATAAAATAAATAAATAATACTGGCATCATTTAAGGGTAAATGATGTTGTTTATCTCTGCGGAGATGAAACGTCTCGTTTCTTCACTTCTTAAATGTTCTCTCAGTGTGTGAATGGCTTGTTACCCTCTGACACAAACGATCAGATGTTTCTTTCTTTAACTGTATATGTAATCTGTGAATCACAGTATTTGTGTGGGTGTGTCGTTGTGTATACCATTAAATCACACATCTCTCACTGTCTTCATTTGGAATAACTGTTAATGACAAATCTCTATTTACACTCTCACACACAGTCAGACACACAAACACCAATGCATGCAGAGACGCACACACATGCACAGCTAAAAGGAAAGCGCAGCGTGCATGAGTCATCACTTCGCTTCATCAGTTCAACTTGTTCTTTTCTCTTTGCACAACAAGCAGTGATTTCTGATAAGTAGTCTACGGAAATGTTCTTTTCATCTCTCTCTCTCTCCTGACTCTGTGTGCGTGTGCGTGTGTGTGTGTGTGTGTGTGTGTGTGTGTGTGTGTGTGTGCGTGTGCGTGCGTGCGCGTGTGCGTGTGTGTGTGTCTTTGTAAAATATCAGACCTACTGGTTTCCAAGTTCCGACTAGTCACAACGTTATGAACTTATGATGTTCTGAGATCTGATATTTTCAGCCGTGTATGTGCACGTGCCAATCTGGGGTTTCAAATGGCATTCTAAAATAGTAATGTGTAGGGATGTAATGATAACTACATCAAGAATAGATTTTTAATTTCAAAATCTAAGTATGTTGACATGAAAACAGCAACATTGACTATATATCCTATTGTTTTGCAATGCAAATAATCGGTATTGAATCGTTACGCTTTGCAATAGAGAATGTACAGTAGAAGATTAATGCTCATTTTGATCCGTATGTTTGACTGTTTTGTTTCCCAAATCCAACTTGGAATTGTGGACAAAAGCAAAAGAATTGTTTAAGTTTTAGGTTCTGTGGGGCTAAAATGTCCTCAAATCGTCGTCCGTGGCTCAAACTGCTGAATAATTAGTGGGCTCTGGTATCAAAAAGGTTGAAAAAAACTGATATATGTATATCAAAGCATTGAAGCATAGAATGACCCAATATCGTCCATGTATCATATCATAGGGGGGATATCATTAACACCCCTAGAAATGTGTGTGTGCGCGCGTGCTCGGCCGTGCACGTGCACACTCTCTGCTCAAATGACTGTATGATTGCCGTGTCATTGCTGCCGCTGCGGGGGGACACTGGGGGTGGTGGTGGGGGTTTGATGGGGGGGTTGGTGGGTCTGGATCGTGGCCATTTAGCAGCAGGACAGAAGCGTGGCGGTGGACCCAGAGGGCAGCGGCACATGTGGCTGCTTCAAAAGACCTCCAGGTGCAGCCCCCGGCTCCTAGGGTTCCATTTGAGGACCCCTGCTAACATGTGTATGTGCAGCTGGGGCCGGGGGGGGGCTCTCTTTGGCAGCTGGCCTGGCCGGGAGTCAGGGGCGGATCTAGGCATGGGCATGCGCGGGGCAATGCCCATGCCCTAAATGCCCAGACTGCCCCACCATGCAAAACAACCCAAGATATTTCAAATTAAAGTGCTTGTATTTAAAATGATTTGAAACACTACTACTGCTAATAACTACAGTAACTGCCATTGTTTGGCACCACTAAACCAACAGCATTTCATCAATGAAAACAGAAAAATCTCTGAGTCAGATCTTAGACCTGTTGCACCTTCAACAACAACTGACGTTACTATACTTGCCTTATATTAAACCCTGTAACCGAAAATGGTATGGGGGCGGCTTCATCGCCCGTGGCGCGAAGCGACATGGGCGATGAAGCTGCCGTCCCCCATACCATTTTCTCCTTCCCCCCCTGTTGGGAAATGCTATATTCGCCCCTGCCGGGAGTGTGCACGGTGGTGCACACAGTCGTGAGTGTTAATTGAACCGTTGGAAAAGGAATTGGATTCTAGTGCTGGCGACTTTCAGAGTGTGATGGTTGTGCTGCTCGACTCATGCTGCCAACACCTCCCTCTGCAATCTGTGTGATTGTGGATCGACATGACTGTCATACTGTAGCTGTGAGTTAGGGTAAAAAAGACATGCAAAAAGTCTTTTTTGGGGTTGAATGTCACCTGTGCTTTAGTGTGATAGAGAACAATCCAATCCACTCACAATGGACTTTTTGTTTATTTTTTTCCATTTTTATCTTCACTGGACCAATCTCACAGGTTGTTTGGACCAAAAGGAGAAGTTCCCAACATAATTCCCATAATAATCGTTTTTGCATCGATTTCCACCAATTTCAACTTGGTGCCTGGCCAGTCGCAATGTGGGACAGAGTCTGGGACACTTGAAATGTCTTGTAATGAGGTACTGTCCCACGCAAAGAGGGACATCTGGTCAACCTAACCCAGGGGCAGATGTAACATTTCCCAATTGGGGGGGGGGGGGGGGGGGGGCAGGAGAAAATGGAAAATGGTATGGGTATGAAGCCGCACCCATACCATTTTCATTTACAGGACTTTTATTAGTCAAGTAAAGCATCAATAATAACATCAGTTGTTGTTGAAGTTGCAACAGACACGCAGCATGCATAAAGCTAAAGGTCTGACTCAGAGAGTTTTCTGTTTTCAATTATGAAATGCTGTTGGTTTACTTGTGCCACAGCTGTAGTTAGTTAGTAGCAGTAGTAGTGTTTCAAATACTTTTAAATATAAGCTTGTAGGATGGTTAGTGTCTGCAGGAACAACTCCATCACTGTAGGCATTATAATGGATTTTACTGATGCTGTGTGTGTTGTCTGCACATTTGTGTGTGTGCGACTGTGTGGGCACGTGTGTGTGTGTGTGTGTGTGTGTGTGTGTGTGTATAGGGTGACTTCTGCAGCTTGAAGCAATTAATTCTATTGCTCATTTATGTAGCGTGCTTTTGAACAATGAAGCATGTACATTATCTCCTAAATCTCCGCTGTGTCATCAGTGCCTTTCTAGTACATGTCTGGAAAAAGACCTGAATGTTCACAGTGCATTTTCCTCAGTTGGTGTAAATCAGCTGTTTAGTATTCTACAGCAGGCGTAAAGAGAGTTCAGAGGAGGATTTCTGAATCCCTAACACCAGCCTAATGTACAGTGTCTGTCGGGGGAGGAGGAGGAGGACAGCTGGGCTTTATCTGGCGGTCTGTTTGTGTATTATTTACCCAGATCCTCGCTATAGGCTGCTAACTAACAGAGCACTTATTATTCCACTGGTTGTCCACAGCAGCGTCTGCCGTCAGATGGCCGTGCCCCGGCCCTGTTCATTGTGTTCACCAGCAAGAGTTCAAAACAGTCAACATGTGTTCATCAGCAAGAGTCCAATGCAGTCAACATTGTGTTCATCAGCAAGATTTCAAAACGGTTACGGTTGATATTTATATGAACCAGACTTGGGCATTATGCGGCACGGGGGCCAAATGTGGCCCTTTGGCTGACTGGCCTGTGAAAGAGCCTTTTGGCTCGGCCCTCCACAATATTTCCTGTATCTCATTTGCCCAGCCCTGATATAAACTCTAGTCACAAATCACACCTGTGTGAAGTGAGGGGCGCGCTTATCATCTTGCAACTTATTATCTATTGTTTTTCTTGTAATCTGGCACAGCGTTGAGAAACAAGCATTAAGGGCCATTTTCTAGAGGGAGGCGGCATATACAGTATAACTTACTGTATATTCTCCTGAGGAAGTTGGGAGTCTTGTATGACTGCAGGAGAGTCAGCAGAACAGGGGTGGGGGGAATGAGAGAGAGAGAGGGACAGAGAAATGGATTGGAGAGAGAGAGAGATAGAGAGAGACAGGGGGAGAGAGAGAGAAGGGGGAGACGGGGAGAGAGACAGAGACAGAGATTGGGGGAGGGAGAGAGAAATGGAGGGAGGGGAGATAGAGAGAGAGATTGGGAGAGGGAGGGAGAGAGAGATTGCTCTAAGTAGTGCAGTAATAGTTAGACCATCAGTAGCTATAGAATAGGACATACAGCAGCAGTGTGATTTTTTGTGCATTCACTTCCAGCAGCTGCTCTACTCCGGTGGTGTCACCATCGTCACATAACACAGGATGATTTAACAACTTATTTTTGCGACTGGACTTAGTTTTTTCTTTTTATGGGATCTGTCTCACTTCACGCATCGGGATAATAATTAATGCGGTGCGAACCCCGTCCTCGGAATAGAAGTAACCTGTGACAGAAAGCTGTGGAAGCTGTCCTCTTTTCTGTTTCTAACACGTCAACAAGAACGTCATGCTCAAGTTCAGCACCACCCACTTCTCCAGGTGTGTGTGTGTGTGTGTGTGTGCGTGTGTGCGTGCGTGCGTGCGTGCGTGCGTGCGTGCATGCGTATGTGTGTGTGTGCGGGTGTGTGTGTCTAGGTTGTCGTAGTCTCTGGCTATTTTCAGCCACATTCAATGCTGTCCAAAAAAAAACGTGTGTGTCCATGCGTGCGTACGTACGTGCGTGGCTACCTGCCTGCCTGCTGGTGCACTTGTGTGTTACTGATGTAGGCCAAAATGAAGGGACAAATTTAGGGACGAAATAAATCAGGGAGATTGTCAAAATCGGGGACACAATGGGTGCTCCCAAAGTTTCGTATGGCCTCAGGTCGGGGTCGGTGTGTGCGTTCCGTGCACGCGTGAGTGTGTGTGTTGTGTGAGTTTTTTTTTCAGCCTTGTGTTTGGAAGTTAGGCCTTTGCTTGCCGCAGTGGGCGATGCCGTTGATTCTCTGCAATGAATGATAATGAATGTGTTGTACCACCAGGCTTTGATTTATTGTTTATCTTTGAGAAAACTTTATGGGGGGAGACAGGGGAGTTTTATGGGCAACGATAATGTCACCATCATCCAATTCATGGCCTGCTTGATGGCTCACGGAAGGATGTTTGTGTGTGCGTTGTATGTGCAGCTTGTGTGTGTGCGTGTGAGAGAGAGACTTTACTGTAATAGTTTAAAGGTAATAGAGGCTTTTACTTTGATGCTGCAGCTGTTTCCCTGCAGACAGACACTCGCCTTGTCCTGCAGACGGTCCAGAACTTTGTTTTTGCCAACGAATCATGTATTTTATTATTTTTCACATTTTGTTTTTATTATTTTTTACATTTTAATTTAACAAAACAAATCTTTTATGGGGTCTATGTGGCACCAGTATACTTACACACTAGTACATTTTAGGGGTCCTTGACATGAGAATGGTCTAGAACAGGGGTTTTCAACCTTTTTCATCCCAGGGACCACCATTTATTCAGAATTTGAGCCACGGACCACCATTTGACAACATTTTAGCTCCACAGACGCTAAAAGTAAAGATTTATTTTGCTTTTTGACCACAATACCAGGCTGTATTTGGGAAACCAAACAGCCCAACAGCTTAGCTGTGGACCCCCTGGAACCTTCTCAGGGACCACTGGTGGTCCCCGGACCACCTGTTGAAAACCCCTGGTCTAGAACCACACCATTAATAAATGCGCGCTCTTTCTCTCTCTGTCTCTCTCCAGCCACAATGAGCGAAAGGTGACCTGTAAGCATCCGGTGTCAGGCGTGCCTTCTCAAGACAACTGCATATTTGTCGTCAATGAACAGTAAGTCCCTTTCTGTCTGTCTGTCTCTCTATCTGTCTGTCTCTCCCTCTCACCCCTGTCCACCCCGGGTCAACACACTCCATAGCAGCATACATACCACATCCACTCACACACAACATGCATGTCATGCTCTGGTCTCCCACTTAGACACACAGTTTTCATACAGTACTATCAGTGTTCCATACAGTAGGCCTACTGTTAGTGCCACTGTTCATGTTCACTGCACATGGGGGGCACTGGCGACTTTAGGGGGGTGCCAGGGGGCACTGGTGACTTTAGGGGGGTGCCAGGGGGCACTGGTGACTTTAGGGGGGTGCCAGGGGGCACTGGTGACTTTAGGGGGGTTCCAGGGGGCACTGGTGACTTTAGAGAGGTGCCAGGGGGGCACCTACCCCCCCTGGCAAAAAAAAGTGTTGCTATGTAACAATGATGTCAATTTTAACTTCATACTCATTTATACTAACTCTAAATAACAATTTTCATTCCATTCATGCTTGTAATGAATACTTGAGTACTACTTTTATAAATAGAGAGTCTTCGCTCAATAGGAACTGCTCCTGTCGCATATTGATGTGCCGGAGTGGTCCTGCTCCCTGGAATAATATGGAATGCACATGCTAATGAAAAATAATTATTACATGGCTTGAATGAATGCTCCAATCAGAAGCCAGCGTTCTGGTCACGTGAACGGTCACATGTCACAACAACGGACCGCTCTGCTCGACAACGGACCTCCTCCTAGCCCAGACTAACGTAATCTACACAACTGCAGATAAATAAAAGCATCCTTGTTATGTAATATTTCAATTATTAGTTATTTTGTATTAAGCTATGTATTAAGCGTTGAGTTGTTTCCTAGTAATTGTTATTAGGAAACAACTCACTGGTTCGTCGGGTGTTATCCCTTACTTAAAAAATATTGCTTTGATGCTCATACGTTAGAAATTATATGTTGTTTATGTTAGCATAAGCATTCCATATTTCATAGGGCTGAACCATGCATGGACATTTGACATCATCTATTGATTGAAAGATTTCCAGTTTATTAAAGAAAAAAAATAATCAAGATGTTTTTATTTATTTGTTTTACTTACAGAGGGCAAGTACAATGTTTACGGCATATTTGTCTTATTAACCAGGGGAACCTTTTAAGTCTAATGTAACTTTTGATTACCAGAAAATATTTCTACATTAGGTATTGATGCTTGTCTTGTTGTTGTTGCTATTAAACGGTTTAGTAGTGTTTTTCCACTGCTTCCTCTACGGCTGCTTCACGTTCACAATAGACCCAGCGCCAACATAATAATCCAGCCCTCAGGTTCATGTGATGCAACGCAGCTGGTGTGTAGAATAGATTAGAAATGTTTTTCAGTGTCGTTGTTCATTCAGCAGATCATTTCTATGTGTGTCAGGAGTTTCCCGGGGAGAGAAAGAGAGGATTGTGCCTCGCCTGTGGACGTGATAGTCTCATGATAAGAATGGAGAATTGTTTTACTTACGCAAAACTATCGATTGATAGGTCGATCGATTGGTCGATTTAATAGTTTATTGAACATAAATGTAAATACGTCCACAGAAATCACTCAAAAGGGATAGCACCAAACACGTTCTTCTCACCACTTTACAACATATCTTCATAATAGGTCCTGACTAATGTACAAGATAAAATGCCATTATGTATTTTTCTACTCAGTCTGTGCCTCATGGGAGGTCTGTGGGCAGTTCAGAAACATGTTTTCTACCGATAAAAATAATAATAAAAAAATAGTGTTTCTCCTGAACTATGATGCACTTGGAAAAAAGGTTTCTGAACTGCCCACAGTCCTCCTGTGAGACACAGACCGACTAGAAGTAATTGTAAAGTTCTCCAGTACACACATCAAGATTGTGCTTACAGAGTTAAAACAGAGCTTCAGTAAATATACTTAATTACTTTACACCACTGAATGATAATAACAGCACAGGGATGCCAGATCAGTCACATAACAAGTATTCCCTCTTTCTCCATTGCGAGGCTGTGTCTCCCTCATTCACACGTCCTTCCGTTCCATCGTTGTTTCTATCGCTACAGGGCATTCTCAGAGTGGGGTCCGGGAGTTTGGGGTTTGTGTGTGTATGTTCTGTGTGCATGGGGCTTCGAAGCATTCTTACAGTACAAAAAATTGCATGGGGAGACCATGTCGATATTAACCCTACAGGAGCCACCCCTGTGGACTGCCGCGCCTCTTAGAATGTAACACCAGGGGAACTGTGCAGCATAAAGATCCTGATTGGGAAGCCGGCTTGGATCCTAAGATGCTAATGTCAATCATAGCGAGCTCAGAAGGGTTTGTCCTTACTCCAGAAAATGGCATCGGCATCACCAGATAACAGCAACGACCCCCGACCATCATGCGTTTTATCCAAATGATGGAGAGTTCTGTATATCTAGTGTTATTCAGCTTTTAGGCATTTAGGTGTTATAGTGGAGGTAGAAGGTAGTGCGTGTTGTGGCTGTGGTCCTCAGTTTACTATCGTAGAGGATCCGAGCCAAAATAGGGGGGAAAAAATCTGGTTTGACATGAATAATAAAGCTTCAGATGATGACGTGATAAGTGGTTTTAGGTTGTTATTTGACTGAATGAAAGATGGGTGTTAATAGTTTTCCCTTGGCTGCTATCTTTCATTTTAGTGATTTTAGCTATTTTGACAAGGGGGTGGGGCATTCGAACGTAGTCGTAAATATATATTTTTTTTTTTATTTACTGTAGTCCTAATAGACTTTAAGAAATTATATCCGGCCACAAAAGAATGCGACAAACTAGTCATATTGACGTACCTCTACCTTGACATTCAGTAGATCCTGTGAACATTTGTGACCACATATAATTTCCTGGGGTTTATTAGGTTTATAGTAGGTAATAAAAAGCCCCATGTTCGAATGCCCCTGCCTCCCTGTCAAAAACGGCTAAAATCCGTATAACTAAAAAAGGAAGCAGCGAATAAAACCCATCTTTTACTGTATCTAACAACAACCTCCAACATGAACCTTGGTTGCAAACAAAAAACAAAAAAACAAAAACAAAGTTGTCCTTTTAAGAAGTTGAAGGTGTTTGCAAAACCGCTGCGCCGGAGGACAAGGAATGCGCATCTTTGCGAGTTCCAGTGGATGGTTGGATGCTTCTGCACACGGTTCTGACCTTAATTTCACTGCAGTGTGCTTAGCGTTGTTTGGCTGTGGGCTAGGTGAGCATCTGTGTGTGTACTACCCTCTCTGTTTGCTTCCTCTGATGGGTTTCTATCTGTCTCTATCTATCGCTCTGCTTAGTCAGTACATTATCCTTATACTCTGTGGGGGAACCTGCCGGTTGCCATCCTGTTCCACTATGTCCTATATCTTGTTCTGCTTCTTTTTTGCGTGCATTGTCGTCCTCTCTGCTACTTGCATGTAATGTTTACTCTCTCTCTCTCTCTGTCTCTCTCTATTTCTGCTCTCATGGTATAGCCACTGCTTCCAGGAGTGGTGGGTAATATTACTCAGTTACTAAGAGTATTACCCTTTAGGAAAGTAATAATATTAGATTACTTATTATTTAGGATCAAGAGTAATATGTAACATATCACATATGCGACTGATTTTAACTGAGGCTGAATTATTGGGTAAGGAGGAGAAATTTTGATTTGTTATTTTTTATGCAAAATGAGTTAATAGCACAGACAGACTCTTTACATACTAACTTGAGCATGTCTGGAATAAGTATTAGAGCTGAATTTGACAGTAAATATGAAATAAATGCATCTATGGGTGTAATGTTAGAGCCCACAGAAGTGAACCTTTCAAGCCTCTTCTGAACTCGCTGTTTTCTGCAAGACATTAATCTATAAGCCATTTCTCAAAGACGGGTGGGTCAAACTGAACAACCAATATGTCAAACTGTAGCCATGGCTATGTAGCTATATTTTATCACATGGCATGATAAAACAAAAACGAAAAATCACCCAATGACTCAACTTCGGTCGTGCTGGGTCACAATTGCTTTTTTCATAATACTTCTGTGCCCCCATCCACGAAAAAAGGGTACAACTACACAACCTGGCGGTAACATGCTGCAAGAACAGCTCTTGAGTTCTCAGTTTCTGACCCCTCAATGTCGCAACTTTCACACTAGATGGCTTTGTATGTCTGAAGATAAAAAAATATAGGTTGCAGTCTGTTCTCATCACACTTTTTTTTTTTAGCTCAAAGTAAAGTAGCATCTCCCATTACGCATTACTGTTGAAAGCAGCAGCATGATGAAAGTAACTAGTAATGTTATTAGAAGTAACTGTAATATTATTACTGTTTCGTAGGGCGTAATCTCGTTATATTACTTTCACCGAGAAAAGCTATAATACTACTGTAACATTATGTTTTATTACTCGTTACATTCCTCTCTGCTCTGGTCAACAGATACAAAAACAGAACGAGAAAGCCTCTGCAACTCCTTGATGAATGAATGCCCCCCTTGCTTCCCAGATATCGGCTTTCTTGGAAATGAAAATGCACAATTAACACCACAGAGTTTAACGACTTGTTTTTAATAGAGGCCAAAGAGAACAGTAGCAGCAGCAGAGTCAACAGTAACAACCGTGTCGAGCTGAAACTCCTGACCGTGGGAAGAACAAAAAAACAAACTCATTACGCACTTTCATCTTTTTTGTTTTTTTGCGTTGCGTAGCATGGAGTCTGCAGCAGCTGATACAGAGGTCAAACAAAGTAGCAATACTGCAATACAGAACTATACTCTGTTAGATGCAACATTATTGACATCAAATCAAAATGAACTCAAAAGTACCAAAAGTGGGAGTGGCACAGTGCTGTCGCCTCACAGTTAGTAGGTGCTTGTGGCATGTCTCCTCCTCTGTGTCATCAGTGCCCATACCCGAGGCGGGGTTGGCGAAAGGGCCTTTCTGTGTCGGAGTTCGCATGTTCGCATGTCCCCTAGGGTATATACCCTCACAAAAACATGATGTAATCCTGGGCTCTAAACTGCCTCCCACTGGCCAACTGGGGCGCCTCATGGAGGGGACGGGAACTGGTTCGAATAACGTGTTCCTTCCACATGCTACGTCCAACCATGGAAACTCCTCTCCTGTCAGGTGAAAAGAAGGCAGCTTGGGACTCCTCATGCATTGAAGGAAGCATGAGGCCAGTCCAGGTTGGTGGAGGGTGTGTAGAGCCCAGGGAGCACATTAGGTAGTTGGCACTGGGTGAAAAAAAGGAAAGTAGAAAGTACTCATTATGCAAAATGTCATTTCACAAAATAGAACATCTAGAAGCTCACAATGTGCTGTTGCCAGATGGTAGATATGCTATTTTAAAACGGCCGGGAGTATATCTTGTAATAATTCATAATTCAATGTAGTGGCATAGAAGGAAAATAGAACTTAAGTACAGTATTTAAGTAAATGCACTGAGATTGCACTGACTTATATTTCACCTCCTCTCTGCAATAGCTGTGTCTGTCTGCTGTGAGTGACAGGAACTATCTGCTAACTATCTACTCTCTCTCACTCTCTCCTTCTCCTCGTCTCCCTCTATCACTCACTCGCACCTTTTCTCTCTTTCATCTCCCATCCCAATTATCTCCTTTGTCACACTGCTCCTATTAGCACTACGCAGGGGTGTGTGTTTATGCACGTGCGTGCCTGCCTGCGTGCTTACGCGCCTTTGTGTGTGTGTGTCTGCGTGTGTGTGTGTGCTTGCGCGCAAGCGAGTGTGAGAGCTAGCATATGCAAATACGGCGTGTGCAATGTTGTATTTTTAAACATGTTGGCACTGCGTGACAGGCAGAGGTGGGAAAGTTACCGCGAATGAGGAGTGTTTAACATGGGCGGTGCGGAGGTGATGGGACCGCGCCGCTCCTGAGAATGACAGCGTGTCGCTCTGGAGGGCAGGAGGAACGCAAAGCTCCAGACAAGAACAGCACCAACACTCCAAGCCAGGGGTGGATTTACTCCACTAATAAATACTACAGTATGACAACTGTTATGTGACTGATTTGTGTAACAGTTGACCGTCTTGCATAACAGTCGCGACAGTTTTGCATAACGGTTGCGACAGTTTGCTTAATGGTCTATGGTTAAGGTTAGGTTTAGGCATGGGTTTTACTGAGGTTATGTTTAAAGATAGAGTGCCATGAATTTTTTCTACCCTAAAACATGATCATCAGGTATTAATGATATATGAAAATTAAGATTTTTTTCCCAAAAGGTGTACAGTGTTTGTTAAACTGTAATTTTTATATTTCCACCCAGCCAGTTCATTAAGTATGCCTGGTTTGCCTGGTGGGTGGTGATGGGTGGAGATCCACCTGAACTGAAGCCACACCCACTGCTTTAGTTACATGATAAAGGGGGAGGGGTTAGGGGAGGGGCTGAGCACATGATGTCACTATATTGAAGTTTTTTTCATTGGCACGTTTGTCTGGAATGGTTCAGCCCCCAGGAAGAAACCCTAAATACAAAGGGAAGACATCATTGCACATAAAAATACACCAAGGGGTCTATTTACATTCTGTCACCTCTTAAACATGTACAAAATTGGAAAAAATACAAAAATCACAGCACCCCCTCTTTAAGATTAGGGGTTGGGTTTATTAGGGGAAAACAGCCGTGACTATTATGCAAAACGGTTGCGACTGCTCTGCAAAAGGGTTGCAAAACAGTCGATTGTTCTGCAAACCAGTCACAACTGTTATGCAAAACGGCTGTCAGGGTCGCAAATGGATTTCGCCCCTCCTGCTCTGGAAAGTTTACACCGTAGACAAACTGAATCACATGTCGTCATGCTGTTTTCTTAGCGATTAGCTCGCTGCTGTGATTTCAAAACACCTAAGGTATTTGCTATCATTTGTTATGTATCTTTTTATATTTATTTTGTCTTTTTTTTTGTTCTCCCCCTGTCCTGTCCTGTCCCTGTTGTGTTTTCTAGCTTGAGTTGTGGCAAGCTTGTCCCTCCAGACAAGCCTCCAGAGCCTGACGTCAGGTAAACCTCCTGCTACAGTCTGCTCTGCTGCTCTCTGGCTTCAGCATCTCTGCCTTTTAGAGGCCTGACTCTAACAAACACAGTGCTTCTCAAACGTTTTCTTATGATATATATCAGGGGTTTACAACCTTTTTGACTCCAGGGACCACCATTTATTCAGTATTTAAGCCACGGACCACCATTTGATGGTTTCATTTTCACACCAAAGACCTAAAATGAAAGAATTCTTTTGGTTTTGTCCACAATTCCAGGCTGGATTTTTTTGCCAACAAAACTGTGTAAACTTCTTAATTAAGTGGTGCTAATTCAGATGGTGAATATTTTAACTCTTGAGAGTGTGATTTTTCTTTTTACATTTTTACATTCTCAAGAGTTACATCTGGTTAACCAACTTTCCATCATTTAGCCTGGGGACCACCTGGAACCTTCTCAAGGACCACTGGTGGTCCCCGGACCACCTGTTGAAAACAGGTGGGAAATATGACCAATCATTAGAAACACCAATTTACCAATGTGTTTCTAATGGTGTCTAAAAAAGAAATTCAACTTCTATGCGAAACAGCTCAACATAAATAGCAGCTCAAAGTCGGGATACTAGTCACAACCTATAGAAGGCAAAACATGCAGAATTTCATCATGCTTTATGTAGCATGTGATATGTCTAACTAGGCGTTTTCATACATTCCAAGCATTAGTTTTGTTTACGTTAAAATCACCACAAAAAGAAATATAAAAGGCACGTTGGAACCCCTTTAATGCCATGTTAACTCATTTTGCATGGGCCTTTCAAGGATCCCTGGTGGTCTCTGGACCCCACTTTGAATAGCCTGTGGTTTTATGCCAGTGTTTTTCAAAATGTGGTCCCCAGGAGTCCTAGAGGGGGTTCCCAGTGGACCCTTACAGGTCTTTAACTCTGGGAGAAAACAAACGGATCCATACTATGTACGCCTTCAGAGTTATGCAAATCGTTGAAAATGAAAAACTTTGAGAATCACTGTTTAGGAATATGTATTGCTTTTCCAGTCTCTAAACACAGAAGGGAGAAAAGCTTAATGGGCAAAAACTGCGTATTAATAATATATAGCTTGCAGCTAGACTAACAATGGCACCTAATATTTCTTCAGTTTTGCAGGTAATGTCAAAACCGTTTTAAAATTCAAATTCTTTTGAACTTTCATAACTGGTTCCAGGTGACCTATCTTTTCCTAATACCAGCTGGGATTTCAGACTGTGTGTTGCACTGCCAAAAGCATGTCCTGACTACTAGACATCAGCAGATAAGCCTTTTCCCCACATCTGAAATCCGTGCAGATTAATGATCCGCCCACATTAATTAATTTACCCAATGTATTAATCCGCATCCATCCACAATCCACTGCAGGGAAGCAAAGTCAATTCTGTATAGACCTCTACAAACTCACCATGCAACAATGGCTCACTGCGAGATATGTTCAACCTGCTGTCATGAGTAATTGTTCGGAAGTCGTTCGGTCACTAGTCTTATTACACCTGGAGTATAGTCCTGTTATTTGATCAAGTGCAGATGAGAAACATATAAAGAAACTTGCCCAAAACAGAGCCGCCTCATTGTTTCTAAAGTGTTTTTTCCGTACCAATGTGGGTGAGATGCATAGACAATTGTCACAGTTAACCATAGAGATAACATTAAAATTCATGCACACCACACTTCTTTCATGAAGTTATTATATACAAGTTTCTGTCATGAACATTAAACGCGTCCAGTTAGCTTAGCACAGGTTATATCTGGTGGTACCAAACCACAACCAATAGTATGATGAGAACTGTTCTTCTTTTTGTATTTTATTGTATACTAGACACCTCTGTTTGGAAGCTAATGCGGATCTGAATAACGAAAGTAAAGAAAGAAGTAACATATTGTTAAGGAGAAACTCCTTCTAATGGTATCTGGACCAGAGCTAGTCCCTCGCTAGCATTTTTGTGTAATCTGTTTATTGTCAATATAGTGGGTCTTAATTTTAGTCATCATACAGTATCTTAAGTTTTATTTATTATTATTATTTAAATTAAAAAAGGTAGTCAACAAACATTTCATTATTGTTTTAGTTAACAAATCAACACTATATACTATTAATACTCCATCGTTAGACTAGACTAGTTATCATGCTTAGTACATGGCGTAATACATTAACTAATAATTGACAAAAATAGTACATAACAAGACTGCTTTTATTTATCTGGTCGCCTGGGCTAGGAGGCCGGTTCGTTGTTGAGCGGAGCAGTCTGTTGTTGTGACATATTTAACCGCTCACTTGACCAGAACGCTGGCTTCTGATTGTAGCATTCATTCAAGCCATGTAATAAAGTAGTAGAACCAATGTGTTGAAGTGTTTTTCCAAGAGAAATCTCTCCTTCTGATAACACAACAGATAACACAACAGTAGTACTCATATAGGAGTCAGAACACCACTCAAACATAAAAGAGTGTGGCAGCAGCCAGCATCACTCACAAACACACAGTAAATAAACATTAATGTCAGCGGAACGCTTGAAGAAAGAGAGAGACAGATCTCTGCAGCAGAGAGACTGAACACTGTGTTGTGTTGCTCCTGTGTGATCCTGGCTTCAGTGGCTGATGGATGGTCAGTCCCAGTGGAGCTCTCTGTCCACTTTAATCATGGCGTCACTGAAGTGCAGAGCAAACAGTGCAGTCGTACTGCCAGTGTGACATTATTAATGCTACTGTATGTTTTGATTTAGCGTTTAGTCGTACTCTTTAGAATGAGATTAGTCATCTGAAATGTTTTAGTCTATTTTTTTTTTTAGCCGAGTCACCTAAAAATTGCCTAAAATCAATCTACAATTGATTTTGTCAACAAACATGTGTGTTGAGGGTCCCCAATGGCCTTGTAGTGGATGTTACATGTGGCTGCAATGCTGAACATAGCAGTTCTACAAGCTCACAACACAGTGATTGCCACACTTGAGTGCAAACAAAAACATAAAGTGACATGTCTTTTAGTTCCCAACAGATCTCTTCTCAATTGGCTTTACATTTTAGTCTAGTTTTTATTTGTTGACAAAATCGTCAATGCATTAGTAGAGCTAATTACGCTTTGTAATTAATTAATCTCAGTTAATCAAATATCAATATTTGATCCGGGAAGCATTTTAGTCAATTAAAACAGATCGAGTAGTTAGCCATTTTGGCTTCTTCTACAATTGTGTGCACCGGTGTGATCGGTACCCCTGAAATTCGTCCAGTGAAAAAACTCTATGTACGACTAAAATTATTATTATTATTTTTAATCATGTTATTGTTTCTGTAATTAATTAATCTCAATTAATAAGCTAAAGTCCCAGCCCTATATATTAGTTTAGTTTGTCTGATCTAGTTCTTGTCAACGCTGGCATCCACTCAATGTGACACACGCTCGATTTGCCTGCGATCCACGTAGTCACCAAATGGGAGCAATCTGGCTTTCAGACAATGGGGCCCTGTTTTGTAATGGCCTAAAATGGCATCGTTTACCGACATGTTGCGCTGCGCGACGGGTCCGTGTCAAACGGTCAAAAACCCAGACGAAAAGCAATTATACTCTTCAGGCATTTAGCTGATTCTCTTATCTGGAGTGGAACGAGTCTGGGAGTAGATTGGTCTTCTTATATAAGTTTACCCTGCAGCTTTACAAGCAACTCATGGAAAGGAGAAAAATGAAGCGGAACAATGTTTAAATGTGCAATGTTTAGATTCATTGTGGGCTTATGGATAATCTGATGAGATAGAGGGCCACTCTGTGAATGAATAGTGCCACACTGTAGTTTTCTTTGCCTGACAAAATGAAGGCATAATTGAACCGAGTGACTCATGAGAGGCGAAATCAATTCTCGACATTTACTTACTTTACTTTATTAGTTTATTTTGAGGGACAATGCATATCAATGAACAAATAGAATTACAAAAAGAATAGTGCAATGCAAATACGTTGGATTTAAGAGTTATTATTTTTATTTTATTTATTATTAAACTAAACCTGGTCACAAGGTTGGTTGTCGAGTAACCATTTTTTTTAGATTATACTTAAAATATGGAAATGACATCATGATGACTGTGGCATGTGCAACAGTTACAATTCTGTTTCGCCCGTTGGCCAAAACTGTCGTGACAGTTATACATTGGCCAAAACATTCGCGACGGTTATGAACACTTAACTGGTGCGCCAGGATTTCATTATTTTTCAACTTCCGTTCTGTGACCTACGACGCCATATAGACATGCATAACGGTTGCAACGGTTTAGGGGGTAAACCACCACATTGCATGGGATTATGGAATATTCTATTGGATCTATCGTCATCTGGCTCTTTTTCAGCAACACAGTAACTCAAAGGTACCGTAGGAGGAAACGTTTCAGTCTACTGCAGCTGTCGCTGACACTGTATTAAGATACTGTATGTTTGAAAATCTCATGGAATCAATGCCGTAGCTTTTAATACTGCGATAATACCAAAGTACAGCATGCCTAGTCGAAACTCTGAGAGGACCTTGAACTTAATTTCCCTTTTTCCTTATATTACTGAAGGTAATGTCCTTCTTCTTGACTGGACTGGAGGAGGCACAAATAAAAATAAATAAAAAAAGAAAGCACAGAAAACTTTGATTTGCTTCAATTTGTCAGGGCCAAGTTGGCACAGCCAATTTAAACCGGCGGTCAGGCACAGAGGCTTATTATCAGCAGAGAGAGAGACCCCCAGAGGAATAATAAAACGTGATTCATGCAGCGAACTCTTCCTTCCTCTCTCTTGCGTGCTTTGTTCATCAAATGCACAGGAAATGAAGTCCTGAGCTCTACCGACAGGGTAAATAAAGTCAACAACGATTGACACAGACTGACTCACAACACACACTCTTAACCACTTCTCCCCTTTTCCTGTCCTGTCCTGTTGTGTTTCTAGCTTGAGTTGTGGAAAGCTTGTCCCTCCGGGCAAGCCTCCAGAGCCTGACACCAGGTAAACCTCCTGCTACAGTGTAGTCAGTGGTGGAAAGTATAACCTTTACTAAAGTGCTGTTACTTAACCGTTTTCCTGTGATTGCCATAGATCTACACTTATCAAATATAGTTATGACTGCTGCCATTGACTTGGATCTACGCTAATCTTTGATTAGTAGCACTACTGTTTGATATGATCCTGATGCGAGTGGGCCAGCTGAGGAACCCAAATAAGGGACTGACCGAAAATAAGATCCTGTGTGCAGATCTAAAATGTCCGAACGGAAACATAGACCAAAATATGAAAGTATCATAGACTTTCATATGAGGCTGCTGCAAAAATGCTGTCAGAGTAAGTATTAAGTACAATTAGCCCTTCACTAAATCCCTCCCCAGCCCGTCCTTGTCCAATAGACACGTTAGTAGAGGAAAGCTTGACCAAGAAAGCTTGACCTGCATAGCAACAGCACCTATAACCTATTTGGTTTGGCATTGGACTTGGCATTGGCATCGGAAGTGAGTAAACCACGCCCCAAAGGGTGGGGTTTTGAGAAGGGCTAATTGTTAGGTGTTTATACTACAGAGCCTCAGAGGCTAATTTCGTACTTTTACTGAAAACATACTTTGTAGATTCTCATGATTGTTTTAAAACATGCGTTACCCATTCCAGCCTTATATATTTCGGCCATTTAAATTGACAATCTCCAAGCTCACAATGTGACTCCTTATGAGCTTGGCAGCCATTTTCAACACACTTGTATGTGTTCAAATGAAAACTTGAAACGGAACATTCTGCACAATGAGTACATTTTGGTACATTTTGATCATGCCAATACTTTTGTAGTTTTACTCAACAAAATGAGAAATTCTGAGTTTTATTTAACAAAAAAAATAAGTAAACAGTGAGAGCACTTGTTTTCCACCACTGAGTATATCTTGCTCTGCTGCTCTGGCTTCGGCATTTTCTCCCTGGATCTCTTAAACGCTGAGCGGTGTCCATCAGGGTTCTGTACTTGTGTACTGCACTTTCTATTTTCTGTTATTGTGGGGAAAGCTTTTGCTGAAATAAGCTGAATAAGCTGATCAATTGTCAAGTATTGAGTCATTTGCACAAGTGTATTTTTGACCGCTTTCTTTCAGCTACGCCAGTCATTTGTCAAGGTTTTTTTGTCGCAGGTCATCATTGACGAAGAGATTTGGTGTTGATCTAAAACAAACAAACTGTAAACGTAAATTGTGTCAAGGCACGCCTATGGTGGCACATAATCCACTGGTCTGCACTTCACCACATCTCTTTGCCAAAAAATATAGCTACCAATATGTGAGCTTGAGTTATTTTGGGGCGGAGGTATGCTGTGTTTCTTTCATTTTACCGCAGCAGAAGTCTGACAAACGGACAGGTTTTTGGCGAGGAGGTGCAGAATCATCTAGCGATGGTGACCGGTGGTCGACGGCTGCTGCCAAAAGCTTTTTTTGGGCAGGCCTTTTTTCTAAATCGGTCAGAGCAGGTAGGGCAGGTGGATTTCAGGTGGTTTAAGTTTTAGGCATAGGTTTTATCAAAGTTAACTAAGGATTAGGGCTAAGGTTAAGGTTACGTTTAGTTGCAACTGATTGGGAGAAAAAAGGGCACGATGGTCAAAGGGGTTCCCCTAGCAACTGCTGCTATGCAGGTCAAGCTTTCCTCTTCTAACGTGCCTATTGGACAAAGACGGGTTGGGAAGGGAGTTAGTGAAGGGCTAATTGAGTCGGTCGTGACCATCGATAGCGGTTGCTAAACTATTTCGCTGTGTCTTTTTTCGGCTCCTCTGCCCTTCATCAGTGATTGCGTCTTTATTAATACACCCTCTCCGTTCCATCTCTCTCCCTCTCTCTAATGACATTAACAGGCAGGTTGTGTGTCATTAGGGGGTAGTGGGAGAAAGATGGAATGGATGAGATGCAAAGGGAAGTGTCTTTGATTGGCTGACTGAAATGCAGGGACAGAATCTGCCTTGGAGATTAGCGACTACTCTCTCATCTGGTGGCGCCATCAATCAGAAGCAAGCACAAATAAACACACATGCACTACGCCAAAGTGTTCTCACTCAATCTAGATCTCTCCATCTTGTGAACGCATGCATGCGAGCACGCACACACACACACACACACACACACACACACGCGCACACATGCGCACACACATACACAGATACACACAAATACATACTGTGCCCTTTTCCATGAATATGTATTGCTCTGCTTGTCTAATTAGCTGATTCCTGTTGTCTTATCCTGCACGATGCAAGCATTGCTGGGGGCTCTGTGAACTTTGTTGATTCTGGTGCTTCTTATTGTGTATTGTCTGCTGTATGTACAGTACCGTACGTTGCTCCTGCCCTGGAACTGTTTTCTCAGCCTTGTTGTTGGAAGATTTTAGTATTCTGAAATGCATTCAGAAATGTTTCGCCTTACGGTCTTCTTCAGGCATGATGCCTGTTGCCTGAAGAAGGCCGTAAGGCCAAAACGTTGCTGACCTTAAATGAATGCTCTTGAACCAGTAAGTGGAGGTGTGCGGGTCTCCTCCCTTCTAAAAGTCTGCTGCTCTGCCTCGACCAACACACCTGGCCAAAATTAGATTGGATGTGCAGAAGTCGTCTCTCTCCAAGTATTCCGGCCTGCTTTGCCGTGTCAAGTTGGCTTGTAACTAACTTTCTTGCATCCTGAATGCTTGCTGGTTACCTGAGCCTTAAAGACGTCTTCCTTGTTTTCAAAAGGGGGTCCGCGGGCTAATGAGTATCAATTTTGAGTGTACAAGTTTGCTTTGTGTTACTACACTACTGCCGGTCCTCGAAATCTGGCCAGTGGTGACTTTGGCAACTGCATTCCTCATTTAATCTCATCTCTCTCTGTCTCTCTCTCTCTCTCTCTCTCTCTCTCTCTCTCTCTCTCTCTCTCTCTCTCTCTCTCTCTGTCTCTGTCTCTGTCTCTGTCTCTGTCTCTGTCTCTCTCTCTCTCTCTCTCTCTCTCTCTCTCTCTGTCTCTGTCTCTGTCTCTCTCTCTCTCTCTCTCTCTCTCTCTCTCTCTCTCTCTCTCTCTCTCTCTCTCTCTCTCTCTCCATCTCCTCCAGGTCGGGTCCCAACAAGGCTCCGTCAGAGCAAGGCAGCAGCAGCGGCGACAAGAAGGAGCGTCCCCTGAGCACCATGAGCGAGGCGTCCAACTACACGGGGGCTCAGACTACAGCACCTTCCAGGGCAGCCCCGCCACCACCACCACGGCCGGCCCCACCACCACCAACACCACCATCACCACATCCACGTCACGGGTCAGACGCTGTGCTCAACTTCCCTTTCTATTAGCAGACATATTGCAATATACAGAATATATAGACAGAAAACATTCTTTATGTACAAAAACATATCATCTTGCTTTGGCACCACTAGTGGTGAAATGGACTACTACGGAGGCATGGTTTTCTTCTCTCAGAGCCCGTATGCTCAAAACCTGACGCTTCTTTAAATAAACTATTTATCATAGTTCGGTTTAATAGCCAGATTCATACGGCCGTGATGGAGGGGGGGCATATTTGTTTAATGCTGTTGAGTGACAGGGCTGTTGGCCAATCAGCTGCCCTAGTCAGATCTTCAACCGTTACTGACAGAATCACCAGACTCTGAATCGCAGGAGAGGGACAAAAAAGTAGTATTTTTTAAGGTGGCGTTTCAGGGCTGGGGCCAGGCAAGTGACAGTCAGCATTATTGCAAGAGATTTCATCAACAGGGTAACTGAAAATGAAATATCTGGAATTATGTATTTATTCCAAAATCTTCCAAGTCGTGACCGAGCCCGACAGGAGGCCAGACCATTGTGCTTCAGCTGTTATTTTAAGATAATAGAGGCAACTTTTAGCCAAAGATCTCAATAGATTTTTTTTTTTTTTGCCATTTTTTTACCAGTCACAGCACAGCATTTCCAACATTGATAATGAGCCAATAGCATGAAGGTGGGGTGGAGTTAGATTGTTGTTAAACAAATCTGTTTACAAACACAGTGTTTGTACAAACTAAAGTTACCTCTGTTACCTTTAATATATAAGTGCGCAGGGCTGAGGGCGACAGACACTGCCACTGGCTTAGGAGAGAGAGTCACTGAGAGCAAGAGACACTGGCTTAATATAGGAGAACGAGGGCCTGTGGTGCAAAAACAATGCAGCAATACACAATGAAGGTCAGGCACTCAAAGCCGAGTCCAATGATACTACCATCTGATGGACTGACACTTTTGCCGCTTTCAAATTCGAATCCTGGAAAAAAGTAGCCGATTCGGAACGCTGGAGCCGACAGAGATGACTCATGAATTATGAATCGGGCGAGCAGGATAAATATGCATGCTTAGATCAAAATGAAAGTTATGTGCTTTATAAATAAGGGATGCCACACTTCTGCTTACACTGACCAAAAGAAAGTATTACACCGTACATGCTGTTATGTATTCATGAGCAGTCATTATTTATGACGAGCCACTAGTAGCAGCGCGCGCGCGTGTGTGTGTGTGTGCGCCTAGCTAACTTCGCTGCTTGATGTGCACACAGGAAGTACACACCCACACACCACTTCCATCCACAAAGTGGAGTGCATTTAGATAAAGACTTCTTTCAGTGTTTCCGATCTTATTAATTTTAATGATTGCACTTTTTTTTACATCTAAACTCAGCCTTTAAAGCGAGACATGGAAAACCAGTAGAAATACGTCAAAAGACGCAGATTTAGTTTATTATCGCAAAAACCTGTCTGTGAGTTGTTAACAGTGGGCCATATTATGAGCTTATACATCACCTATATAAGAGTGAACAATAGTGAGTAGCTTTGGCATTAATTGATGTGATAAAAGTCACAATCCAAACCTCCCGGTGACGTATTTGACATAATTATTTAATTCCCAATGATCGTGACATTAATTTTAGTTGATTAGCATTTATTTTAAGCATGGTCAGCTAGCTTCAGATTCCACTCACCTAGAAATGATCAAAATCGTTGGGTGTCTGTATGTCAATCGCTGATCCTAATCCAACAATCCTCAGTACTCTGTGGTGTTTTGCGGCCATTTTTTCAGAGATCATGTGCATTACTGGCACCAATTGTCACATAATTCATACTGTATATATATATATATATATATATATATATATATATATATATATATATATATATATATATATATATATATATATATATATAGAGAGAGAGAGAGAGAGAGAGAGAGAGAGAGAGTTTCATGGGATACATTTTATTCTGATGACATTGATTGGGATTAAATTGATAATTTAACATCATGGAAATAGCAGTCTGGTAGAGCAAATCTGCCTTAAACTAAGAGGGAAAGGGTTAAAGTATATTTTTGATGCAGATGTTATAATAAAAGCTGGAGACTAGTATTTCTTCCACTACTGGATAAGGACCAACACTCCAGACTGCAGAGTAAATGTTTTCACTATAAATAGGCCCTTGAACTGTCGGAACATCACACAGAAAGCACACAACGTACCAATAAACACCTAGATGGCTCATTATATTCCGTTCGTGAGCATTTTGATCAACGCGCGAACATTTTGTCTGATTTATTCTCTACGGTGCATTGTTGGTCCTGTGTATCACGGCTGTTGAGGATTTAAACATTGTATTCTAGGGAACACCAGAGTAGATACTGTATGCGTTAAAGCTAATACAGGCTACTTTAGTGTGTACAAACACTGTGTTTGCAAACAGATTTGTTTAAAAACAGAATCTAACTTCACCTCACCTCCACTCTATTGGCTCATTATGAATCTGCTGGAGACGGCTGTGGTGTGATTGGCTAAAACGCTGCCTCACCCCACACAACCCCCATTCACCTCTCACAGCACTGCATTCCCTGAACCTGACAAATGTTTTGTTTTCATGATTTGTTGAAAACAACAAAAGGTTCTGGACCATCTACAAGACGAAGCAAGTGTCTGTCTGCAGGGGAACAGCTGCAGCATCAAAGTAGAAGCAACCTAAAGGAGAAAAATGCAAAAAATATATATAGCTAATCTATTTTTATTTTTGTCTAAAAGGTTGCCTCTATCAATGTTGCTTATGTTCCATTCTTGAGTCTATATGTTGAGCTTTATTTTAGTATTTATTGGACTGTTGTCACTGCTTAAATTCTGTGGGTATTCCCCCATGTTTGTCCACTGGAACCTCCGCAGGCCTCGGTAAAAATTAACGAAGTACCTCAACAGTGATGGTACACAAGTACAGTAATTGTGAGTTTCAAATTTCAAAGACACCTGCTATAAAACAGTGGTTTTCAGCAGGTAGTCCAGGGACCACCAGTGGTCCTTGAGGCGGCTCCAGATGGTCCCCAGGCTAATGATAGAAAGTTGGTTAGCCAGATGTAACTCTTTGATAATTCAGATGATATTCATCATCTGAATTAGCCCAAGTCTACACAACGAGAGAATGTAGAAGATTAATAGTCATTTTGATCTGTATGCTAGCCTGATTTGTTTCTGAAATCCAGCCGGGAATTGTGGACAAAAGCAAAAACAAACAAAAAAATCACCAAATTGTGGTCCGTGGCTCAAATGCTGAATATATAATGGGCCCTGGTATTAAAAAGGTTTTAAACCACTGCTGTAAAAGGTCAGTGTGACTGCATTTAAGACGTACCTATCTGTGATACTGAAGTCGGTAGTATTATTTGTCTTTCTTTTTTCCTGCAGCCCTCCAGGTCTTCCAAAAAGGTTCACAATTTTGGAAAGAGGTCCAATTCCATCAAGAGAAACCCCAATGCACCGGCCGTAAAGAGCAACTGGCTGTACAAGCAGGTACAGGACAGCAGGCTTTAGTGCTTTTTATGTTCCTTTCATGCATGAGGCATTGACACAGCCTTCCTTCCCTGCAATTTTCTTCTCAGACCACGGGAGAGAACCGTGTGTGTGTGTGTGTGTGTGTGTGTGTGTGTGTGTGTGTGTGTGTGTGTGTGTGTGTGTGTGTGTGTGTGTGTGTGTGTGTGTGTGTGTGTGTGTGTGTGTGTGTGTGTGTGCGCGCGTGCGTGCGTGTGTGTGCGTGCAAGGTTTTCATTAGTAGTAACTTTGAGTGAATGGTGTGTGTGTGTGCCTGCGTCTGTGTGTGTGTGTGTGTCTGTGTGTGTGTGTCTGCATGCGTCTGCGTGCGTGTGTGTGTGTGCCACGCGCCTAAGGCATATTGGTTCTGAAATGTTTTCAGCTGAGAGCTAAAAGGAAAAACGTGATGTCTGGCCAGGCATCAAAATACATTATGCAATCTTAACAATTTTGTGCACTATACGGACAACAGGGTGGAAAAATAATATCAAAGACATGCTGTACTACTACTCTTAACACCGACAAATAGTTTATGTATATGAGGTTCATGGTTTAGGTTGTTAATAGAGAATTATTTATTTATTCATTGTTATTTTTTTCTTCCTTCGGTGTATGAAACCCACATGACGAACCATGTGAACGAGCTGTTTGCTTTACAATGAATGTTCGCAACTCTTCCTCTAAACCAGTGGTTTTCAACTGGTGGACCGGGGACCACCAGTGGTCCCTGAGAGGATCCCAGGTGGTCCCCAGGCTAAATTATGGAAATGTTGGTTAACCTGTTGTAGCTCTTTGAGAGCGTAAACACGAAACCAAATGGACCCTTGCGGGTCCATTTGGTTTTATGTTTACACTGTCAAGCGTTAAAATATTCATCATGTGAATTAGGCCAAGTCTACAGTACATAACTAGAGAATGTAGAAGATTAATGGTCATTTTGATCTGTATGTTTGCCTGTTTTGATTTCTCCAGCCTGGAATTGTGGACAAAAGCAAGAGAAATCTTTAGTTTTGGGGTCTGTGGGGCTAAAATGTGATGTCATCAAATGGTGGTCCATGGCTCAAATTCTGAATAAATAGTGGGCCCTGGTATGAAAAAGGTTGAAAACCACTGCTCTAAACGGCTCTGATGCCGGTATATACACTGTCAGACCCGGCTCCCAGACCCAACGCTATAAGGCGATGCAGCTTTTGCTTATTAACTTCCAACCACCCCGACTCGATGCAGAATAAATAAATAAATAAAGTTGAGCGGTTTTCTCTGGCTGCCAGATTTGTACCGCGGGTCAATTTGTCAGTGGGGTTGCCTGAACCTGCTGCCTCCTCCCACGGAACACAACCCAATTATGGGATCTGTCGTCCGCCGCCACTGTGTCCAACAGCGGACAAAAGCCGATGTCAATAAGCTGGGTCTCTCATCCCTGCATCTAGTCTGGTCTCACTGCATTCTGGCTGAGAGCAGCATCGATTCTCACGCTATGAGTACTACACGCACACACACACACACTTACAACAACACTCACGCACTTGAATTCTTCTATTTCAGGGGTTTTCAACCTTTTTGAATTTGAGCCACGGACCACCACTTGAGGACATTTTAGTCCAACAGACCCCAAAACTAAAGATTTATTTTGCTTTTGTCCACAATACCAGGCTGGATTTGGGGAAACAAAACAGTCTAACATACAGATCAAAATGACCATTAATCTTCTACATTCTCTAGTTGTGTAGACTTGGGCTAATTAAGATGATGAATATTTTAACTCTTGAGAGCGTAAAAATGAAACCAAATGGACCCGCCAGGGTCCATTTGGTTTCATTTTTACGTTCTCAAGAGTTACATCTGGTTAACCAACTTAGATGAGGACCACCTGGAACCCTCTTAAGGACCACTGGTGGTCCCCAGACCACCTGTTGAAAACCCCTGTTCTATTTGGATCTGCACAACAATATGCATATCTGTAATCATCCAAACACTGATCAGAAGGCGGTTAAGTGTCCGAGCCGGCCTAGCGGTCCTAGCGGCACTGTTAGTCCAGCTTGACAGCATGTTGTGAGTGTGATTCGCGTTGTGAGTGTGATTCCCGATCTTAAAACACACACTTGATCAGTCCTTAACATGCTTTCCGCCAAAGCTGCACCTGTGCGCAGCGACTAGTTATCATATAAACCCCCAAACCCCCAACGACTCACCATTACAGTGTCCCGGTTATTAGGCAGATTGCTATCATTCATCTCATATCACACAATGTCCTCCTCCTCTTCATAGAGATCCATTCAAAACAAAAACTTTCCCTTGGTGTTTTCTCAAAATAACGTATTTTTCATCCAGCCTTCATTTACATGCTTATTGTGATTTTTTTTTTTTACTGCATCGCGGGAAAAATACCACTGATTGGAACGAGAGCACACAGATCAGCTCTGCTACTGTAGCAGTCTTGTGTACTTCCTCCCTTCCTTTCTCTGGGAAAAAAAACTCGAATGAGTCCAATATGGAGTACCATGATATGACCAACAGGGCAGCGTCAAGCGTGTTAACACACCCTTATCCAACTCCAAATAGTTATTGTTTTTGGAGCCTTGAACTTCAGTTCACTAATAATATAATGAGCCATTATGAACAAACAAGATGTTTCTAAATTTGTGAATTGAACTAGTACAAAAAAGAGAACTTTCCCAATGCTGGAAAGCGTGCATATTCTCCATATTTCTACTTTTTTCACATTTTGGCAGAAACCTTGTATCTCCATGTCTATTTTTCATAACTACATTACATTTTCACGGAGCGGCGTACTGTACAAGGTTTCTACCTGACGGCTGCGACATTCCCCTCCACAGCCACTTTTATCCGTACAATCGTTTGACAAACATCGGCGTGGCAACGGCGGGATGAATAAACGCTAAAACGGTGTTGAACTCGGTATGGTCGGGGTTGGTATACAGTAGCGAACAAGCAGGCGATGGGCATGAAAAGCTGCAGTCATTACTGCGCGGCAGACAGAGCAGAGCAGGCTGCATGGGAGCGCGCTATACAGAGAACAAAGGAGGGAAATTTTTTGCCCCCGAGCGAGCGGCGAGGAAAGCAAATTTGTCACCGACTTATTAAGAGATAAAACAGAGCAATTTGTCTCAGGGGAGGCGATTTAAGCTGGCTTAATAGATGCCGCATGCAGGAGAAGGCAAGTCAGAGACACCGAGTATGAGGGAAGGGAGAACTATTCTGACGTGAGGGGGTGGGGAGAGGACGAGGTTAAAGAAACAAAGATGAAAGGAGGGAAAGTATTCATTACCCTTTGAGTGGTGTCAAAAGTCACTACAATTATGCACACAGTAATCAGATTATAGACTTATTATTCTGATTTTTGACATAGTCCAATTAGTATAGCTCTGGTCCATAGCTCCACTGCTTCTATGGTTCCTCTGCCTTACAGTGGATTGGAAATATAAGGAACGGTTTACCAATTCAACCAAAACAAACACGGACTGTGTTATTACTGTACAAAGCCTACTTTAATGTTCTCTGGCAATATTGGTAAATGGCGCAAATCCTGGTTGTTTTTCTGATGGAAAAATAATTGTGTTCTGCCAAAAAGTTCATTTTATCCGTGTGGTGGGGGGGGGCTCGGAGTGCTTCCACTAAGGAAAGTGGTTTTCAACCAGTCGTCCCTGAGAAGATTCCAGGTGGTCCCAAGATAAATGATGGGTTGTTGGTAACCAAATGGACCCTTATAGGTCTGTAACTCTTGAGGTCGTAAAAATGAAACCAAATGTACTTGCAAGGGTCCAACGCTCTCAAGAGTTAAATTATATTTAAACATCTGAATTACCTTCAATAATGTAATTCAGGTCCAAATGGAGCCTTGCTGGTCCATTTGGTTTCACTTTATTCATCATGTGAATTAGGCCTATACTGTACTAAGCCCACTAAGCCTAAGCCTACTAAGTCTACACAACTAGAGAATGTAGAAGATTAATGGTCATTTTGATGTGTATTTTTGACTCTTTTGTTTCCTCCGAAATCCAGCCTGGAAATGTGGACCGTGGTGGTCTGTGACTCAAATTCTGAATAAATAGTGGCCCCTGGTATGAAAAAGGTTGAAAACCACTGTTCTATGTAAATGGTGTTTTAATTTGATTGTTTCTGTCCATGTGTTTCTGTCCCACTCCAACAGGACAGTGCGGGTATGAAGCTGTGGAAGAAGAGATGGTTTGTTCTGTCAGACATGTGTCTCTTCTATTACCGAGGTGAGCTGCTAAAACGCATTGCATGCACACTGCGCACACACACACTGATTAGCAACAGGGACGGATCTAGGCATGGGTATGGGGGGGACAATGCCCCTCCTAAATGCCCAGACTGCCCCACCAAACACGATGGCATGCAAAACAACCCAAGATATTTCAAATTAAAGTGCTTATATTTAAAATGATTTAAAACACTACTACTGCGACTAACTAACTACATCTGTGTCACCACTAAACCAACAGAATTTCATCATTGAATGAAAACAGAAAACTCTCTGAGTCAGACCTTTAGTTTTATGCATGCTGCGTGTCTGCTGCAACTACAACAACAACTGATATGTTATTATTGATGCTTTATTGATTAATAAAAGATCTGTAACCGAAGATGGTATGGGTGCGACTTCACCCCCCCCCCCCCATATCATTCTCCTGCCCCCCATCCCAATTGGAATGTTACATCCGCCCCTGATGCACACTACACACACACACACACACACACACACACACACACACACACACACACACACACACACACACACACACACACACACACACACACACACTGATTAGCAGCAGAGGTCACTCCTGTTTTGAGTGACTTGGGGTGGTAATGAGTATTCTTCACCTCCACTTGGGAACTTTTTTTTCCTCTTGTCTCCTTCTAATTTTCTTCTTTAAGCTCTTTGCTCGTCTCCCGTAATTCCCGGAGAGTTTTTGCCATCTCCATAAAATTGGCAAATTAAGCGCTCCCCGGGCGCAATCAGCGGCTTCTTTTCATGATGCACCCGGAGGAGAATTGGATGTTTATTGGCTTAGCAAACCAGAGATGAGAGAGAGAGGCTAAGATAGAGATGGAGAGAGAGAGAGAGAGAGAGAGAGGCTAAGATAGAGAGAGAGAGAGAGAGAGAGAGAGAGAGAGAGAGAGAGAGAGGCAGGCTAAGATAGAGATGGAGAGAGAGAGAGAGGCTAAGATAGAGATGGGGAGAGAGAGAGAGAGAGAGAGAGAGAGAGAGAGAGAGAGAGAGAGAGAGAGAGAGAGAGAGAGAGAGAGAGAGAGAGAGAGAGAGAGAGAGAGAGAAGAGAGAGAGAGAGAGAGAGAGAGAGAGAGAGAGAGAGAGAGAGGCTAAGATAGAGATGGGGAGAGAGAGAGAGGCTAAGATAGAGATGGAGAGAGAGAGAGAGGCTAAGATAGAGATGGGGAGAGAGAGAGAGAGAGAGAGAGAGAGAGAGAGAGAGAGGCTAAGATAGAGATGGGGAGAGAGAGAGAGAGAGAGAGAGAGAGAGAGAGAGAGAGAGAGAGAGAGGCTAAGATAGAGATGGGGAGAGAGAGAGAGAGAGAGAGAGAGAGAGAGAGAGAGAGAGAGAGAAGAGAGAGAGAGAGAGAGAGAGAGAGAGAGAGGCTAAGATAGAGATGGAGAGAGAGAGAGAGGCTAAGATAGAGATGGGGAGAGAGAGAGAGAGAGAGAGAGAGAGAGAGAGAGAGAGAGAGAGAGAGAGAGAGAGAGAGGCTAAGATAGAGATGGAGAGAGAGAGATGCTAAGATAGAGATGGGGAGAGAGAGAGAGAGAGAGAGAGAGAGAGAGAGAGAGAGAGAGAGGCTAAGATAGAGATGGGGAGAGAGAGAGAGAGAGAGAGAGAGAGAGAGAGGCTAAGATAGAGATGGAGAGAGAGAGAGGCTAAGATAGAGATGGAGAGAGAGAGAGGCTAAGATAGAGATGGAGAGAGAGAGAGGCTGAGAGAGAGAGAGAGAGAGAGAGAGAGAGAGAGAGAATGAGATAGAGAGAGAGAGAGAGAGAGAGAGAGAGAGAGAGAGGTTGGTTTGGGGGGTGACGTGCTTGGTTTCCTGATAACAACCTCTACTCCGCCGGTTCCTCCTCGTTCACCTCGCTCGCACTCTGTGGATCACTGGTTCCCACTCCTTAATTATTACGTTTAAATGGAAGAAAAGAAAATGTGATTTTTTTTTTTTTACTTGAGTCATGACCCATAAAAATGGTTTGTGGAAACGGAGGTGCAGTTGGTGCAGTGTAGAAAACGTGTCCTGTCTGAGCATGATGGTTGTTTTCAGGAAACGGAAGGAAAACGACTATTCTCGCCTATAAATTATATTTTGTTAGGCTTAGGTATCATAGGCAACTTTTTAGGCAAAAATAACAAATATATAGTGTATATAGCTTTCTTTTCTTTTGCTGTTTTCCCCTCTATGTTACTTCTACTCTAGAAGTTTTGTTGTCAACAAATCCTTTCGTTCTTTTCGGCTCATGACAAGGCGGCACTAGTGTGTGGGTGGGAGGCGGTTGCATGTTTGTTGTTTGATACTGTTGAGTGAAAGGGCTGTCAGATAATCAGCTGCTGTAGAGAAATGCTCAGCTAATACTGACGGCACCCTGGGCACTACCTACGCTATTTACAGTCTCCAGTGGAACAACCCTGTTCAGTCCTCACTAGTGTTCACTAACTTATTCACTCTTATTTTTAGAAAACAAAAACTGATTTCAACAAACAAAGCGGTTATAGAAGTGTGCAAAGTGCATACGATTCCAACCAGGTGCGCCTCGGTCAGTTATTAGGAAACAACGTTGTCCCCTGGCTTTCATTTCACAGCACAGATAGACCACCCCATAGACCACGTCACCGGACCTGAATCCCCCAGGGAAAATAATTTAAGGTGATGATTCTGGGCTGGAGCCAGGCAAGACGTTAAATAAATGAAAGGGAGGCATGACCATATTTTACTGCAAATACCAGTACAGTAGGCTACCTTGAAAACAAC